>CM017566.1:19178558-19719026 GCA_007844125.1 Sinonovacula constricta | reverse complement strand
GTAAAGTTTCATCTTATAATCAAAAACAGAAGAAAAATGCCCTCTGTTAAAACAAAAGCTGACCAGAAGTATGAACCAGCAAAGTTTCTTTAAGTCAGTATAATAGAAAAGTAATTTAAACAGAGATGATGACTCAGCAAGTTTATAAACATAGTCACCCCCAATAATATCATTAATTAAATCAACAATAAAAGCTTAAATAAATAACAGTAGGTCATTTCTATGAATATTGTAGTGCATTTAATGGAAAATGAAAATGAAAGATGAAGAATTCCATTTTACACTTACACTTATGACAAGGAGTAACAACAATTAACAAGCAATGCATTTATCTTTCATTATTTAACATAACATCTTGTTACCATATGAATCACTAAAAAGCACACACATTCACTGAGATCAACAAAATTTGTCTCTATTTTTTTTCTTTTTTCTTTTTTCAAAAATGATCCATTGCACGTTTTACTACAAAAATACAGTTCTCTTTACATAGGAACTTGATTATGTTAATGTACTACACTGTATAACATAAAAAACAACACAACAAACATTCAGCATGGTGGATATAGTTATCTGAGAAGAAAAAAACTCCACAGTCAAAAAGTGCATATACTAAGAAATAAGTGCATTTTTTTGTTTTTAATGAAACATATGTCGAAGAAACCCGAACTTGAAGATATTTTATGTATAAAAAAAAAAAAAAAAAAAGCATATTATAATTAAAAACAGCTACTTTCAAAAAAGAAATATTAGTTTTAAATTTAAATATTCCTAGAAACGTGCTAATATATGTTTACTTTGCCTCTGGTTACTTGTTTTTCCATCTATATAAGCAAGTCTGATAAAACTTCAAGTTTACAGTATTTTTTTGTGTGTGTCCTGCCTATAAATATATTACACTACTGGGTATCTACATAAAAAAATGTTTTAATTTTTATTACATTTATAGTTCTCAAGATTAAGTCCTCATAAAACACACCATCCTGTGTCTGAAGTCAAATCCACTTCTTACTTGTTTATCTAGATTGCAAATAGTAAAAAAAAATATAACTCAAAGCTAGCGAAGAGATTTACCATTTTAGTAGCCGTATGCATATTACACAGAGTTGTGAAGTGACTTTACACACAATGCTTTCCACACACACAGAAACAAAACATTTAGGACATACAATAATACTGTAACATCTCCATAATAACAATCATGACAAAAAATCCAATATAAACATTAAATGTTACTTTTCACTCAGGACAAAACCAAGGTTGGATAAAGGTATTGCTATAAGAAGGGAAAAAATTAAAAAGTTCCTTCTAGATCTGCTGTTTCTTTATTTAATTTAACATTCAGAAAAGAGCATTTTCTCTGAAAATCACTCTTCAAATTCTCATAAGTGCTATAAAAATTCAAACACTTTAGAAATCTGAAGATAAATGAATGCAATACAGTAACTTTTTTCTTTAATATTGACTAAAATTTAAATGCTATTACAATTCCACAAACTTCTGGTAATGGCCAAAAATACACTGATTATAAAAGTACAAACACAATTTAAACATTCATGAAAATTCACTTAGTAATGTGGAAAGCCAGTAAAAATTACATGCACCTCATCCACTATGCCAGTTCAGTATCTTTTAAGTAAAATTCAAGTTTTGACCTGCAACCATTAGCAGAATTGTAAATGATTCACACTTACCATATACACTATGCTTAATAACGTCACCAGTTCAAAACTGAATTTATCATAAAAACTAATGGCATTAGAGGCAAATGTGGAGGTGAACATTAGACAAAAACATTAATTGAGTGTTATTTTCCAGTAAATATAGAAAATGCAACAATATAGTATATATAATTGTGTATTCAAATAACTTTTTCTTCTGATGCTAAATTAAATGAAGAATCAACCAGTAAATGTAAAAGAACTTTGCAATTTCTTTCACCTATTAAGACAATATGTTCCTTTTCAACCCTTTTTCTATCCTCCTGTGAAAAATCTGCAGACAAAATATAATCCAGCTAGCTGCCTTGAATAAGGGGGAGGGGTCAAAAAATGGGGGTCAAAATATAACAAATCGAGAGTATTGGCTATATAATCAGAGATCTGATTAGGTGGGGTATAATTTATACTAGAGCCATCATTTCTCTTCAAAATCCTATATACTGCTAAATTAGAATCGTCTCATACGACAATTTAAGTGAGCATATAGGGTTTGGTTGAGAATGATGGATATATTGCTCCTAGTCAGATTTACTACCCCCCCTAATCTGGCATCTCTAAAACTAAGAGCCTCCAAACACATATCAAATGTGTAAGTTTGAACACACAACACGTAGAAGTTGTGTATTTCATTTCATACATTACAAATACACTACAAGGAATTGGTGCTTTTAAGTAAATTTATCATTCCTAGTGATTTAAAACACGAAAATATTTCATGAGAAGGGGAAATCTGAATAAAAAACATATTGTCAGAGCTTTCTTGCAATGACATCATTACATAAATAACTAATTTGCCTTTAACAATCTGTCTTAATTAACATCTAAACCGACAAATCTGCTATCGGAGTACTATACAATAAGCAAACAATAGCAAGTTAAGTACAATTTTTCAAATACTAAACAACATGTTGGTACAGTGAACCCGCACATAAACTTATGTCCTTTATTAATTCAACAAAAAATATCCTTTTAATTAAAAAACAATGCAATGAAACATGTAAAGTGTTCCTAAAACCTAATTGACAAAAAGTAAAGAAAATGTTATCATGTAACAACTAGTTTAACCATGTTTCTTTTTGAAACATCTTTTGTAAAGCAAACAAACAAAATAAGCACTAGATAAGTGATATTCATCCATTTTATATAAAAAGACTCCTTAATATTTTTTAAATAAATCAGGAAAAAAATAGTTCTAGAACACACAGTGTTCAGATTTCATGGCATTAAATGTCAAATTAAATTTTTCAATCAGTCAAACCTTACTTCGAAAAAATAATCACACCAGTTTCACAACAAGTGGCAGTGAAAGTAGGCTTCTGCATAAACACCAAACACACACACAATTAAAAAAAATGTAAAAAAAATCTAAACAGGAGAAAAATCACATCAAAATATGTATCAATAATCAAAAATGGACCCAAGTAAGTTTTCAGTTTGTGAAAATATGCACTGCAAACAAGATAAAACTGACATTCTTTAGATGAAAAACTGTCTGTGACTAAGAATCTCTACAAACATTAGCCCAAAAGGCAAATTGAAAAAGGTAAGGGACCCTCTTAAAAGCGCTACAATATTGAATCTTGCTTATGTACTTTTTATCAAAGAAACAAAATGTAGGCATGAATCACTAATTAGTAGCTGATCACATCAATCCTGCAAACGTTAACATAACTGGACACATACTTGAAAATGTACATGGATTTTTTTTCTAATGTAAGCACATGTCAAGGTGCAATTAAGTCAATGCAAATTGACTCAATACAGTACTCAAGCCTGAAAATGTTCTGTATACACATGTAAAAATCTAATTGGTTTTTTAACTCGTCAGAATTTTATCAATTCATTTGGAACTTAATTTGCTGTTGAGATTGATTTTTTGGGGAATGCACATGAATCCAGTTTCCACAGTATCTGAGTTTGCACAAATTACAATAAATACTACAGTACAGAATGAAGAAAACAAGAGGCATCACTCTACTGATCATTATGTTAATGAAGAGCGTATGGTTTAGAGACCATATGCAAGTTGTAAACACAATATCTAGAAGACAACATCTTGTTTTAACACTTTTTTTGTTTAATTTTTTTTCTCAATTTTTTTAGCAATACAATGATATTGATAACTGCCTTATATGATAGATGCTTTAATAATGGTGTATATTTACTCATAAACATGTGTACACTAGCTTGCGAACTATAACTTTATTAGGTAAACATATGCATCCTGTAGTCTATACTTTGTAATTTTCCAAATATATGAAACACGGTAATTCCTTCACACTTTGTAACTATGTAACATACATATATGCACAAAAAATTCTCTTCCACCATTCTTGGTACACAAATCAAAATAAACACACTTCCAATAGGGAAATCTGTATAATCCAGGTAATAATAATCTGTCAAATCCAGGAACAATTCTTATCAAACATCAGGGTACCTTAAGTGATATCAGCTGTTATCACTTAGATGAACAATCCGGTAGGTATGAATGTCTGTGTTAGGTAAATCCACTATGTCCATGGCCACATAACTAGGTCATAAATTTTTACATTTCACCAGCATTTATACAAACACACTGTGTAAATCCAACTTGTGAACATTTCACAGATCGGTGTCTTTTGAAGAGCCATCTTTCTAAGCATGTATTTTCCACCAAGTGTCTTCATGATTCTTGACCTTCGACCCCTGTTGGCAGCGAACCTCCATTAATGTCCTTGACAGAATTGATTTTTCTGTAGCTGAACTTTCAATGACATCTTTTTGACTTTTTAGTGACCTCTAGCCAAACAGTTGCTATGATGACGATGAGATGGGCTAGGTCCTTCACTTGATACAAGAGATCAAAGCCAAGCCGAGACAGTGTGGTCTGAGAAAAGTCGCAGGGCGGGAATATATGCACCACATAAGCAGCCTTCAATAAAATAAAAAAGAAACACCTTTATTAGTTTGAACGCTGTTGATGTAAGCATATATTAATATAATAGTATGTATAATTATAAACAGCAAGCTGAAGATTACATATTGACTAAATAGATGTTTTAATCAGTTATTCAGTTGATAGTTGGAAGGTATAAAACAACAGCTGTCTGTAGACACTGCACTTCATTTTTGCTTTTATTATAAAATGAAAGCATCAAATTTTTACTCTACAAAACAATGATCAAAGTGGAAAAAAAAACACAAAAAAACATAGAAAATAAATAGAAACTGTACCTGTTGTGAGCCTGGGTCGGCAACATTAACAATGCCAGCCGCATGTTTCTGTTGCAGATACTGGATGAAGCCTGTTGACATGGTGCGGGTCTGCTTGTAAATATCATTATGGTCACGTCCACAAGGTAATGCCAGCATCATACAATAGTCTTTGTCCATCTGTGACATAGTGGAGAAGATATAAGAAATGTCAAAAACTAATTGGTTTATGTCACTATTCAAAATTCGGATTTTCACACTTTCAAAACAAATAGAAAAGTAATCATGATAAAAAATATTGTCCAACAACAACAGTCAGCAAAACAAATCATATTTTTATATTTTTTTAACTGTAAAAGAAAATGTTTGCTTTTAAAAGATGATTGTCCAAAACGCAATCCAAGCCATTTTTACTATAAAACTGAACATGATAAAAACATTTAAAATGTTATCTATTTACGAAACCCCTCCCCCAATTTGCTGACCGACCAATCAGATAACTCAATACACTTATTCAATGACAGAAGACAGTCACCTCACCTTGCAAAGTTACCAAACAGATGCATACCTGCATGCGTTTTGCCACACCCTCTAGCTGTGTCTGCTCCAATCTCATTCTTTGTGCAATCCTCAGTGGTTGGACAGTTCCATCTGGGACTTGCTGTGGTAGGGACATCTTAACCAGGGGCTGGAAACCTGAGATGAAATGCATCTGGACCACGCACTGCTCATTTTTGAGTTCCATCACACCTTGCCACATGACAGGGTACCGCTGTAAAGGAGAACAGTTATGATGAAAGATTTGTCTGTTTTGTTTTCTTATGATTTTGGTCCCACTAACATCTCTTCAGTTACATGGGGATGAAAAAGATGAAGAGGAAGATAATGAAAATGAAAGGCTTGTGTAACCATTGTTTCTTTCAACATCTACATCTTTTATTGAGGACCTTATTACTGTGCATAGAGTTGGTGATTGATGAAACAAAACTAGCAATAATCTCAAAAAAAAGGAAATATGTTCAGAAATAACCTTTCAAGGCTTCAAGAATTGAACAGTGCATCTGTGCAACAATATATTTAACTTTCCTTATTAAAAATGCTGGCATAAAAAATTTCAACCTGCTACATTTAATAAACATTCAAATACAACATTTTTTGTAATGACTGACTCAACCAGATATATTGTCAAGATTGTAACACCACTAACCTGCAGCAGACTTAAAAGGCTTCCATCACCAGGATGAGGATCTCTAGAGGGAATGATCTGTCCACCGGCATTCTGTCGGTTCTGCGGTTGTCGATTCTCTGGATTGGTCTGCGTTGGCGATACTGTATGAACTGGCTGATTGGACGGAGGTCGACTAGGTCCACGGGAAGGTGGACGTCCATCCACCATGTGGTGTTGCTGTTCCAACTGTGGCCATCTGGTAGGCAATGTGTCCAGGGATCATATAAGGTGGACCATGTCCAGAGGCAATCATGTGGGGTTCTAGGATTCGCAAACCAGGTGGAAAAGATGCTATAAGACCATTCTGTTGTATCCGCTGGAGTTCAGCGGGCGTGTACATATGTGCTGCATCACTGCTGCTACCAGCAGCCGGGCTGAATGCACTGGTCTGTGTGGGTCCCATGCGAAGATCTGTTGGATGAGGTCCTGGATATTGCTGTGCAAATCTTGGGTCAACCATAACCGGACTTTGAGGTACTTTGCCATTATCTCTGCTCGGCGGTCTAGGTTCGACAAATGGATATCCACCCATAGCTCGCTGAAGAGCCTGGGCCTGCCTGGCATCTGATGGACTCTGTGAAGTCAGATTTCCCCGCACTTCACGTTCCCGCTTCTCTCGCTCCAGACTCTCGGCACGTTCACGCTCCTTGTGAATCTGAACTTCCTTCTGTGCCTGCGCGCTCAACACCTGATCTCTCAACTGTTGTTGTCGCTGCATTTCCTGTCGCTGGATCTCATCACGGCGCTGCATTTCAGCTTGGATCTAGACAAACAGTTTAGTATTGTTTTAAGTAAGTTAAGGTTAAATGAAAATAAGTTAAAGCCAGAAAAGAATATGTTATTTAAGGCGGTAATTGTAACATTGTAATATAGTTTTACTTTTAAAGTATACTACAGAAACAGAATTGTAATCAATGGAGCAATGTCCAGCTATTTCTTTGTGGAATAAGACAACAGGCAAATGTCTGGCTTTAAACAAATCAATCTAAAAGGAGTGTTTGAAAAATTTACAAATTGAAAAGAATAGAATGTAATATTGATATCTTTGTGACAGAAATAAAACAATGTCTGAAGTTGCCGTTGCAAGTCTAACAATTGAAAAAAGCAAGATATTTGTGGAGTATGGATCAAATGATGCATTTAAGGCATGAACTCACCTGTTGTTGCATTAACTTGGCAGAAAGTTCTCCAGGTGCTGGTGCCCGAGTGAGCTGAAGGGTATGCTCTGGTTGTTGTTGATGGGCTGAAGGTGGTTGCTGGTGTGCAGGGCGTGGTAGGGGCGTCATGCCCATTGGGTGACCAGGTGTTGTAGGCCCGTTGATGCCAACTGTATAAATTATAAATGAGAGATTAGAAAAGCTGAAAACATCTGAGATTCTTTTAATTTGAATGTCCACAGAATGAAGATAGTAAAGGTGTGTTGGTGATAATAAAGGAGTTCAAACAAAGAGGGACTCTACTATCAGTGAGTTTGAATTCTTTTATTAAAATATTTTCAGTTCAAAGGTCAATTGAGTTTTAAATGGTCTCAACAGATCAAATTGAAATTTTACTATAACTAAATATTTCATATAAAGCCATAATGAAATACTAACCCCAAGGTTCTGGACGCGAGACTGGGCCAGTTTCTGATGTAGATGGTCCTCTGGGCCTGACTTCAGACTGACCAGGACGCTGGGAACCAGGGGAACCTGACCATTTACTACCACCTGGTGACGGGCGCTCAGCAGTCTGCAAGGAAATGGGAGAGAAAAAAGGGTGTAATTTTCTCTTGTTCCAAATGTCAATTCCTCCAACAAAAATAAAAAAGGAGAGAAGGATTCTTCATTTTCCATGTCAAAAGTAAACATTAATTAACCATATATTTAAAATGTTGAAACAAAATAAATTTAACATAAATAAATAAAAAATCCACAAACCTTGGCAACTGCTGGACTGGGGGCTCTGGGAGCAGCAGTCTGATGCTGGGAGAACCCCAGGGTCATATTGGGTGCCGTCTGGGCAACAGTTGGGGACTTGGTTGGTGGGTGAGGTGACACTCGCTGAACTGACTGTGGGTTCCCGCCCAGGGCTGGAACTGGCCCAGGCATAGACACACGACCTTCAATAGGTCCGAGAGCCTGACCTGGTTGTAGGCCAGGCTGTCTTGGAGGTCCATCTGGGCGTGGGCCTACCATGGGCGGCATAGGCCAGCCAGGGATTGGATGGGGTCCTCCAACATGAGGCTGTGACATATTTGGCATGTTCGTCATATTTGGCATGTGGCCATGCTGGCTCAAGGCGATTTGCTGCTTGAGCTGTGCTGGCAGCTGATTGGCTGCCTCTTGACTGCCAGGCATCTGGTTGTCTTTGTGAGTGGGCGGTGGTACACCCCCGGCCTGATTGTGGTTGAGGGGTGGTCGCTGTAGAATGATGTCCTTCCTATTCATTGGATTTCCCTGACCTGCACCTGCTGGGCCCTTAGCAACCTTTTATAAGAAATAAAGAGTTCTAAATATACAGACAGGATGACAGGATTAACATTTATATTTTCCATATGTCTATCATACACATCACATTATAGACGGAAGTTTAAATCATCATTAAATGAAGTAGAATTCATCTTTTACAAAAGAATTCATTATTTAAAATGCAAAATTAAGGTTTCTTTTAAGAAGTGTTTTAAATAAACAATGTTAAAATTTTTAGGCTTCCTTCTAATAAGAGTTTTATATAAGCAATGTTAAAAATATTTAAATTAAATAACACACCAAAGGTAGGCTTTAAATTAAGACCAAAGCATCAAGAAGCTCAAGACTAAAGAAAAATATAATTTTCCAGTTATATATTTCAATTACTCTTCATCAATAAATGGTTTTTCTACATACCTGTGGCATATCTGGAGAATTTTTCTTTGTTGTTAGCTGCTGTTGAGCAGTGGCAGGTTTTACTGGCTGTGACTGATTCGGTGCCACTCCTGCCTGTTTGCCTGCAGCACTTTGTTGGGTCTGTTGTTTTGCCTGTGCCTGAACTTGCTGTGCTTGCTGTTTGGCCACCTGGGCTTGCTGCTCTTTCAGAGCTTGAGCCTGTTGCTGAGCAATCTGTTGCTGTAGCTGTTGATGTTTTAGAGCAAGCTCATCTCTTGTTGGTGTTTTGTCATGAGCCAGTGGCTGCACAAGATGCATTGGATTAATTGGACCTTGGGTAGCAAGATGAGCAGGAAAGGGAGGCCGCACAGGATGCTGACCTGGTAGACCAAAATGAGCTCCTGGTGGCATTTGATGGTGTGCAGACAAGGGAGGTCTGGCAACATTCTGGCCATCTGGACTGTTCGGAACTGTAGGTCTTGGCATTGAACCTGGGGACAGCAAAGGTTGCTGTGGTCCTTGGCCAGGGGGCTGGGATGCCTGAATGGCAGCTTGACGCTGCAGCTTCTCAAACTGTTGCTGAAGATGCTTATGATGCTCCTGCAGTTGTTTCTTTCTCTGCTCATTCTTCAGTTTCTCCAATTCTTCTCTCTCCTGCATCTGTGCCTGCAGTTTTGCATGGTGCTCTGCAATTTGCTTTTGTCTCTCAAGCTCCATCTGCTTCAGTTCTTGCTCCTTCAGTTTAACATGATGCTCCTGTTGCTTCTGCAGCTCTGCCTGCTTTTGATCATTGATTTTCTGCTGCTGAATCAGCGACTGTTGCTCTGCCAGCTTCTCCATTTGTTTTTTCTGAATGTCGGCAATGACCAAAGCATTTGGTAGTATATCAGCCACTGATGCTGGAACTGTTGGCATACTTGGCAAGGAAGAAGGAACACAAACAACTGGATGAAAAACACCAGGAATTGAGGGCTTAATAGTTTCAAGTTGTGAAACACTATCAGCTTTCTTTGCATTGCTGACCACAGAGGCTGTGGAAGCTGACACAATGGTTGAAGAGCTACTAGAAGCAACAGTTGTGATCACAGAGGTAGTTTGTGGAATTGTTTTCAGTGGTGATGACTGCAAGCTCTTCACTGGCGACTCATTCAATCCTTTCGGTGACAACATGCCTGCTGCTCTTGGTGAGAGCAAACCTGCAGCCTTTGGTGACAATATACTTGCATCGATAGATGGAGAATGGTGCATGTGCTGGCTCTGGGTTGATGGCAAACTAACTGCTATACTATGAGGAGACATGACTGATGAAGACATGGGCACATGGCCTGCCAGCTGGGGCTCCCCGATCTGAGGCTGTCCCATTCCTGGTAAAACAAGTGGGGCATGGTGAGACATTGGAGGACTGTGAAGATTGTTCAATATTGGTGACTTGCCCATTGGTGACTTTGGTAATGGGGATTTAACCATGGGTGATTTTGGAATTGGTGATTTGATACTAGCTTCTTCATCTTTGCTTTTTCTTGATTGTCTCCTCTTCTGTTGAGGGGCCGGGTCAGTTGAACTGGCCTCATCATCAGTACTTTCAAACAAGCCTTTAGCCACATCTTCTATAGTCTTGTCCACATTACTCATAGTTTGACTAGAATATGGTGGGGAGCCAATCCTTTTACTGACACTATTTATCCTATCTGCATCTTTTTCAGACTTTTTACCTTCGAAGAATGCCTTGAACAAAGGTTCTGGAGGTTTGTTGTCATCCAGAGCAACTTTAACCTCAGCCTTGACTTCCTCTGGCTGCAATGGTGAAAGAAGATTCTCACATTTTTTGTCAAAAGCATTGTTAAGAATACCTTTATGTTCAGGACTAAAAACCTTGGCACCAGGGCTTCCAATGGTAAATTTATCCTCTTGCTTTCTTTCTGGGCTAAACATGTGCATATGTTCGGGACTCTGCATTACATCGCCCTTCTTTCTTCTAGGCTTTCTCTGCTTTGTCACAGCAGGAGTTTGTGAGGTACTGGATGTTTCATCATTATCATCAAAATCAAACACATTGGTCAATGATTTGGTCACCTTGTCTAAACTCTCATCATTGGTCAGTCCTTTAACTACAGTGGACTTTGTATCCAGAAGATCAAACTTCGGAGACTTTGGATCTGCACTTCTCGGAGACCTTGGAGATTGTGTCCTGGTGGAACGAGGAGAGTTGGTCCTGGGAATCGGCATACTGCTAGGATCCTTTGCCTTGGGTTTGCGACCACGCTTGGGTTTGACTACCTTGGTGCCGTCTAAAGGACTTGTCAGATCGTCTGACGTTGATCTCTCATCTGGAGACATCATGTCAGAGTCTTGTCTCTGATCTTCTCTGTCCATGACCAGCAAGTCTTCATGTTTGGATCTCTCCAATTCAGAGTTCTCACTACTGATAGAGTCCCTGTTTACCTCTTCTTCCTTCTGCTTATCAAAGCTGCCAAAGAGATTGTCCAGCTTATTCTCTGCAGCCAAAGCTGCAGCATCTGTCAACTTGCCCTTAACCTGTTTTGGTTTCCTCTGTTTCTTCAATTTAGGCTCCTTAGGGGGGTCAAAGTCAATCTGAAGCCGTCCATCATCATCATCATCATTCTGATCTTGTAAAGCATCAGAGACAAAAGATGTACCAGTTGAAGAATCTTCAAATAGATCATATGCCTTACTCCCATGACTGCTGGTATTTTTGCTGTCTAATGAAGTGTCACGACTAGAATCATTCAGCGTATCACCCTGCCCCGACTTCTTTCTGCTCTTACGGCTCTTTTTCCCTTTCACTGGTGTACTTGTAGCCGTGGTGGTTTCTACCTCGGTGCCAACTTGTGGCACATTGGATGGCAAACCAAACTCTGGCTGCAGATAGTTCTGATCAAGCTGAGGTGTGGGTTCAACTGGCTCTGATATAAATGGAGTCGGGACACTATCAAACAGAATAGACTCAACAGCAAGAGCAGTTTCATCAATTTCATTTACAACAATTGAATCAACTGCTTTATTTGTTTCATCTTCCACATGCAGTGAAACACCTTCATCAATCACCAATTCTTGTTCATTGGACACTGGTGACTCAAGTGGGACTACATCAGTCTGAATCTCCTCAGTTGGTTTGCTCTCCTTAACAAGACTAGAGACTGCTTCAAAAGTAGGATCTGTAATAGAAGTGTCTGCTTTCAGAGACTTCTGTTTCCTCTTGGTTTTAGGCTTCTCAGGTTTCTCCTCAGGAGTCTGTTCAATTACCACCTCACTTGTCTCCACATCTGGACACACACTTCTTGCATCATGATCTTCACTCTGGTACTCAATTTCAACATCCTGAATATCAATGGGGACATTAGGTGACTCATCATCTTTATCATTGTCAGCAAATGTGTCTGCTTTCTTAACATGCGACTCTTTGATAGGTTTGAAGCCGGAGTCCTCATCCTCACGGAAATCAAAAATATCAGATTTATCTGAAGACTTAAGGGAAATGTTGTTAGACTTTTCATGATGGGAATCATTCTTTGATTCTTTTCTTTTTTCCGTGTCAGATAGAAAATCTGAATCGGAAAACAAATCATGCTTTTCGCCTTTTTCTTGGTCTGCTTTCTTCTTCTTTTTCTTGCCTTCATTTGGAGGAGTCTTCATTGACTTCATATCTTCAAAAAGGTTTCTTGCTGATGAACTACCACTAACATTCATATCAGATTCAGATTCAGGCTTCATGTTTTCTATTTTCTCTATCTTGGAATCATCACTATCAAGACTATGCTCAGATTTAGACTTTAGCAAAGGTTTTGAAGTTTCAGACCTCTCTTTTGAATTGTCTTTCTCTTTCTCTGGCTTCTCCTTGTTTTTCTTCTTTTTCTTGTTCTCTTTCTTCAATTTCTTACTCTTGGACTTTCCAGATTTCTTATCTTCTCCATTAATATCTTTCAGAGATGGAATGTCATTTCTGACTGACTCAACATCCAGCTTAAACAATGGTTCTTTCCTGATGTCAGAAAGTATTGGTGGAAGGTTATCCTTGTTTGTCAGGTTAAAGGGAAGTTTGTCCTTCTCATATAGAGTAGAATGGAATACATCTGTCATTTCTAGACTGGACAGATTCTTAATTAACTTTTGTTCACCCTCTGAGAAAATGTCATGCACTAGTATTTTGTTGATCTTATTCTTCTCTGTGTCTTTGTGAAGTTTGTCTTTGTCCTTTGACTTTTGTTTGTGCAACTTTTTGTCTCTCTCCTCTCCAAACAATATGGTGTCATTGTTTATCTTTTCAAACAACTTAATATCTTCCTTAAGTTTATAGCTCTTGCTCATCTGGATACTTTCTGGATCGGAAAGCATGTTGTCACTATCAAAGCTATCATTCATCTTGCGATTGTTCTTCTTGCTCTTCTTTGTCTCTTTTGGAGGCCCATCTGCATCTGATGTTAAATGATCACTCTCAAATTCTTTCTTCTCCAATGATTTTGGCAGGGTCATGCTTCTGGGTGGTGACAGAGGCTTGAAGTCATCATCAGTGTCGCTTTCTTCGGAAGTTGTATAAATGGAGCTGCCTTTAGGAAGGTTCTTTTTCTCTGGCCTCTTAGGCTCAGGCTTTTTCTTATTCTTAGCAGAAATTAGTATGTCACTTCCACTATCAGAGTCTGAGTTGAGACTGTCATCGGAATCATCTGAAAACAGATTTTTCAAAAAATCTTTTGTTTTGGGCTTAGTGCTCTTAATTCCATCTTTGGAGTCCATCTTTAAGGGTTTGTTTGGATCAGACTTGCTTTTTGATTTGGTCTTATTGGCTTTAGGTGCAGTCTTAGATCTAGCTTGTTTGGTAGAGCTAGTTTTATTGTCAGAATCACTGATACTGTCAAAGTCATATATGGGTTTACTAGGTTTTTCAGAGTTTTTCTTCTTTTTACTTGAGGTTTTCTTGGAGGGAGAACTAGCTTGTAGCTCTTCTTCTTCAGAGTCTGATGAATAAATGTCTAGAATTCTTTTTGGTTTCTTCGATTGTGTCTTAGATGTCTTTCTAAGTAGATCTTCTTCTGATGAACTGTCACTTTCATTAGTGGAGAATGTAAATTTCTTTTTGCTCTTACTTTTCTTCTTTTCTTCATCGGAACTTACATCACTGCTTTCAGTTATATCACTAAGACTGTGCTTTTTGTTATTCCTCTTTGCACTTCTTTTGTATTCATGTAACAGTGACTTTTGAACTCTCTGCTCTTGTTGTGTTCTGATCTGTTTGTCAGTGGACCTCCTCTTTACCTTGTCATACATGGACATGTATGGTTCAGAGAACTGGGCAAAGATTGCCATATCTTCTTCTGTCAGACCATTTTCGACAATTGCATCACATTCCTTCTTCCTTGGTGTGCTGTCTTTTTCTTTCTCTTTTTCCTTTTCTTTTGGCTCTTTCTTTTCCTTCTCTGATTTCGAGTCACTTTTTGCTTCATTACACTTAGACTTAGAAGATGATTTGCTAGATTTCTCTGAACTTTTCTTCTGAGAGTCAGACTTTTCTTTATTCTTGGAGGATGAACTTGTCTTCGAAGTATCAGCATCCTTAGCTTTCTTCTCCTCTTTTTGGTTGTCTTTCTTTTCCTCTACCTTCTCACCTTCAGATTTAGGCTTGTCACCTGATTGGTGCCTGCTCTTATCCCCTTCATTTGAACCATGCTTTCCTTTAGACTTTGACACATCAGGATCTTTGTCTTTATTCTCCTTATCCTTACTTTTATGTTCCTTACACTTATCCGCAGTATTTTCCTTGCTTTTTTCTGAACTTTTGTTTTTCTTTTCTTCAGATGTTTCCTTCTTTTCACCATCTTTATTCTTATCAGGAGAGTCTTTACTGTTTCTATTATGCCCATCATCCTTCTTTTTATGTTCAGAATGATCATCTTTATTTTTCTTGTTTTCTTTCAGCTTCTTTTCAGGATCTTCTTCCTTAGATTTCTTTGTTTTGTGAGAAGAGGAACTTTTATGCTCTTTCTTGTTGGTCTGTTCACTTTTCTTTTTATCACTCTTTTCCTTCTCTTTATCTGTTTTTTCCTTTTCAGGTACTTTTGAGCCTTCATCTGTACTGACATTATCAGCATTTGAAGTGTCTTTAGGCGCACTTAACGAACTTTCTTTGTTTTCTTTTGAACTATCTTTAATTTCACTATCTTTACTGTGACTGGTTTTTGTCTTTTTCTCTGGGGACTTGATCTTTTCATGTTTGTGGCCCTCTTTCTTATCATGCTTTTCCTTTTCTTTCTTTTCACTCTTGTCTTTTTCTTTCTTCTCTGAACCCTCTGACTTGTCTTTTTCTTTCTTTTCCTCTTTATTTTCCTTTAATTCTTTCTTCTCTTCTTTCTTTTCTTTTTTCTCTGACTTCTTTTTCTTTTCATCTTTTGATTCTTTCTTGTCATCCTTCGATTTCTTTTCAGAATCTTTCTTGTCTTTATCTGCCTTAGACTTGTGTTTTTCTTTTTTGTCATCTTTCTTTTCACTGCTTGACTTGTGTGAGGATTCACTTTTCTTCTCTCCATCCTTTTTCTTATGTTTATCTTCTTTGTGTGCTGAATCAGAGTGTTTGTCTTTAGATGATGTCTTCTGCTTTTTACTACTTGGTTCTTTACTAGCTTCTTTGTCGGACTTGGATGAATTTGCATGCTTGTCTTTATCTGAACAATTCAACTTTTCTGAAGCTGACTTTGTTTCAGTCTTTACACTTTCTTTACTCTCCTTACTTTGTTCTGGCTCAGGTTTGACTTCTATTGGGGTAATAGTCTCTGTTTTAGATTCAGCTTTAACACTTTTACTTTCAATATCGCTATCAGATTTAATATCTTCAATTTTCCGCTTACCTACACTTACTGATGTTGGCATACTAGAAGTCTCAGAAATATTATTTGTTCTATGTTCTTTTAGTGGTTCTGACTGTTCAGATTTGACCAAAGGTTTCTCACTGTTTAACCTTTCACCTTTATGACTTTCTTTGATCTCAGAAACAGGTTCACTTGTATCCATTTTACTATCAATAGCACCAGATGAATGTACAGACATGTTCAAGTCATTTTTATCCACAGATTTTCCAGTATTATGATTTACTTTCTCCACATCTTTTTCCACTTTAATATCAACACTTGGTAACACAGGACTTTCATTTTTAACATTATTCACAAGAATTAAGGAGTCTAGATTAGGTTTTATATCCAATGAAGCATTAACACCATTTCCAATATCACACTTATAATTGTCAGTAACACTGTTAGTTCTATCTGAGGATGAACTGTCGACATCCTTATATGAAGACTCCTGATGATGGTCATTTTTTAAATCACACGCTGATACCTTAGTGTCCAATTGATCAGCAAACACAGTCTCTTTTGAATCAACCTTATCATTTAAAATAGATGGAGTGGAATCTCCATCATCATACTTATTGACACCTCGAAGGTTTGTTGAGGTGCTGTAATTATTGTACGACGAGGGACTTAAACGCGACAGTCTGGGATCAGAAGGTGGGTAAAGGTTAATTTCTGATTTGTTAGAAGTGGGAACATTCGCACTGTTTGTGAATGTGTTATTCACAGTTAATGTGGGAAAGGACATATTCTGACTCTGGCCTAATCGATCCATTAATGAACCAGGAACTGTCACCATTGGTAGTTCCTTGTTTGAATCACTTGTTTTATCCCAGGAATTAAACACTTTGGGTGAATTATCATTTCCACAAGTGTTAAAGTCTTTAGAACTGTTCAATGAATCTTGAATCTGACCCAGTCTTTTGCTGTCCTGATCAAATATGCTTGACTTTGAAAGAATAGTCTGGGCTATCTCTGATGGTTCAGAGCGTTCTGGGCCCACTGATGGTTCATTCTTTTTCCGTATTCGATACTTAGAGTAGATTGCTGAAACAGTTGGACTAGCTGTAGTGGTGATAGGAGAAGCTACTGATAATGAAGAGAACACTGAGGAAGTAAGTGACGATGATAACGATGATGATAGTGAAGTGTTAACTAATGATTCAACAGCTGGTATTACTTTTGGGGTGGCAGCCATAACAGCTTGCGATTGGTTCCATTTTTCATCAAGCCGTCGTATCCGCTCTTCAATGGACAGATTCTCTGATGACAAATTACAATTTTCAGAGTCACTATTGTTATCAGAGAGACTGTCATGTTCCTCTTTCGAGTCATTAGCTGATGCCTTTGTCGGATCAGATGTATTATCCAGACTGTCAATCTTATTTCCCTCAAGAGAATCAATTTGTTCCGTTTCAGTTGGAAAACCGGGAGGTATGTCCCCACTGTCTGAGTTTATGTTAGCCTTGACCTCTGACCCTGAACCACTTGGCGGGGAATCTGATGGGGAATGGGTCTTACTGCTGCTACTCTGAGGGGAAAAACATGGTGATTGGTAAGGTTGGTTAGATCCTCCTGCCGCAGAATCACCAAGCTTGTCTCGGTTATCCACGGTAGAGAGATCACTGTAATGTTCAGGTGAAGGATGAGGTGAAGGTAGTGGTGAGAACTGAATAAATTGAGCAAAGTCTGGCAAAGGTAACAACATGGGACTAATCACTCGTTCTTTAGGTACCCGGGGATCTGCTGTTTCAGGATCCGGCATTTCATCGTCACCAAGAGGAATTAAAGGTGTTATATGATCCTCTTTTTTATGCTTATGCCTCCGATGTCGATGGCTAGCATGTTCACTGTGTTCTTTGTTAGTGTCACTACCAGATGATATTCGCCGCGATTCATCACGAGTTTGAGAGAATACTTCGGTCTCTAACCGGGCATCCATAGAGAAGCCCGTTCGAGATCTGGAATAAATGTCCGAATGTGAACTGATTTGTCTCTGAACAGAATCAGATTTATCTCTTTCTTCTTCACTGCTGTACTGGTCATCATCATTTGCATGTGACCTATAACCCCGTACTTTACGATCAACCTCACCTTCCACCTTGCGTCGCTTTTTTAGCATGAAACCCGCAGGATAGTCGCGAGGTGAATGCATTGACTGATTCTCATCCTCGCTGTATTCAAGTAAGTCTTTTTTCGAGTCACTAGATTTACTTTTCTTAATTTCCCTGAGAAGATCTTTTTTCCTACTTGTTTCTGCCTTTCGACTCTGCTTTAGTTCTATCATTTTTAACCGCTCCTTGATTTGTTTACTGGTTAATGCCTCACCCTTTAACAAATACCTTGATTGACTATTAAGGTCTATTCGCGCTTTCTTACTGACCACATGCCTAGTGTCACCATTACTGTCACCTTCACTATTATTTCCTGTATCCTCTAACAATGTTAACTTATCTAACAGCGTCTGTTTCTTCCGATGCAATTTCGCTAATTTTGCCTCAGACATTGTTGATGGATCAACGTCACTAATAGAGGAACCAGAACTTGGGCTATCCTTACTCACCCCTCTTTCATGCACTTCAGATTTTAACCGTGCAATCTTTGAGTCTTTCATGGCAGTCTTATCAAAGTCGTACAATGACCCTGAACGACTGCCTTTACTATGTTGTCTCTCAATTCTATGCACAGAATCACTACGCTTTGGCGACATTTGATCATATGAACGTTTTCTTGATGATCGCTCTTCAGATTTCAACTCAATCTCCTTTCTCAATCCTGTGGTCAGTAACAATTTTTTATCACCATCTATACTGCCCGTACTTAACCGCTTTTTATAGTCATATTTACGGAAAGCACTATCAAAGTCTGATGGGCTGTGATCACTAGAATCATGATAATATGCAGGTTCATCATCTGTCGGTGTCGGTGGTGATTGAGATCTGTACGATATTGGGAGTTCTTTGGTTCGTTTGTGTTTAGCAGATGGAGATCGGCTTCTACTGGTCGGACGAATTGCGACCTCTGAAGACAATCGAAATCTCTGTTCACTATCACTACTATGCGACCTGTCGCGAGATTTACTCTCCTCATAATATTTGTCTTTATAATAGTATCGCTCGACACTTGGAGTCCGTGTTTTGTACTTATACTCCTCGTCCACTTCCACTTCCCTATCACTGCTGGGGCTTAGACTGCGGTATGCCTCATAACGAGCAGGTGCTTTATCATACTGATCATATTCACGAGTTGTTTGTGAGTTCTCGTAGTAGACCTCATCGTAACCAGGAGGACTTTGGCTGGATCTTTCTCGTCGCTCTCGTTGACTGTGGCCATATTCTCTTAATTCTTGTTCAAATGAGTCGTCCTCCATATATGTAGCACTGCCTTGGCTGAACTCATCCACTTGTCTGAGGATAAAAAATAATAATTAGACTTGAGATTATTTTAATATTTCTGCTATCCTTCTTTTCGGCTTGATAAAAAAAATCCTAAATATCAAAAACAAGTGAAACAATAAGATGATTTTTAATAATGCCTAATGGAAGTAGGGAAAAAGTCATCCTATCAAGTGGAAATAATTGTAATTAAAATAAATCCATCATCATTAATCTCGAATACTTAAATAAATTATAAATTGTGAAGTATCATAGACATGAAATGTAAAAGAAATATATATAAGTAAATCCAACTTACTTTGCACGCCTGCCAGGGGTAACTTCCTCCGTGTAGTGCCCTTCAAATGAGCCCCCTCGCCCCCTGAAGAAGCCCCGCCCTCTTGCAGTGAAGCGAGCGCGGCCCCTGGTGAATGCTGCCCCCTGAGTGAAGGTGCCACGCTTGGCTGCTGGTGACATGGCAGGATTGGACGTGGGTGCGGGTGTGGTGGTAGTGGCATCCATACTGCAAGACAGCAATGTGGACATGGTTATGTTTTGTACTTTTGACTGACATTTCCAAGACTTAAACCTTCAGAATACATTATTTCTCTTTAAAAATTAAACTTTATATATGTTAAATAAGTTTAATTCTACTTACTAATATATGTTGTTTCCATTTTTCTATTGTTGCAAAAGAACACAGATTTTAAATAAAAAGCATCAAATAAATAAGTGCAATATAATGAGGCAAACTCAGACATCTTACTTTTCATCCCAGTAGGGGTCGTTCTGTATCTGTTTGTGCATCCAGCGTTGATCTGGTCTCTCCCCTGGACGTAACTGACCTGACCCTTCCATCTTCAGGAAGAATGCTTCCTGACAGTCCCGACTTGCAAAGTCGATCTAAAATACACAAATGTCTCCAGATTAACTTAAAATTCTTCAAACATTTACTTAAAATGAATTATTCATTTACTAAGAAATTTATTTACTTTGATGTATTATAAATTTACCTTCAATGCTTTATGTATTTGCTTATAATGCATTAAATATCTACCTTAAATGAAATATACATATACTTTAATGCATAGTACATTTAGTTTAATTGCAATTGTATGATGCTTGAATACACTTTTTTATAAAGATGCCTCACAATAAATGTGCTTTTCATTATACTTTAACAATTTTCTAACATGCAAAAATGAAAAAGTCAGACAGAGCAATGCCAAATCGGAGTGTCACAAAAATAACTACATGTTATTTGTCAATGAAAAGTATCCAGAAAAAACAACATTGTAGAAAGATTTAAAGTGAACTAAATAAATAAATTTTCACATCTTGTTCTTCACCTTTTTTCAGCACATCGATGCATTTTAACCAATCTTTTAAAAAGTAGACACTCACATGAATCTTCTTGCCATTCCAGATTCGGTTCCTCATCTCAGGAAGAGCGTACTGCGCACTCTCTATATTCATGAAAAAGATCAGTGCGCGGTTCTTTACGCGGTCCACCACTGTGTGACTGATTCCGCCAAATCGACTAAACTGACGGCACAAGAAGCCCTCGTTGACCGTGTCTGCCAAGTTGTCAAGCCAGATTACTGG
Source organism: Sinonovacula constricta (assembly GCA_007844125.1). Taxonomy (NCBI): domain Eukaryota; kingdom Metazoa; phylum Mollusca; class Bivalvia; order Cardiida; family Solecurtidae; genus Sinonovacula; species Sinonovacula constricta. The sequence goes on along the minus strand of CM017566.1, from coordinate 19,698,200 downwards.
TGTGGCCATACTCTTCCCAAAGCCAACCTGAAAAGATCAGTGAAGAATGTTTTATTTGAAGGGTTGCTTATGGTTACTATACTTAGTAACCCATGAACTATTTAGAGAAACTGGTAAAAAATTGCTTAATTGGGTCAATAATGTTTTGTTCAAAATTTAAGTCATTCTTACTGCTAATAAAATTAATATGACATAACTGCAGATGGATCAGTTTTACTTTTTTATTTTCACTCTGATTTGCAAATATAGGTTGTAAAAAAGTGTAGAAAAAGAGAAACATATAATTTGGGGTTTGGATGGCTTATTTGGGTGTGGTTTTTGTTTTGTTTGTTAGGAGGGGTTGTTTCTGGTGTGCCAGGGCATGTTTTGTTGGCTTGCTACACTAACATATGGTAAAGCTTATCTCCATGTGAGTACAACTTTTGGGGATGACCTCCATTTTTCATGTTTGGCCTAAACAATTTCAACATGATCTGCTTAGCCTCTCTTAATAAAACAGTCAAAACTGAAAGCAAGCCAATTCCGCAATTAAACTTACAAGCTAAGCCCATGTAAAGGTTTATAACAGTCTAATTTAAAACTTTGATATCTTATTTAAGTTTTAACACAAGTTTGTGACTAAAATATGTAAGAAATTTAAATCCCATATAAATATATGTCTTGACATACTTTCAGTTTGGCGGTCCCCCAGCTGCAGCCATCAAGGTCTCGTAGTGCCCGGACAACACTTGTGATATCACTGAACTGGATGAATGCATACGCAGATACTGCACCCTGGCGCTTCACATCCACATCCTAGAAAATATAACAAAGGTCAGTCATTTTGTCTGTTGGTGTTTAACTTCTATGACCCTAAAAGCATTGCCAACTCTTAGTTCAGGTAAGTGGGTAAAAAAATCAATTTAAAGAAAATACAAATGGAAATAGGTAATCATACATAAAGTAGTTAAATGTCTAGCAGGATTAAAGGTCACTGAAGTAAAATTAGAAAAGATTAAAAACAGGGTTAAATGGCAAGTTAACAAACATTACAATATTCACATTTGACATAGAAAATTAGGCATCTATGTCATGAAAAACATACAAAATTCAGAAATAAAGGTCACTTAAACAAATACCATGGGTTAGACTTAGGTTAAAAAGTCAAGAAGATCAGATTCCATGTGACTAAGATGAAGAAATGAGGTCCTTTTCCATGTTGCATATTAACAATGAACTGTATTGATGAAAAGTGTCAGCACTTCACACTCTTGAACTTACATCCTGTAGAATGATCTTACATAGCTCAACAGTTTATAATGTCAAGGGAATAAAGAAACAAAATAGCATTTGTTTATTCTTTCTTCACAATCTACAGCTTGTGAAGAAATATCAAATTTTGGTGAATACAAACATTGTCATCTGCCATAGACATGTATATATTTGTCCTTTAAAAAACAGTTCATGAATCAAATCTAATTATATAATGCAAGCATATAATTCTCAATTCATACAACGATTTGTATATATGTAAGACATGTTCTCAATTATCATATTATTTTATCATAGTCCAGTTCGTCAAAACTATGTCAATGTATTGTAAATCATTATGTACACACTTTGTCAATCTATTTTCATAAATTTTGTCTAAATTATGTCAGTTATTGCCAAACTATAACACTTAATTGTGTTTCAATGTTGAAAAATCAATTTATTATAGTAATAAAATATGAAGTAAATATATAAAAAGTAAATTATGCTGATTTATTGCAGTCCATTTTCAGAATTACAGGTTTTCTCATCATAACAAAAAATACAACTATATTCAGATTTCCAACCATATAAAGAAAACAACCTCATTTGCTTAGAGACATTGTCTATGTTTACTTTTCATAAACAAGTATGATTTTTTTAAGGTAAAATTCTAAATTCCATCAGCAGTTTTTAAAGACATCACAACATCAGTTCAGTTTTAGACCTATTCACACACCACTTTTACAATTGTCACCTTCTCATCAAATCCTTATCTTTAGTCTCCAATACGAATCACATTTGTAGCCTATATTTGCTTTTCATTGTGTTATCTGACATTTTGCAATACGTTACACGTTCATTGCAAACCATACTCTGCAAACCATGCTATATGTTGCCTTGTCTATTGTGAACTTGACAGAGAATGCTTCCTCTATGTATTCTTATCTTTAAAACACACTCACATCTTGTATGTGAATTGTCGTCTGCTCTTTTCAATAATTAAAGTAACATCTTTATGATTTATACACATAAGTAATTTGTGACATATCGATTAATAAAGAAAGAGGGATCCGCTAATTTATAACAATTACAAACAGTTTCCAAGTCAATTTAACCACCACACTGTTACTTTTAATCATGAATAAATCAAATCAATCTCTACAAAGACATTTTGATCAAATAAGGGCAATTAACAAACTTAATGCCAAAATTAAATCCATACCATGCATACTGTTTAATTCAGTTTTTTTAATACATTGCAGAAATACGATTATGGTCATTAGAGCTTTAACCAGCTATTTTGGTGGAGGAAGACCTCCGATAAATGTCTTGGTAGAAACACCCACTGACTGCAGACCAGCTGGAAGACATTCTCACAGTATGACAATCACCGTAACTGGGACTTAATGCATCACTTAACAACCATGGCTATCATAATACTTTTTTACCAACTTCTATAACAACTAAAGTCAATCTAAAGCTTGCCACTTGTTACTAACTTTTAGCTCCTATATATATCACAACTGACATGAATGCCAATCAGTATCTATCTTCCATTAGCCTTTATGAATTCCTATACATAGATCTGCACGACACCGTTAACATTCCTATACACTGCATCATTTTCCCTTCAAGGAATCCACAGCAATGTCACTAACAGGCACGGCAGTCCACAACTACTTTGTAGACTATTTTGTCGTCTGTGTGTCGTCTATGAAACCAGAGCCTGCTGTGTATATGAGCTCAGTCACCAGGAAACAAACACTAAAACCAAACCCAATTGTTACAATTTCGCCCCTAACATGCCTCATTTAATATGAGTACTCTCAGCCATCTTCTTACATCTACATGCACAGATGCTAAACATAATGCTAGGGACTCAGTAGCAAAACGTGCAGGTCCTGATCAGACAGCATTAAGGGAGAGTGTACTAAACCAGAGCTTCACTATTTGCTAAAGCCTGATCAAATTAACTGATCAGTCTAGGGAAATAGTGTATATACTGATTCCTTGCTCGATTGTTCTAATTTAACACATAACCTGCAACTGCTGGAGCTGATCAGGGTCTTAGCACAAGAGTGCAGATCTAGATCCATTAGCTTTTGTTGGAACCGGTCTGATCAGGATCTGTACTGTTTGCTACTAGGTCTCAAACAAATATGTGGAAGCATGTTCAAGTTCTCAAGTACTTGTGTGTAGATGAGTACGAATTTGAATCTAAAGTATTTAAGTTTAATTAAGTAATAAACAAATGCATTCGAATATATATGTTGTTTCAATTACTAAACACAGTTGTACCAAATGTGCAAAGCACAACTCAAATGGTTTTATATTGTTTATGCCTACTTTTGCATAGCATTATCATCACTTTATGTAGTTTTTGCCTGGTTTTACATCATTTCTGCATTCTCATTCAGTATTATATGATCAGTTTTATCTTCATTTCCTTATTCCTATATGTGATTAAGTTTCTGCCTGTTACAGTCTTCCAATCATGTTTTGTCCTTGTTTGCTTACTTTTCATGTTTCTATCTTCAAATCACCTCTACATCAGCCCTCAAATCTTGTTTAACTGATAATCAGTATTGTCAAATTGTGTTTGTATAGGGTAAAAACATCAGCCAATTATATTAACTTAACACACAAATATTTGTAAAAACTTTCCTGTGACTGCTTTTATTGTAAGATTAAAAAGAACTGTAAGGAACAATGAAAAATAAGAAATATTCCTTTTTTCTTGCTAACAATTTAATTAAAATGTACATAAAAATCAGTCAATAAGAAAGAAAGACAAAGGGGTTTATATAGAGAAACCTTGTATAATAGTTTGCTTAAAGTTCTTTTGTTAACTTTATTTATTTAACAAATAAACACAAGGTTTGAGCAAAAGGATTAAAAATAAATCTGACTTACACAATTAAACATAACCAGACTTTTGCTAATATAACAACAAACACATCAGACTGCCATCATATTTGATATCATAATTACAGAAAAAAAAAGTAGAACTAGATCTTAGCAAAGCATAACTTGAACTGCAAGAAGTCCTGGGTAGTATGTTAGCTATTACTAACCTTAACAAAAACTGTAACACAGAAAATTCTTAGTCAAAAAAGAGCCATAACATGTACGTGCCTCCCTACTGACAACAGGTAATCTAAACATTGCACTGATTCTCATTGAAGGTTTTTAGAGAAACAACATTAATAAAAAATATTAACCATATTGACAAGAGTGTTACCATGACAAAAATCTCTACTGTTTTTCCCCTCTAAAAGTAGGCAAACAAAAAAAAAGTTGTAATATTACGTACCAGAATTTCACCATATTTGTCTAGCTTCTCTTTTAGCTCTTCTATGGTGATCTCTTTCTCAAGGTTGCCGAGGAACAGTGTCCTGGTTGCTTTCGGAGAGTGTTCATCCAGCTGTGCCTCAGGTGTACAGTACTCAGAATCTTCAACTTCTGGAGGCAAGCAAGTTAGATTTTACCAGTTGAAGACGGAACAGTCAAGTTTTTCTTAGTGTTAATCTTTACCAATAGGGAAGGTGAAGCATATTTTACTAATAAAGATATAAATTTTTAATGGTATAAAAGTCAGGTTTTACTTTGAACAGGGACACATTCTGGAAAAACATGGTTAGTATTCTATGTGATTCAACTATTACAAAGCTATGGCAAATTAAAAATCAATATGCTGGTCCTGTCTTCAACAATGCATACAACAGCAAGGAAGCCATGACAGTATCAAGTTGTTAATGAGTAACCATGGAAACATGTCTAATTCTGCTATTGGAAACATAGTAACACATAATGATACAAAATTACAGACAGTTACTGTGGGTTGGTCGAGAAATTCTAGGGGAATGCATTTCCTAAAGTGATTCATGTCACTGTGAACATGAGGTTGAACAAATGAAAACTTTTCAATAATACTTTAAACACAGCTGGCTTGTGAGAGAGCATATGAAAACTTGTATGTTGTTGCTTTCTACTAACAACCTTTCACTCACTCATCGGCTGCAGTTTATTGTTGTCATACTTTTTTGAAATCTAATAAAAATACATGCCACTAAATGGAAAAAAAGTCAGCTTAAGTACATAAACATATTACGTTAAAACAGAAATCTAAACACAGATATTTGTTGATGTGGCATTTTGTTGACTACACTATATCCATCCCTCAAATTAATTATCTGCCACCCTCAATAGTTACAACCTTCTTTACTAAGTGAGTAGATTTTTAAATGTAATGCATAAACTAATGTACAAGTTAAGTTACAACAGTCTTTGTTGGTGATTATAGGGAAAGAGGATTTACGTCCTCATTGTTAAACATCAAATATTGAATGATTTGTTTTTATATAATACATTTTTTGACACTATTATGGTCATTATAGACATGCCCTGGTGTTATTTATGCAGGAAGACCCCAGACATATTTGTCGTGGTAGAACCACTGGTGCTCTGCAGGTCAGCTAGAAAACCCACAAAGTGAAAGTTTTTTCGTCCTGACCGTAACTTGAACCCTTCAGTGACAGGCCAGAGTCAGAGAAGTGTCAAGTTACAAGAATATTAAATAAACATCAGGCATCTCACATCAAATTTAGTACATCAAATGCCTGCAGCAATTTTAACCAGTGATGTTAATGACATTATACTGATAACTAGATAACAGATTTCCATACATCATCAATTAATTTATCAAAACTATTTGAATCCGATTTCCTTCCAGACATATTTGTACCATACATTAATAATGGATGATATTTCAATGACAATATCATGTGAGGCAGAATCCCTTGAGATTAATCCCTAAATACACACTTTGCACTAATACATTAGCACTGATGTCAGTCATTCTTTCATATTCACAATTAACCTACTTTCAGCTCACTACAGATCAAACATTATTTCAAAGGCAATGTTCTTACTTCTATATGAGCTACATAGCATGCCATTCATCTTAGGAAAGATCTTACCTTTTCCTTCATGTTGTGAGATGTTGACTTAGGTACTCAAGACCCTTCTTTCTATTAAGTCGAGCAATAAATGGGTATAAAGAAGAAATGTATCCTTAGACAATTAAAGCTTACCTATTCCTTCATGTTGTGAAACAATGATTTGGGTACCGAAGAACCGCTTGTCCCTTGAGGCTTCAAACGCTTTGGCAGCATCCTCTACTCTGCAAACAGATTCAGAAGGTGGTTTATTCCCAATCCTGACAGTGGGCAGACCAGACCAGAACTCCCTTTATATCCTAGGAAGATCATTCACCACTTTTGTTGTACAAAACTTTAGGTCTGTTTGATTAAGTGTGTCCGAGATTTTGATTTCAAAATAAGTATGCCACTGTTAAAGGGAAGTCCACAAAAAGGCTTTACCTACTTAGTTAAAGCTATACCTTTAATTGTTATTAAATACTTATTTTGCACTGTGTCACCCAACTTAAATGCATTTGGATACTCCACCATAGAAAAGTGACCACAAATCTACACTATTTGTTATTTTTTAATTCCATCACTTCACATAAATAGCACAACTTTATCTGAAGACAAACCTTATGAATAAAAATTAACCCCCCTAACATATGCAATCAGATTCAGGGTCCCCACCCAACAGGAAAAAAAAGAAAGATTTGTCCTGATTTCAGTAACTGCAGTAACATCAGTAAATAAGGAAAATAAGCATTGCCTTAGAAAAAAGGAACACAAGAGCACACACATCAGCTTACATAGTGACTTTGTATATTACATCCTTATACATCAATGCATGTATGTTCAGTTCAACCACCCAATTGTGTCATTGTGTATGGATCATTAAAGAAGTCTGGATCAGTAGTCTATAGCATGCATTGGGTGGTATATTTTTTGCCTAGAAAACTATGCTTACTACCATTGCACAAAACCAAATTCTCACATTAATTTCTTTACCTAAAACAGGCGTCATACCAATGCAATGAAATACCAAGGAATCAGAGGAGCAACAAGGTCGCACCACTTCCCTTCGACCAAGGGCACTCCTACAAAACTAAGGAAATCTTCATAGCTAGAATTTTAACTTTGGTTTGTCTCGAAGAGAAACAGTTTACCAAATAATGTGTTCCTGATAGTACCTTTTCACTAGTATTTGTTTGTATCAAGTACTTACTGTTTAAAGCTGATTATAGCATAACGAGTCTCGGCCACGCCCGATATCTGTACAGCAGTGATTTTCCCGTATTTCTTATACTCGTGAAACAGGCCATCTCGCAAACTGCTGTCTGAAAATATATGAAGAAAGATACATTGAAAATACATGGTGTCAAACATTGTGAATATCAGGAAAGAAATGCAGAATTATTATAAAAAACATGGCTTGCAAGTTCAAGGCAAGCTTATGGAGCAAAATTTTAAAAAAGAAAAGAAACTTGTCAGGTAAGAATTAAATAGTTTTTCCTTATTTAGACTTTACCTTACAAACTTCAGGGAGACCCATTATTCTGCTGGTAAACTTACACAGTTAAAATTAGACATGATTATTATTATTCTGTGTTGTTTTTTTCTCAATGGTATTAAGACTTGCCATTTCTTTCAACAAGACCCTGGCTAATGACTGCTTCACAAACTTAGCAAAAAAAGGGATGGTTTTTATTTTTTTCATTTATCTCAAAAAGAGCCAAAAATGTTCTCAAAACAAGGATGCAAAACAAATGCTGATATCAAATATTAATGTACTGACTGAAACAATGTATCCTGTGCAAGACACTTAAAGGATAGGCAGATTGACCATTCAGAAACTGTTCCCTGATCATTTCTTCTAAGAAATAGGGGCAGACTTCCTTCTTGAGAAATGTACCCAACATGCTATTGAAATAAAATTGTTGTTTGATATTTTTTATTGCTACTCTTTTTTTATTTATTGCAAAAAAATGATATTTGGTTGGCTAGTCTGCACACCATGAGTTTTTTTTAGTTATTGCAAAAAATGGATATTTGGTTGGCTAGCGTGCACACCATAAGAAGAAGAAATATAAAAGAAAACACAACGAAATGGCTGTGAAAAGAACACCAACATGCTGGCAAGTTCAACATTTACATCACTGTTGCCATCATCATCAGAACAGTCCTCAATTTTGCCATTACCATGTCAAAGTATCTATCTGAATAGTGTGACTGTTTTCTGTGACATACACCAATATCACCATTATGACATCGGGCTTAACCAGTAACAACATCCAAGAACACACACACACACACACACACCACACACACAAGTCAGAAGAAAAAAATAAATCAACATCCTTGTCACTTTATAGCCAACTCCAAATATAAAGTAGATCCAATACACAATATAATCACGTTAATCATTTTTGTTTCCCAATTAAAGCCTATATTGTAAGTACTCATTAAAAATGTCTCTTTAAGCCAATTCCAGGGAGTACCAGTCATACTGGGTTTTGGGATGAAATACAGACAACAGCACAGAAAATATCCCACCAAAATGTTTAACTATAACAACTACCTCCATATCCCTAAAATGTCAACCATCCATTATACACATACACACTATGTATGATATTAGAGATAATCATTACAGACCACCTTGGTCTCCACAATTACCATCCTTTAATTACATGTATTGGAAAAACACACACACTCCTTGGTGATGTTCTCATTTATGTTGCTTGAGTCACATTGACTTCTATCATACAAGTATTTTTTAAGCAATACAAAATCTACATTATTAAATCCATATTCAAATGCCAAGATATATGCTCCACAACTCTCAGCAGCAAACAGAGTTGAACCTGAGCATACAGCTTGCAGGTGGCAAAAGTGGATCTATACTGTTTGTCTTAGCCTATGATTATTTCATGCTTAGCAGGTTAAAAGCTAAACCAACCAATGTACATCAAAGATAACCAATGGGAATAAGAACATGTGTTTAACCTTTATCATGTTACATTCCTTTATTAGTTTAACAACCAACAGTAAATTCTGTATTATTTACTACATGTCATGGGTAACTAGATGTAATTAGAGATTCAGAAGCCTATGTGTAGACACAGATTGGACAGCTACTAGAGAAGGTGGTTGAATTTATTTTGATTGAACTATTTGCTTAAAGCATGAATAGCCTGGCTAATAGTTCATTGTGTCTATTTCAATGTTCTCTTGACGCACTGACCACTTTATGAATCATGTTACTGATATAATGAACAAAGATATATTGTCCTATTTCAAATGAAATAAACTTCCCTTTTCCAAGCATTGTGTGCTATTGTCGAAGCAAACAAGAAATGATGGAAATAAATTAATCAATTGTTGTTGTTTTTTTCGTATTTTGGGCTTTATGGCACAACATCCTTTGAATAGATCAAATGGTGTTAAATACATTGAAGTTTAACGAGAATAGACTATAAATTATAGTTTAAAAATAAGTTAACATATTAAACGGTTTAAAATGTATAATGTTAGTATAAAAAACAATTTAAAAATTTATTTAAAAACTTATTAAGAACAGCAATCTCATTAAATAGTTTGTACATTTGATTTAATTGTATTTTTTAAAGCCTTACACAACAGCATCTCAAGATAAATCCATATAAATACAAGAAGATGTAATAACAAAATCTGAAGAGAATAATATTATAACACGACAGCAACTGATAACGTCCATCTGCTCTCTGTTTCAAAATCTCTGTAAGATTAATGTCTGAAATGTTGTTAAGAGGCAACAACTCCTGCATTTTTTATCTGATTTTCAAAAAAACAGTTCCACAGGTTCCCATGGTATTAAAGATTAGTGTCCAGGAGCAGTAAGATGAACAGACAACCTGATATCTGTATCTACCCATCCCTTTGAAATTTTTTCTGGGGACTTTATTAAAGATATAAGCATGAATTTATTTCTTCTGAAGCCAAGGTTACTAGCAAGAAACAATGCCATATAGACAAAACAATTTTAAAACAAGAAGCATTTAATGCAGAAGAGTGACCCGTTTAAGTACACCTAGGAAAATTACCAAGTTTGTTGTTTGTTTTTGGAAGTGTTTATTATACTTCTGCACCTCTTTATCAATTTTGTCACGTTTTATAAGGTGTGTGCAACAGCATATAACTTACATAAACACACTGAATGACCTTCAGACATACATTAGCTCATTTTGGCACAACAGCATTACAAGGACATCACGTGGCAGAGACAAACTATTGTCATATTCCAAACATTTTTAGGACAGTGTAACAAATCCACTACAGTTGAAATCAAATATTCCACACATATTTAAGACAGCGGAGGCCACCATTGTTAGCATCAGCCAGACGTACTATTGCGTAGGATATTACACTGGGAACCAGACTAGCTCTGATTAAAAGCTGTATGACCAGGATCTACACTATTTGCTACAGTCTCTAGCAATATGCAATGATACCATAGCATGTTACTACTACACAATCAATGAAGATGTTTTTTAACAATAAATGTAGCATGATAAGGGTTTGTAAGAAATGATGGGAAGGCTGTTGAAACCTTCCCAGAGGTATTCTGCTCAGTTCCCATGACGATACACTGAGAAAGACAGGGGAAAAAACAAATCACTGCTATTAAGAGACAAATTTAGTTGAACAATTTATCTCGCTTAAACAAGCAGCCTTGAATAACATCATGGGTTGAAAACCACATTAAACTAGTCACCTTATCCAAAGGGAGAGATATTTACTGGTAAAAATGCTTCAATTGTATGACTGATGGTTATCTGAAGAAAGAATTCACAAATGATGAGAACTTAATTTCTTCATTTTTTCTGGGTTTTTGTTGTAATTACATGTGATCAAGTTCACAGTGTTTAACTTCAAAAATAATTAGGAACTTACCAATCAGGGACAGAGTTCACTATTTTGCTGGATCAAACCTTGGCCAGATTTATTTTGTTTTTGAATTTCATTTTTTCTTGCCAATATTAACTTAACATCTTTTTTTCTTCATATGCTTGATTTAAAAACTACAATCACTTGCCACTTAAATAATAAAGAAGAATTTAAGTTTTCTTTTCTATGTGTTGAAAATTATTTTAAGTTCTGAGTGGTTCTGTGATATAAAACAACAAAAACCAGTCCAATCAAGAGCTCCATGCAGAGATGGCTGATCTAGATCTACATAATTTACATGATTACATATCAATTGCTAGTGAGCACCACTTTAGGACCTGTCTCACCAACTACTCTGCACACACACACACTTTTTAAAAAAAGGCCCTGAACTCTAACTGACCTAAGACCTTTTGACCCCTGGCTGGCCATCCTACATTCACTCAAAAGGGGTCAGCAAGTTCACTTTGGAGACTGGGGCACTTTTTCACAGGATGCCTGGGTTTATCATTGACCAGACAGCCTTAACCTCAATAAAAGGTCGTAATGACCCATGGAAAATATGGGAAGGAAACTGGAGGCAATTTCTTTTTCTTCTTTTTTTTCTTGAAAAATGAAAATTGATCATGGTGTGGATTTTCAATTATCCTTTTTTTCAGAATTAAAATTAAAATCATTTCACATGATTGATGGTCAAATTAGAAAAAAAAAAGAATTCATCATGACTTGTATATTGTAACAACAAAAATAAAATTCACACATGTTAACTTTTTCTGAGGCCAAAGTGGGAGATTTATTTGTTTCCAAGTAGGGAGATTTCTGAAAATGTGTAAAGTACCCCTAATTTTCAAATAATTTTGAACCCTCCAAAACCGGTAGAGTTCACATGTATGAAAATTGTGTGTGCTCTTTTTTTTTTAAGGTAATCCAATTTGACAAAAAAATATCTTGTTTGGACATCTAAACTTTGGTTAACAAGACAAATATTTAGTTAAAGTGAAAAAAATAACATACATGAAAAAATCCAATTTTAGATACTGAGGATTAAAGAATATTCACTTTATTGCGGAAAGTGCTATAATTGTGCTTTTATGTTGTTTTTTTGTTTTGCTGTTGGGGGAGTAATGGGAAAGAGTCTTTCAATGGAAAAATACTCAAATATCAAATTGAGCCAAGTTGAGATGACCAAGGTTAGAAAAGCTGCATCCTAAAAGCAGAAAAAAAAAGTCAGATCCTGAAAAATGATCAGAACCACAAAATGAGCACTGCTGGCCCATGGTCATTATTTATCTGTCACTCTCCCTAAAGGCATCAGATAGGAAGAGGGAGCTTTACATTAGACTGACTTGAGGGAAAAAGCACTAGCTTCTGCAAGAAATCTCAACCTAATTAGATTTTCTCCCAAGACATATTGGTATCTGTCTAGGGATGCCAGCAAGTTTGCCAGTATTCAGGGAATGAGAGAAATGAAAAAGACATTGACTATTTTTTAATGGATGAGAAATTTAGAAATTTGCACCAAAATGTAATAGTTCCAGATGCAAGAAAATATAATTTGTCTTCAATCTTTATTTCTGCTTGAAACCTAATCCCACCCTAAATGCCAAAAAAACATGGCAAAATTAAGTATCCCAATTCAAAATTTATCACATGAAAAACAGACTTCATTACCCTAGATTCATAATCACATAAAATAAAGCAGCATTAGGTATCATGTTTTAATACTGACATAAGAACAAATAGAAATAAGAACCCCGATTTGACATTTTAACACAATAAAGCAGAATACATACCATTAAGGTTGTAATTGCACAGCCAGGTTACGTTGACATTTCTGCTTACAAAATTATATGTAATTATAAAATACTTGCTAAGTCAACTACATACTGGCAGAACACCCAACCTTTAACTGTTAATTCTTTTACAACCAAACTACATTCATAGTTATCTGCTAGCAAACAGACACAAAACAAAAAACTTAATTTACTGCGAGATACTTTAAGAAATAGTGCAGATTCTGATCAGACAGCTCCCAGAGGGATTAACATTATTTGTCTGAGAGGAAACAATTTCAGACTAAGAAAATGATGGGTTAACAATCATGTATTGTAGATTACATTGAAGGGCCGTACCATGATTACACGGAACATCAAGAGGACAATAAACCCCCAGTGTATGCTGGGGAAAATATTACATACTACAATGACAATGCCAGCCAGCACTCATAAAACTTCCTGCAAACAAATTAACGAACCATAATGCCTGACTAATAAATAATAACCATTCTCCTCAAACTGCTGCCATGGTAATAATTGTCTGCTTTAATATGCTTGTTATTTTAAGGTCTCAGCAATCTTCAAGTAGTTCAAGGACAGTGTTTGCTTGACACACTGCCTTTAATGTGATTGAACACCTTGAATGCACATTAATACACTACCCCCAGTTACATACCTAGACACCAGGCCAACCGAAAGTTCCTGGCATCGAGCATATACTCTGCAACTACATTGTGATGGACCTTACTTAGATTATGCTGACTACATCGTACAGTCTTCATCAGATGTGTGCCAGTTGAAATATTTAAAACAAGAAAATATTTTCTACATAAATGAATACCCATGTACCCATGTTTGTCTTTCAGAAAACTAACAATAAACAACTTACAATAAAAAATGTTGTTCAAAATTTATACCTTTGGCAATGATCAGATTGCATCCCAGGCAAGCAGAGCTAGAGGAAAGTTGCCTCCAACAAGAATTTGAAAAGTCCCATTTTGTGTGTATTTTTCTGTTTGTTAAGTATAAGTTTTAGAGCATGTCATTCATTTGCATGGTAACACTGTGACATATACACTATGGCTGCCTTGCTTTTTCTGTTTTGCTAATGCCATTGAACACAAGAATCTATACAATCTTTATTTAAATAAGCGCGGCTAGATTATATCAATGTGTAAGGTTATTGTTAAGGACGTATATATTAGTATTGTTTTTGCATCATTTGGATGATGAACTTTTATTTAAGGCAATTTTATACAATCTTACAGACTAAAACAACAAAAATAATTCAAAACATGCATTACAATAAAAATTAACAACATATGCGGTACACACGATCAGTCAAACCTTATGGATTGACATAATCAGGCTGCATTATTTGTATTCTATAAAAAGTGTTCCTAAACCCATAAAATAATGAAAATGTTTCATATTAACCCTATAGACACATTCAACTAAACCGAGCCATGAAATCTGTCAAGTGAAACCAACCCGGTTATATCTACAGCCTACCCATACATGCAAAGAAAGATAAAACTAGGTATGCAATCCTTCTCTTATTCCTGTCTGAGCATTTCATAAGGTGAAATTTTATACTAAGAATACAGATACACTCAGTTTTACCTGCTACTTGATGAAGGGCATTTGATGATAAAGATAGAGTTTCAGAAAACTCTAGACATGCCTAGATTAGCATTCACACACATGAATGCCTTTGAATCATCAACCAACTGTACACACCACCAACCAGTAACCCTTCCCATGCTACAATTGGTATTAACCTATATCTTGCATTCTAAGTTACGCTGTTATGTTTTTCTTGATTTTTAGGTAAAATACTGATTGTGTCATAGCAACCATTTCTAGCATATGGTGCAGATCTTGACTGAACAGCTCCAATCTTACTGATCTAGACCTCCACTATTTTCTGATCCATTCTTGTTTGGGCCAACCAGTCGTGGAACTACCCTTATATTTGCTTGAGTGTTAGCAAGGGAGCTTTACCACTACCATTTGTATGTCGCGGCCCGGGATCGAACCTGGGGCCTCCCGTACCTGGAGCCAACGCTCTACTGATTGCGCTACCAGGTCCGGTGATCCATTCTTGCTCAGCAGGCTGAGAGATAAATTATTCAAGCTCACATCCTAGGGTCTGACAATAAGACATGACGAAATTTAATCTACCATGACTTATAGCAAATTCCTATCTGGTTTCACTGAAGTGCTGAATACTATTAAAAAGGCACAACCTTCTTCTAGGTGAGAATATGCTTCTGCCAGAAGGAAACATAGGTTTGGAAAGGGTTCAGAAAGGGTTCGGAAAAGCTAATTTTTATCTTTAATTAAACTCGGTAAACAGTCTGATTTATAGATACCAAGATCGAAACCCTAGTCCTATTTCTAGGACTATTGTCCCCAATATCTTCAATTGCCACTTCCTTGCAAACAGAAAACAAATTTAAAAAAAAAAAAAGCCTTTTTCACTCAAAATGAAAATGGCATTTTCTTCAGAACAATTCAAATAAAACAACATAATTTATAATTTCATTAGTGTAGCTAATAAGTTTTGTGTTGGTTGTTTTTTCTTCTAAAAATAGATAATAGCTTACCACTGGAGCGAATGGGGAGTTTGGTAATGAGGAGACCAAGTGGTTCTCTCTCCCCAGGTTCAATCTCAGCCTCTGCCTTGTCATCCACCGACTGCGAGTCCGAGCGCACTGGAACTGTTGACACGACTGCAGACTTCGGCCGCTCCTTGCTGCTGCTGGAAATAAAAGATGGTTTCTTATTGGATGCTTTAAAATAAAATAAAAATAATAGATAACGTTGATTGGTTGAAATTTAAAAACACTGATTGGTTGACCGAGTATACAGAGATCATCTCTGACTGGATGCTTTAAATAAAGTGGGATCACCTGTTTGGTTGAATTTGAAAAAAGGTATTGTCTGATTTGTTTACTGGAAAATAGAGAATCTAAATATTATTTTTTTAAATGTAGGAGACAGTCTTTAAAGTTGTTAAACAAAATATGTTGTTTCCTCTTACTATTCCTCAATATGAGCATTTCTCTGCCAAATATATAATCAATTAGATGCATGCATAGCAAATGCATTCTTTCAAAGCTGTAAAGCATTTAATAGAACTTACACAACACAAAGGGTGCATACACACACACATTCAAGCAAGTTGAAACATTCATGCAGTTATTTAAGATAAAGGAGACAGTAAAACATAATAAAATTCATCCAACATGATAAAAGTTATTTTGGCTCAAACAACAATTTGGTGTTTTGTGCACCATCAATATGTTCTCTTATAAGCTGCTAAGTAACAGCCCAGAGTTGACTGAAAATTTATGTCAACTGTGGTGATGTTGATGAAGCATGACAATAAAAGAGATATTTGTTGATGATTTAATAGACATGTGATGACACTTTAGCCAATGACAAATGACAGGAAGAGAACAGACATATAGAAACTACCATCAAAGAATGTTTGAGAATGTACATCGAATGGCCAATGACGATGGTGGAAACGCTATTTATTAGATAAAGAATAATGCAAAGTAACAACTGACCGATCGTTCTAGTATAACCATGCCCCTGACAGGTCAAGTCAATTACAACACTGAATAGTTAAATACATGAAGATTATCATCATAAATTTCAAGCCAATTTATTGATAATGCGGTACTGTTGAATTCTGAATATAAAGCTACCAAACCAAACTACCAAATTAGGATGTACATACTATACATACAGAATGTTGTGTCAAAGGATTCATTCTCTGCTATAAACACATGTCCTTATCTATACCTTCAATTCATGAGACTGACCAAAAACATGCTATCACAATTTCTACATGTGTTGGAATCTCCAAAAATAAGCATGAACCATGAGCCAATGTATCCCTTTTTCTGATTGGTTGGATTGTAAGAAAAGGAATTCTCATTAGCCATTGTAGATTTGTCAATTATACTTATATTATACAGAAGATAAAAGATGTTATTTTAAACTTTACAGGGATACAAACAGACAAAACTTGATGCTACTTATGGAAGACTATAAATAGATTTTTCATGATTCTGGCCTTTGCTGTAGGACAATGATACGCACCTGGCTGACCCACTATCACTTGATGAGGAACTGCTTCTACTACTCCTAGACGACGATCGAGACTGGTCTACTGACTTAGATTTCTTTTTCCCGTGTCGTTTCTCGCTCGAATGTGACATCGAGTGGGTAGGGGAAGAAGCAGGTATTGAGGCAGTTTGGGGTTTTTCGAATCCATCTTTACTGGATGAGTCGGTATAAGGTGGTCGATTGGCACCACCAGTCCATTTTCCCCCATGACTGCTGAAAATAGGGAAAAATGGGGTAAAACAAAACATCAAGGAAAGTGTTCAGGCATGTGGAAAAGGCGGGTGGGGGGTCCAAAGGGGTCGATAACAAGATAGCTTCAAGGATGTTTCAAGACTCTTGACAAATACAGGATGTATTTTATCATTTGACAGAATAAATGTTTTGTTTTTTCAACTATTGCAGAGAAACATGAAAATAATCACTACAACTGATATTATGAGTCAATCCTTAAAATCAGTAAGTTAAAAAAATCTCTCAGACTAGGGTCAGCTGTCGAAAAGGGATAAACATTCAAATTGTGGTTACTTTCTACTCAATTACCAAGTAAACAACAATCGGTAAATCCATGCACAACCTTCGCAAAACACATCAAGCAATAATATCAAACAGGAATTAACTGATATTGAACAGATATATCAAATATGCAGTTTTTTTAACTTGTTAATCATTTCAATGTTTATAGCTGAAATAAAACCCACTTGAAGCTTTCAATAGCAAGCTTGGGTGGGGTACACATGCAACAAAAAAGTCCGCCAAGCAACAGAACATGTACATATTAAGCTGGTATAACCAAATAGCTTTTTCAAAAAAAAATATTTTTTTTTTGTCATGGATACTGCTTTGTTGTTTTTTGTTACACAGCACCAACAAAACTGTGGTCATATTGATGAAGGAAGACTCGAGGAATATGTATGGGTAGAAGTACCAACAAATCGAACACATATGAAAGTTTTTGTCCCAACCAGGACTTCAACCCATGTGGTACGGGGCTGAGGCGTTACAAATCAGCATCTTTAACAGCTCTGCCATGTGCACTACACATCAATGATATAACGATTTTTAGTATTCATTGCACTTTTAAATTGGAAATATTCCTAGTCTCAAGTGAAGTGAATATCTTTTTGAAGGTTTTTGAGAAATAGACAATAAGTTTTACCACTACAGATAAGATGGTCACAGCAGAAGCTCCACTTTTTTTTCTTCAAAAAGTAAACCTTGTAACATATACTGTCTTGAGCTCAGCCTCTTAACGTACTACCATAAGAGAACACGTACCCCTGATAATTTGCTGAACCCGCCGCCCATCTTTCTCGAGGTCTTCCACGTTCTGTGAATTGGTTAGGACTAGGATATGATGGCTCGTTAAACTGTGGCGTTGGTCCATAATAGACATCAAAACCATCAGCCTCTTCCTCTATACTAAAATAGAAGGAAGAATGGAAAGGTAAAAAAAAATATTTTTATTCCTGAACAATTTCAACTTCTTACATAAGTAATTGTTGAAAGATTGCAAAAGTAACACACAAAAAACTTCTCAGAAGAATTTAGCTACGATCAAATGTAATGATATAATTATATGGATTCATATGTAGTTTGCTTAAAAGAACCTATAGACAAACATGTACCTTCAATGATGCAATGCCAGATTCCTACATGAATGGAGTGAAACAAGTAAGATGTTTTTACTTTCCATAATTTGAAAAGAAAATAAAGTTGAACTGAATAATCTGTTAAATTTATCAAAAATGAAGCATTTATAAAAGTTCTTTGCAAAGATGGCTCGATAGAAAACTGACACATAAAAATAAATCATATAAACAACATTAAACATGATAAAAATAATTTATGCACAAATATTGCTCTCCCTCTCACTCACCTATAACTTTTCCACCCTAATTTATATAAAAGCACATCCTAAATATGGCACAATGAATAAATTACAGTCTTTAAACAAAGCATGAATATAAATATTTCACAAATTTTTCACACAATTCCACATCCTTAACTTCTATGCCAACATATCAACTGCAATGAAAGTTGTGACTCCATCGTACGATAAAATCTATAAAAATATAAGTAAGTGATCGATCATGTAATCATATTTGACAGGACAAATATAAAAGATTACATCTACACAAAAAAATTCTTTTTTACATTTCTTCAAATAAAACGATTTCAAGTATTCAAAAATTAATTATAAAAATAAAATACCATTATCATAAACAAAATCATAACACTCGTACAATATTATAACATCAATGACGTAAAAACTCTAAAAATGTGTTTCAACAGCGGTTCATCCCATTAATTGTCTGCGTATTTTATACACCATAATAGCTAGTCATTGCATTAAGCAGTCAATGACAGCTGCTGTGTCACTGTAATAAAACATACATCATTGCAAAACTATCAAAAACATTTGGACCATATAAACAATGTTATGTGATACAATCCTATTCACATTAGCGCAAACACTAACATTTTCAGCTGCAGGTGGAAGGGTGAGATTTTATAAAAGGAGAATTTTGAAGTACTCTGGATACAGCAGGAAGAGGGAAGGCTTTCTACATGGAGAAGCTTGAGATGGCCCCTCTCTGTGTACACCATCAATAACTTGCCCTACCACATACTTGAACAGGAAAGCTAGCCTGTGTACCACTGAAGCTATTTTCCCTCCCCACATACAACAATCTGCTCAACCCTCAGCAAGTAGAATGGGTCGATCAGACCAATATGAATGGATCAGTGCATTCTAAATTAGAGGTGGTAGCAGCTTGTTATTATAAACCCATTGTGCATTGGTGCAGACATGCCCCCCTTTCTATGAATGTGCTATAAATAACTCCCATTGTTGTTAAGTCCTGGTTTTGAACATAGGCAAACACTTGACAAAGCCTTCTTCAAATATACTCTCAAAGTCAATACAAAAACATAGTATCCTACGTATAGTGGTAGTAATCTTCTTAAACAGCATAATAGGCTTTCCTGACTTGTTCATTATTGTCTTGTTGTTCGTCTTCATCCCTTTTTGTTGTTTTTGTGTCAGACAAAATTAAATCCAGGGATAAGTAGTCAACAATTACATTTTTTTCAAGGAAGAAGTTTATTGATTTTTCCTTGAACTGCAGTTTGATGAAATAGATGCCTGGCAAACTTCGATATCTTAATTCCACTTTAACATTTCATTTGCATTAACATTATGACTGGAAGACGTCTTGTACCAGAGGGTTCAAGGGACAGAGATGTAAGGTCCTCAAGATGAAGTCTTGGTTGTGAAAAGTTTTTCTAAGGCATTTCTCCATTAGACCTCATTAAAACAACAATACCAACAATGTCAATTCAGTTCACAGAACAATACATAAAACGTTAAACATTCAACAAAATAGCATAAAATAGTGACATTAACATGAAAACAACAATATATCTGTCAGTGTAATATATGAAATGAGTTGTTGTTTAAAATTATTTACAAAAATAATACAAAGTTCAAAAGGTCAAAGAGAGAATTGTTACTTAAGGCATGAAGTCAGTACATGTGAACTTTGTTCTACTATAATGCCATTAGTGTACAGGTGTGGAGGTAGTTTGTAGGAAATAAACAGCATTGCTATCAAATGTCATACTCATTTTTTACACTGCTAAGCACTATTTGCTCAGATTTGGGCAAATAAAGGGCATCCTGCTGAGAGCTCTCTAATCATGATCTGCACTATTTGCTGTTGAGAGTTATAGACTCTTTCCATGTACTATTAGCAAAGAAATTTAAATTTAGTCCATGTGTTATAACAAATGTGGCAAGATCAGGTAGAGATGTTGTTGTACTAATGGATTTCAATTTGCCCAAAGTTAATGCTGATAAGGGTCATTCATATCAACATTAATGTGAGAAATCAATAACTACTGTAATTGCAGAGATTGTTCCTAATAATTTATATGACAGGGACTCCCTGTATTTGATGTTACTTTAATAAATGGGTATTAAGGAAATATAGGAAATATGGATAGTTGGTAATCTTTGAAAAAAATGGGTTTGTTAATGGAAGTTAAGGCTGTGTCATTGTTTTAAAGAAAACAACAAATATGGTACATTAAACGTACATGTCTTACAGACTTGAAGTAAAAAGATTCCCATGTAATCTACAAATTGCAAATTCATTATCCAGCAGGAACATTTTCTAAATCACACTAAATATTATCCAAATTTTGTGTAAACACAGTTACAATTCTTATGAAAGATTAAATTCATAACTAGATCTACAAACATCAATTTTCTACATACATATTTTTAATCATACCTCAATAAAAGCATTAAAACTGACAGACCGAGCCTTGTTGACTGTTTAATCAATACCAATTGCCATACAATCGACAATGAAAGCTTTTCAGATACACTCATTATGCCAAACATTTTTTCCCCAGTCATTACATTAGGTGACGAAGCAAGGAAACTCGAGTTATTTTCTGTCCTATTAAATATTGATCATACCTCGACTATGGCAGAAAATCAATTTTGACCACAAGCCTCCGGATACAGACTTTCCAATCTTTTTTTTTCTCTTCCCAAAAAATAAATAAATGAAATATACGCGGGGTGAAGTTGACGGTACAAATAGAAGACCATTGATATGGAGCCGGGATTATTCAATTTTGTATTTTGAAATAAACATCTTTTTTTTTACAAACCACAAGTATTTTTTAGTGTTTTTTATAGGTTTTGTCTGCTTCTTAAAAGCACAGCCAAAGGAATTATTTCTTTTGCTAATATACTTTTTTTCTCATCTAAACCATAAATAACAGGAATTCATTTGAAAATCTTAATATGATGATTGTAATACTTTCCTGCATGTATACACCATTTTACGCCTTTACAAACCATTCACAATTAAATGTCATTTTACGCCTTTACAGACCATTCACACTCATTAGCAGAATCTAGTTTACGTGTAGACTGGTTTAGCCTTAAATCTATTATTGCAAGTTGAACATACATTTATAAAAATCTTTTAATCTCTTTTAAAGAAACACAACAAAGTCAAGTGAACTTTCAAAATTATACATGAGCTATAAATAAAAAGGTTAATGAGAATCAACAAGAAGAGATTGGCACCAACAAAAATTATTATTATATCTTATTGTCATATAAACTTTTTTAACTTTTTTTTTAATTACATTGCAGCAGCATAAGTAAGGTCAATTTAGATATGTTCTGTTTTTTGATGGCAGAAGTGACCCCCCCACCCCCTAAATGTCTTGGTAGAATCACCAGCGCACAGAAAGTCAGCTGAAAAACCTCCCCAAATTTAGTTCTTTGCCAATATAAGCTTCATAACTAAGCACGATAAAAGAGGAAGCCCTGGAAAGATATAGGTAGTCTGCCGGGGGAAAAATGGACAGTGAAAATCAATACAAGTCTTGCAGACCGAACTACTTAAGCCTCCACACCCCCTCCAACTTTCTGGCAAATTCTTTATTGAATTGCAACACAGCCTTATTTTCTCACCGTCTCGTAACAACGTGGCTGGGACTAAGAGGATAGAAATTTAACCAGCTCGATATTATTACAATTTCTTGTTTCCCCGAATAGAGTTTCCATTTCTTGTCATGTAATTTTTCCCCATTCTCCTAGACCAGGAATCAATGATCAAAAGTTGCAGCCTTTCCGTGCAAGGCAAAAAATGATCGACAATGATAAATAAGCTTTTATTACTGGACAGGAATAATGCATTACTCGGGACTCATGGAGGGAATGCATCAGATTTAAAGTGGCGATACATTTATCCAATAATTTCCATCAAATGCGACTACTCATTCTTACTGTTACTTCCAGGTACCAGCAACAGTGGGTGTGGAATACAAATACAAGATTTTAGCAAGACAAATTCTCAACTTGCTTTTTTCTTTTATAAGATTCCGATACTGGAACCAGTGCTCCAGTAATTACTAACTATCACCCTGGAAAACATGAATTGATCCAGCTTGACAACCAGTGTAGATCCAGATCAGACGTCTCCAGCTGAGAGGTCGCTGATCAAGATCCATTTTTTGGCTGCCTTGTTGTTTTTTTCAATGCATCTTTTTGCCAACCGATGAGCCTGTTAGCAGTAGGGTAACAAAAAAGAGCCATTTTGGCAAGGACAATCTGGTTAAGTGGCAGAAAACAGCACAACGCATGATGATGTTTTTAATGCAAGAAAACAGGATGAGTTATTTTTTCCCCTTCCTTTTCTAACATAAAATTAAATTTATTATACTTTTTTTAAAATATAACTCATTGCTTGCTATTACTTAATGAAGAAATGTAAATACATCTTGATTCATTTAACTTGGTTTCAGTTTATATTTAAGATATACAAGTAAAAAATTGGCGCTTGGCTTAAAAATTGGTACAACATTTTAATAAAGCAAAATGTTTTTCAATATCTTTTTTCCATGGCAGTTGGCTTCGACAACTAATTAGCCATCAAATAAATCTGAATTTTAACATGTTGTTGGGATATAAAAAGGTTTTGTAGCAGTAAGGAGAAACTTAATTTAAAAAGTACTCATTGTAAAAAGACTTCTCATAAAAACTTGTGCAACATGTTTTAGGCTAAAAGCTATGAATATACCAGTACAAAAAGAACGCTTCCATAAGGAACATAACAAACATTCACTTGCTGCAGTGAGTAGACAATACAACTGGAAAAATTTGGCCCAAACCAGCAAGACAAGAACTCTTAAGAACAGGAAGTAGATCATACACACAAGTTTAATGTAGCCATGTTAAAATTTACGAGGGTTCTATTGGTGCTTTGCTGAGATGAATAAAGTGGTGATTTCCTGCGTATGTCAAGACATATATTGATAAGAAGTTCATGTCTCCTTTCTACAATATGACAAAATGGAATATGATTACAAAAAATTATAACTCCTTACATAAGGCATTTGAAGTAACATTTCCATGGCTCCAACTCTACTACCAATTATCAGTATAAAGAGAACAGTAAACAATTACTTAACAGGTCATACTTGGGGGGCTTCACACAAGTTGATCAGGGTTAAGCACAAAGTGCAGATACAGCTCGGTCAACTCATTCATGGGGCGTCTTGATAAGGCGCCAGGCTGGGAGCTTGTGGAGAAGGATCTACACTATTTAAGGCTGAATCTCTAGAAATATGTCTAGGCATGTTTGTATATAGGTGTAGGAAGATGACCAAGAGCTAGGATGTGTAAAGCTAAGGAATGGATTACAGAACTGAGTTTTAACTGGTAACTGGTCACCAGTTAAAATGAGCAGTTTAACCTGTTAACATTGGTTCTTATGGGGGAATTCCGAAATTACCCCATGGACCCACCCACTAGTGCAACAATTTAAATTATAACCAGTTGTTTTTGATAAACCCCCCACAAAACAACAAACTGGTTTCTTTATTTCTAATAACAAATCTGAAAATGAAGCGCTGTACCAATGAATCTAGTTTTCAGCAAAAATGCTCCTTTGAGACTGTAATTATATACCAGAATATGAAAACAAAACAAACCTTAAATTATACCTAGAACTTGATTAGGGTCCTCAGCCTTCAATTGTGAAGACATCAAGTCACCAAGCAATTTAAAAGATATGCTTCTAAATTGCATATGTAATATAACAAACACAGAATGTTAAGCCATTACACATGAAATTAAAACCCTACACCATAAAACACCTTTTTGTAGCATCATATAACATCAACAATAACAGCTGTATTTACAAAATTTATACCACCCTTTAACAAGTGCCATTACATCCACAGCAGTTGGCACTCATAAAATATCAGCTACTACAATTTTCAAAGCCCCATTAGATATATAATAACAGTCATAAACTTCCATACTTTATGACTGACTGCTTTTCCAGCCAGCAGCAAAAGCATCGATTTTTTCAGGTTCAAAGTTCTGACAACCAGTCAGTCCTAAAGAAATGGTGTTTACTTAAGAGTTTATAAATTAATTCCTTTACTGTGATAGCAAGACAAACACACAAGGGAGGTTATCTGAAACAGAAAACAGTAATATTATCATCAGACCAGATCTGTCAGTCCTGGAAACCCAACAATGTTTCCAAAAATTATCTGCCACTTAATACTTTTGACTATTCATACTGATAACATAAAACCAATATACAAGTACTGTTATCAATACTCTCCAAATCATAGCCTGGCAGCAACTAAAATCTCATTAACCTTCCATAATGTGCTATCAGAACTAATTCATGCAAAATGCTACACCAACAAAAAAGCCATAATAAAGAAAAATGCTACATTATAAGAGGTTCCTTATCTTACAACTTTCCTGTTCACAAACAATTACCCCAGGTATTTCCTATAGAATTTACATGCATAACCCATACATAAACCATCAAGGCAATGTTTTTGGATCCGAATTATTACTATCTCAGTACAAAGCACTTGGGGGTACGGATATACTGCTTGATGCCAAGACATTGCATTTGATGCAGCTTGCTGTTTAAGGACGATCAAAATAGACACATAGGGTGAAGACATCAAGATTGTGAGGCATCTGGAGCAAACAAATACCTTCCCTCTCAGGCTCCCAAGCGGCAAAAGAATTGTTGTAAAGGAACACAGATTCTGTAAAAGGTTTCTTCACTAACAAAAAATGTTATGGGTAAAGGGATTCCGTGACAAATTTTGTCATCTGCAGAAAATGCTGTAATAAAACTGTTTTATTTTAATTTTTCTAAGATGAAAATTTACTAGAAAGTAATAATAGGATTTAATGTTATAATTTTTGGCAACCTAAACAGTTTTGGTTTGTTTAAATTTACGAAAGTTTGCAAGAATGGGATAAAAGCTAATAAATTTGTTTTAGCCAATACAATAGTGATGATGCCAACTTCAAAATTGAATTAGCAATTTAAAATAATAAAACCTATTTGAGACCCTCAAAAAAAATATTAAAACAGATTTTCATTAAATAGACAGTCTTATATCAAGAGGGCATAGGGTACCCAGTTTTCTGTGCAAGACTAAAGAACAATCTAAAGCAGTTGATTGGTCTGATTTTGAATCAATGACGTGAGTTATCAAATCAAAGCTTTGGTCAGATATCAAATTACAGATCGATCTCAAACATATGATTGGTTATATTTCACATTTTATTTAATTTCAAACCAATCAAAAGCTTTAGAATTGGCTTTCAAACTCAAATGTAAAATGTTCAATTCGTTTGGCCAGTGTATCTTTTCCTAAATTTTAACATGTGGTTAAATCCTGTTTGAGAAGACGGTACAATACATAGACAGAACTACATGTATAAGATTAGGGTGAAGCTATCTGCGTACTTTGGCCCAGGGTTTATCCCAAATCTGTGCGTCAAATATGAGATTGTTGGAGAGGTATGTTGACACAGCTTGTTCATAATGACAGTTTATCAAACACTGACTGTACCCTAAGATTGGCAGAGTTATACATTGAATGTTGACTTTGCCCCCTACCTCTCAAGATAACGAAATATTGAGTACTTGTAAAGGCGGCATGCTTTATGGTGCACAGAGTGTTATTTGGCCTCAGATGAAAGCAAATCATCTTGCACATAAGAAATATGGTGAGACAGATTATGTGGAAAGTGTGCATGGCCATAAGTGGAGAAGTTGCACATATGAATAAACAAGACAAATATGAGAAGATAGACACTGCGGAGAACATGATCTGTCTTGACTAAGTTAAGTCGAGAAATTACAACAATGAAGATAATAATTATTGATTTTTCAATGATTTGACATGTTTATGATAGGTACAGACTTAATGCAGAAATATATCCCTTATTTCTCCATTAAACCTTTTCTTGTTGGTAGTCAACCAAATTGTCTTATTTAGCCAATCCTAATAACTACACAAAATATAGAGTTGAGAAGCAAAGAATATACACAGACTTTCTGAAGCTTAGAAAGAAAAGGATCCCAAAAAATTCCTCAGCTTTCCAAGATTGAAGAAACCGCTGGATAACCATATAAAGATAAATATGTCTGACTATTTAATTTTCATAAAGCTTCTATTCATAGACAGCAACATCTGCTTGGCTTATTTGGCAATCTGTTACGACCCAGACTGAGGTTATTGATTAATATATCATCTTAGCAAATGAAATTCCAAAAGAATAAAATTCCAAGAAGCAGTACTTAAACTCAGCACTATCATGTTATAGGAGGAATGGTGTGGGGTGGGTGTTGGAGGTGGGGGGTCGGGGGGTGATCGAGAACAATATTGGGATCAGGCGAGACAACATAATATAATTTACAAAGCCAAATAGGCAGTCCTCCATTGTTTGGCCCTCTCCCCAAAACTGAGATCAGCCAAACATTTGATCAATATGAATAATTCATGGCAGCCATTCTGCTCTCCCTCCAGGGGTATAGGAAGAATGAGAGCTTGCTTAGTTGGTGAATTGGCCCCCATTCCTCCTCCTGACTTCTGCCATTTGTCACAATCATTTCTGCACAGCCTTCTTGTCTCCTATTCTGGGGGTTTTCAGCAGTCAAAAATAAAATGCTTCATTTCCCATGCCTGAAGTAACATGTGTTCAGTCAAAAGTTTAACAGATGTTTGTGGAATCTATCTCATATGTATGACTCATGTAATTTACACATTTATAGACAATATCAGATATATTAAATACATTAAAATTTAATATTTTAAAATAGGCTAAAAAAGATTTTTTGTTAAAAACACACACACTACATACAAGCATATGATATATCTCAATGAACAAGGTAGTTTTACATAACTTAATCTGGCTAACATACACTGTGTCAACAGTTTAATCAAGGTTTTTATGTCGAGAGTCTTCCTTTACCAGAAAGAGGCTGGATGCAGCTTTAATAAACTGTAATGTATAATTGGGTTGCTTTAATGTATTTAAAAACAAAACATAAAATTAATTTATAAAATTACCAAGACTTTACCCTGTTAAACCACTTAAACTTTCATTTTATGACAACACATATATGCCAATGTTGAGTGTTGAGCAACAAGTTGAGTGACAACATAGTTAAGAAACATGGGTTTTTTACAATACAGCAGAAAGACCAAAAGGAGTTTCATCTATCTCTCTTCAAAATGCCAACACAAGAGCCATGTAGTCCATATTCATACCTGTCTTGCCTAAGGGCTGACGGTTTAAAACTGACTTGACAGATATGGCACGTAACCAACAGGGTTTTCCCCTTTGTCGTTTATTTTACAAAGTTCATCCCTATTTTAGGTGTGGGAAATACAGACATTTAGCTGTGTATGTCAAACTGGCTTAGAGTTTTATCTATATGATGGGTTAGGTTTTGTGGGTTTGTCTATAACAGGTTTAACTTTAAACTGTCAAGCCTAACGCAGATTGTGTTGAGCCACTGACTTTGAACTGCAGTGACTCCAAGGTCTCTTCTCAGATGTGTTTGAGTCCCTGTTGAATGGAAAACTTTTATGTGGGCAGGTATTTCAACTGACTTGCGGCATGCCATTGGTTCTACAGACTTTTATCTGGAATCCTTCAGCAAAGATTTAGCTGAATTTTGCTAGGGTGACCACAACTATGTCACTGTCATGTATTTAAAAAAAAAAAAGAAACAAGTAACCTTGGCTAAAAGCACCACCACACCACAAGTCTAGCTCCAATCTTCATGTTTGATAGCACAGTCTTGTTTGCATTTTTTTCCTGATTAATTTTAGTTTAATGGCATAAACATCCCAAGACCTGGCTTGAATCTTCATGTTGGTGCAGATTTTATGGGTATGTTACGGTTCATGGGCAAGCATTTTAATCTGGCATGTCATAACTGTCTATGAGTGTGCTTGCCTGCAGATTATTGCCAGCTATTCTCTGGTTGTTGCCAGCTATCCTTCTGACAACTGTCTTTTTCAGTTTGTCTCTCTTTGAAATTGTTCTCTTCTTTGTATGCTTTGCTGATCTGGTTTGATGATTGGTTTCCAAAGTGCAAAATATATTCTATGCGTATATCTACATCCATGACAGCAAAACTAGGCATGAAATAAGAACAACAGAGCCCATAGTGGGCAATAAAATACTCTTTCCTATGTTTAATTTTCTATGGTCTTGTTAGTTTTTAAAGAATGTAAATAATCTTGCTATTGTTTGTAAGTCACTTTCAATATAGCTAAGCAATGAAGGACACATTACAACCACATTCCTTGTGTGTCATTTGCAAGATTTATATATTTTGGGGTGTAAAAGTAAACCTTATTTTTAAGCTTGGATCTGGTTCATATGATTTTCATGACATTCTTTTGGCAGCATTTGAAGGCCCACCTGTAGCATATTAAAGCACATGGAATGCGTCTTACCACTAAAACCCTAGCATGCCAATATACACAAATATCATGTTCTCTTTACAGCAAGGCCATATAGCAGGGTTTATTATAACAAAAAAAAGTTGTTTAAAAGTTTTAATGCTATGTTTACAAAATGGTTCCCCAAGTAGAGCGTGCAAGGTCCACAAACCTAAATGTGATGGCTTAAATAGAATAAAGTGTTGAAAGCTTTGTTCTGGAATGGCCAAGGTAGGAGATCTCCCAGAGTTTCACCTGCTTAGCTACAGCTTTTAGCTTGTTTCCTAAAGGTAAAGGTAACCCAATGACTTGCTGGAAACTGTACCACAAATAGTGCAGATCCTGGCCAGATAGCTCTTAGTGGAAACATCAGAACTACATCCAGACAGATAGAACAGGTAAGATGCTGGCTTGTGCTTAGGTTTCTTGCACACCTGAAGTGAGATCTTGGCAAGAAGTCAACACTTTTATTTCCTGGTGAGGCGGTATTAAATTGTTTGGCACAGATATTTAGTACTGGAGATGTATCTACATTAATTTCTGTGCCACATTATGACACTTTTGTAGTCTTGTTATTTTCTTTGTACATGTGTAGATTTTAACCATGTGTTCAGTTCTACAGTTCTTATTTCACACAATACTGTTACAAAAATGCCTACAATGAATGATTCATTTAAAAGTCCATCAAACCTGTGTAAACTGTCTATATATGACAAGTGAACCTTTATATTTTTGCCTGAAATCTCATCATAACTGTAACCTAGAAAGGGGAGGCCATATGACAAAAAGTATGTGTCTATGTTCAATTGAAACTTCAGACTTGACTGTATTAGGGATTCCTCTGAATAGAAACCTTGACAGACAGATATTTCAACACTGCCATATTTTAAATGACAGATATCTCAACCAACATGACATATTTCAAATGAATTGACAGATATTTAAAATGTGATAATCATATATAGTTTATTTATTTTTTACAAGAAAAAAAATAAAACCATCTTTATATAAAAACCAGGAATGAGAAAAAGGCAGGCAAGGAACGAGGTAAAATAATGTTATATGTAACACAGCATTTAGATTAAAAGGCAAAAGTTCCATTGTCGCAAACAAATCCTCTCTTATCTTTCTTAATATCACTAAAAACTTATTTTATCATGTGGAATAAAGTTACCATTCTTTGATGCAACAATTACAACTGAGCTGAGAGTTTCCCAGTTCTCTAAAAAAATATTAACATCAGCATGTTTACATAAGACCAAGACTGCTATAGTCAAATGTAATAAATTAAATTCATAAATATAGATTTATACAAAATATTATATGCACTTTATAATTTAAGCTGATTTATATTTCATGTTATTTTAAAATTACTAAAGTAGAGATGCAATATGCATCATAAATCTAATTTACCTACCAACTTTAAGTCCTTTTTAACGAAAAGGCCTAATTGTGCATAAAATTGGAACATTTGCAATCTTCACTATCCAAAAATGAAATTGGAGTTTTAAAAGTATTAAAATCTGTGCACTGTCTAGCAGTTTCTGCAAGACCACTGACAGGTATGTTCCAGCCTTGTCTGTGAAATATGAAAAGGTCAAGTTTTGTCTCAAAAAGAAAAAGGTCAACTATTTTGTATTGCAGCATTTCATAAATGTCTAAATATTCTGACTTGAGGCTAATATATCAGATGCAAGTGACTGTATAGTGGAGTTCTATATCAGATGTTAAGTGACTGTATAGTGGAGTTCTATATCAGATGTTAAGTGACTGAATAGTGGAGTTCTATATCAGATGTTAAGTGACTGTATAGTGGAGTTCTATATCAGATGTTAAGTGACTGTATAGTGGAGTTCTATATCTGATGTTAAGTGACTGAATAGTGGAGTTCTGTATCAGATGTTAAGTGACTGTATAGTGGAGTTTCTTTTTCAGATGTTAAGTGACTGAATAGTGGAGTTCTATATCAGATGTTAAGTGACTGTATAGTGGAGTTCTATATCAGAAGTTAAGTGACTTAATTTGCACATTGTGGAAAGACCCAGGAATGGTTCTTATTTACAAAGGTTGTATAATCCTGTGGCTGAACATGAGCGAATTTTATGTGTCATTTGACTTTACATGTTTTGCAAACAATTGCCCGGTGGGTCCATTCAGCTGGTCGAGGACACCTTCCGCATGGATTTTTCACAGGCCCAGGATTCAGTGAGACATCCACACTGATAATGAGAATAACCAAATGATGATGGAGATATATTAGACTTATGCAGATTGATGATCGAATATTTCTAGAATGTTTTATACGACACCATTAAGCGGTGTATGAATCCACAAATTGTAATGTGTCACTTTCATTATCATGTGATGTTAATCATAAAACATCTTAAGATCAAGCATCATTATTTCTTCAAATACATGAATGAAGGTTACTTGATTTATTGTAAAAACAGATGGCTATAAGGTGTATATAGTAGGAGAAGATCAACAACCTGAAACTAAACAGCAAAAGCAAGTGTACTCATACAATAGCAACTTAATGAGATATTTTGGAGGGATTCATTTGTTTTGATACCAGCACTTTAAGTAAGACATATGCCTTCAAATTGTGCAGATTTAGCAACAAAATAGTTCATCACATAGCTTCTATGTTAAAAATTGCCTGAACGGAATCAATACAAATGGCCTCAGGCAGATTACGTTCTTCTTTAATGCGCTCACATGATGAGTCAAATTCGTCATCTTGGCCATGATGATTCAGCTGCAGTGGCTGGCTTGTCCAAAGGCAGACAAGGTTACTTGATAGCTTTGAACAATGGCGCATGTCTAATGCTTTTGTAGAGCCAAATTAAAAAAAAAATAATTTTCTGTAAATGGTTGATTTTCTTGTTGCTTTTTTGGCATTGTCTTCAGATATGTTTTATTTGAGTAAGTGTTTTACAAACTTTGTTTTAAGTGACCTTGAGGCATACTGTAAGTCAAGTACAAGCTTAAGGAACTTAGTCCTCAGTGTGACTGAGATGAAGCAATGGCAATACAAGTAAGTAAGATATGTAATGCAATCTGAGGAGAGGAAAACAAAATAGAATTAAGAAAGCAATAAATCATTTTTTTATGAAACCAGACGATCAACAGAAACACAAACCATGAAGAGATATCAATGATGTTTGGATAACTTTACAAGATTCTTTGCCACAAAGAACACAACTTGCATAGAAGTTCCTCTGTGCACCTGGCAGAAATAAATCAAGGTTCTGTTGCATACAAGCAACAATAAAACCCATCCACCTTAACACTCTGTACAGCAGGTAGTAGAGATAGAAAGCTGGATTCAACAGGATTGTATAACTTGTATAAGAGAGATTATCCTACACTGCCAACTTCTGGAATATAATGAGCCATATTTACTTATAATCTATTTTAATCTTCTTAGCCAAGCTAAATAGTCCATAAAGATTATAAACAAAAAAAATCCAGTAAACGATCCCAAGTGAGCATGGCTTTGGCATTTTCTCTTACATTCTAGATCAGTAGACTTTGATACGGACTTGCATTTTTTTTTCTTATTTTTTTGGTTTGTTACATATTACAGACATACCGGTAATTATGGTCACATTGGCAACATCCAGCTTATAATTGGCAGAGGAAGATGTCAATCTTGTCTGGGTAGAACCACCAACAATCTGCAGGTTAGGCGTAAAACATCCCCACATGTAATTCTTGAACAAGACTCGGACCCCACACCCCCCTCTTCATGCTGAATGTGGTACATTTGAGTATATTTGGAATGTTTTCCCTGTGTTCTAGTTCCTGGGATAGTTGGGCAGCTCTCCAAAACTGTTTTACAGAGATGCCTTATCACCATAGCTGCTTGAGAACTTTCTCCTGGGATGACTGCTTTTCCTTTCTGGTTTGAAAAAAACAGACTTTAGATGAATTTTTTCACAAGGAGAACCTTTTTTTATATGATGTGGGGAGTTGGTAGGAGGCCAAATTGGGTTGAATTTATAAACATTATTTTCAATGTAGACAAGGAGCATTGGGTTGAGGTTGAAAACAAAGACGTTTATGTATTTTTCATACAAGTGTAGTTATAAATTAGTAACAATTGTGGACAGACAAAAATGTAGCTTGCAACAAAAATGGTTTTACAGGAAGTCTTAAGTAAAACACACATATTGTTAACAATATAGAAAATTGATAAAGTTAGAATCTTATATTATGTAAACAAAAGCAAAACATTAAGTTGCATACTTCATTGTTACTTGACATGTCAATGTTGGAATATTTTGATCTCAGTTTTTTCTCAGTCCATTATAACTAATTGCTGCATGACAACTCATTATTTTTAACATATTTTTAACCAGTTTTTAGTCATCAAATTATTATGTTCAGTTACCATGGAAATATTTAGTTGATGGTTATTGCAAATGTTTGTACTAATTAGAACCAAATGAATGCACAGTTACTTTTTTATAAAGAAATTTGCAAGGTTAAATAAATGGTGACCAGAAATTGAAGATATAATTAATCACAAGACAGAATCCAGTAGAGAATGAAAAGAAAAAGCAAATACACAAACATAATTAGGGTCCTAATGATGATGTCCTGCAATTATTTGTGGAGGAAGGACACATCTGCCTGAACAAAACAAATGGCTCTCCATAAAATAGGAGGAAGACCTCCAATATGAAAGTTACTGCCATAACTAAAACTTGATTCCAAGTTACAAGTCAGCGACTCTTACCATCTGCCACATATCAGATTTGTTTTTATTTGTTCAAAATTCACAAATAGGTTTTCTGTAAAACAGATATAGTTTTTACTTGAAGCAAATGCCTGTATTATGCAGCCATTACTATGGTAGCATGCCTGCAAACTGTGACATTTAACAAGAACCAGTTGTTGTTTTTTATCCTGACGACATTCTTGGAACAACCTTCATAAGTGGACTCAATCATTGAGCAAATGATACTTTTCAAACCACTAAGAAATATGTTAAGACTTTAATTCATCAGAGTGGACCATAAATAATTAAACCTTTTCCAGTCTCCTTAATGTTCTTGTTTTTTTTTTAAGCTTTTAGACAATTCAAATCTTACCTTTTTTGTTAAATGAGAATGGTTTTGATCTTAAATTTAAGGATTATTAACCTCAATTAAAACACCATGTGCAGTTAATGTAAGTAACAAACAACCTCACACAACCCACCTTAACTTTTTATGCAGATACCAAGACAAAGCACCAACAACTGTGGAGTGACTTTAAATCAGAGAGAGCAAGAGAGAAAACAACCATTAAACTCTATAATTGATTTTTCCTGTAGTCAGCCCTCTATTAGCCAGCAAGTCTCCCTCCTTGTTCCATAGAGGCAAATTTTATAGTCAAGTCACATATCTTCCCAGCCATTACCTGAATTACTGAAAAAAATGATTATTCCATTCTTCCCCAACCTCCCTTTATCCCTATGATTAAATAATAGACTGACCCTTTATTTTTTCTATCACGCCTACACATTTAGAACAATTCATGTCTTATTGGTATGCAGAGATGGTAGGTAGGTAGGGAATTCCAGGGGCGCGAAAGAATGTGTATGAACAAAAACAAAAGTTGTTAGTTTTTTCAAAGCCTGAACATAAAATTATTGGAGGCATTTTTGAGGTTGCTTTTGGGTAATTTAAAACGGTGCAAATGTATGGATTTTCTACTTTGCTAGCCTACTTATAGCATAAAGTCTGGAGCCTTCTTCAAACCTGCTAAAACTGTCAAAAAACATGTTACGCATTCAAGGCTTTTCATATGTCTAAAATTCTTGAAGCACTACAAACCCATCATAACTATCTCACACTTATCTTGCGGTTGGTAATTTACACAGAACCCTGGTTTCACGATTAACTCTTAGCCTGCTTTAACACATATTGTCAAGGCTTAGTCATAAGTGTAGATGCAGATCAGACAGCTCCCTGTAGCTGGCTGGAGAAGTAGATGAGGGATGGAAAAGATGAGACAATGGTCATAGCAGTAACAGCAGTGTTGATCAAATGGAAATGTCGGCTAGGCCAGAGCCTGGATAGAGAACAATGAAAGACTTGAAAATCAGGGAGGCTGGTAACTGGGGAAATCCTTGTGGAAAATCGATAATGCAGCCAATGGTTGCTATGGTTACTGAATGTTATCTGACAGCTGAAAAGTGACTTAGAGAAAATCATTTACACCAAGCCACCTGACTCTGCCAGAAAAAAAAACACAACAACACAATATTGGACTTCAACAGACCACTCCTATTACTGCTGCTGCTGTTAATGCTACTTTTGCTGCTACTACCTCTGTTGCTGCTACTGCTTCTCTATTTGAAAAAGCTACTTTAATTTCAGTGGCTGTATTCTGCTACTTCAGCATCTGGCTACTGTAGCTACTACTGCTATTCCTACTCCTACTACAACTGCTGCTACTTATTTTTAGTTGCTGCTGTTACTATTTTTCAGCTACTCTCGCTGTTTTAGATATATCTTATAAATCTCCCAAAAACTAAATCCTGCAAGGGCAGAAACTTATTAACAGTGATCACAATGATACTTTTCTAACAATTGAGAGCCAATAATTGACTTTTTACAAGTTATAAGACTCTAAAGACTTAAGGATTTCAAACTCTAATAGTGATGTCTCTGAATTAGGAAATGGTTATTATTTCTAGCAAGTATATGCTATAACTCACTTATTGGCAAAGTTTAAGTCAAATTTACCAACTGATAAATTTTTTATACATAACTGAAGTTTACTACCCTTGATCGCCAAAAAAGTCCGACCACCATGCCAGACAAAAGTTAGTATGTTTTCCTTAAAAATATAATGAATAAACAAAACATGTATCTGTGTGTTGGTTTTTAATAGTACATCACAAATATATCAACAAAATATTTTCCAGACATAGAATATGTAGTTTAGAACAAGATAAATGTTGCAGATCGGCTGTGGATAAGAGGAAAAATGCACAAATGCTAAAAAACATGTCATCACCCCTCAATTTATTTTCGACTCAATGCTACTGGAAAAGGCCAATGAATTACAATTTTGTCATTTACAAGAATAAAATTAAAAACTGTACATATTTCTTTCTCAATCTGGTAGAGGGATACAGAAATAATTGTCAAAGTGAAAAAGTAGAAAGAAAAAGGTTGACCATTCGTGCCTATTCCGGGATTCGAACCCACAACTCCGTTTTTAAGTATTTTAACACTAACTTTGATGCTCTTTAATTGGAGGTGCAGCATTAGAGTCAGAAATCCTTAATAGCAGAAGCTTCCATTATCAAAGCGCTGGTAATGCTGCTACTACCACTGGTAGTAAGAAGTTCAATCAAACCATACTATGTTTCATGGTATCTTTTAGACGTTTGTATTAATCATAAAAACAAACAGCCAAGGTCATTATAGCAACTGAGATACCTGCGAAACAGTGTTTCAGGTAGTAACAGACTTTGGCAAATTAGATTTGGCAGAAGTCTACCCGAGCTGCTACAACACAAAGATTTGGCTGCATCTACTATTTGTGCTACTGTGTTACCTGTACTTATGTTTGTGTAGGAATTGTGTATGTTTATCCTTTATTGCACAATGATGTTGTGTATTTTTATGCTTACAGTGTACTCCTACACAAAGGAATGTTAAGAAATTTAGAAGCAAGTGAGTAAGTCATTATGGAAAAATATTTCATCTTCAATCAGTTTCATTCATAAGTTAATGAAATCAAATGCTATGAAGCATATATTAATATATTGCAATACAAGAAAACAATTATTCTTAATAAAACCTTTTATGTCTGTAACATTGTCACTTTCAGGCATTTCTAACGGGCACTAGCAATAGAGGGTTTGGAGACATGTCAAGGGTTTAGCATAAGAAATAGTCCCTAAATGACGGAGTTCTGAAAAACAACTGAAAGACGTTAAGAAATACTAGAGGGTGATTCTGCATTATGCCAGCGGATTTCATTTACATATAGAGTAAGGTCTGTAACGAAAGTCTTAGTCAGGCTATTTGCATCTAAATAATATCAGAATGGGATTAAAGAATCGACTGCTACGATGACCAGGGAATATGGTCCAGGCTAATACATAATACAGTGACTGTTTGTGGCCAGCAAAGATATTTGAACCCAAAGTTGTTTGTGTCCTTCAAATTTCTGACCATTGAGAACAATATGTTAAGAGACCAAAAGTTCAGCAGAATATTGGTTGGTCTATCTGGGTCAAGATAACAAACAACTAAGCTTCAGTTTGACACAAGTTATTACATATGATGGCTCAAAATTATTTAATTCCTCAAAATCTGAAGGTAGTATCCATCAGTTTACCTATATCAAATACATGTAAAAATATCTGATCCCTAGTATGGGCATTTGTGTATCATTTCTGCAGAAAAATGTACTTTAGTCGAATCAAAAGTAATTTTACGACAGTACAACTCCTTAAAATAGACTTAAAATTCTTTTCAAATCTGTAAATAAGCACAAATAGGGATTTCAGCTAAAAAAAAAAACAGACATGGATGTCGGAGCAAATGACTCAGATGGTGATACAACCTAAGATCAAAAATAAGTGATCATGTGATTTTCTTAGTTTAAAAATAGCTAACTGTGCAACATGGCTCAGATAGGAATGTCGTAATCACACTCATGGTGTTATGCTTTACTGTTCACATTGGTGTCGAACATCAATAAACAGTATTTCACAGGATCTGTTCAGGTAATAATTTATTTGGTTGTTTGAGGAATAATAATTAGGTTCAAACAGTCAAACAACATTAAATTGCATCTCTGTATCATGAAGCTGGTGCTTAAGTTAGTTCTAATGCATCATTTAGGAGTTATTAATAATTTATTTGGAAAATTGAAAAATAATTGAAAAAATACACACAAAAATCCTAATTTAGTTGAACCAAAGTTGACCCTTAAAGATTATTCTTCTAGTTGAAAGTCTGACAGATACTTTATGCACTGTCAATTTCTTTAAAAGATATCATTTAACAAATCAGTGATCTAGTCATATTTTCTTCTAATTGATCTTGTTAGGATTATTCTGAAGTCTAGAGCTCAAAATTTTTTTAATGGAGCTAAGTCTTATTCTACAACTAACACAAGTTCTCTAACGAAATCAAGGGTTGTTCTAAATTTTAGCAACCTAGTGAAAATGCGCTAATGGAAGTAGCTTTTTGCATAGGAGATAGTTTATAGTAAGTAGGCCTAATGCAGCAGATAATGGGATGCTGTCAACACATTTGCTTTGAACAATAGACTAATGCATCATAGTTCTTTGTCTTCTTACATCAACGCACTAATGTGGGTCCTATTACTTGGGAATGGTGCTGACAATGATGTGCTAATGCTTGGAAACAACAAAGACGTAACAACAAAGAAGTGATTTATAAGGCCTGTTTGTCTGGTGGATTTTTAATTGGACCATACCCCAGAATATGATATTATAATACATTTAGAAGGCATCTTAGGACAGTGTGGAAAGGAGTAGATGACCTTTTAACTTTTCCTCCTTTACCATGGGAACTTGAGCCTCAACCAAGGGAAGATAACCATGTGAACTCGGACCTCTGCCAGGGGAAGATAACCATGTGAACTCGAGCCTCAGCCAGGGGAAGATAACCATGTGAACTCGGACCTCTGCCAGGGGAAGATAACCATGTGAACTCGAGCCTCAGCCAGGGGAAGATAACCATGTGAACATGAGCCTCGGCCAAAAAGCTGTTTTTAGCTTATAATCTGATATCCTGCTCTGTTGCTCATATAACATGCATACATAAATTGGTTCTGGTGTTTTCGAGTAAAATAAAAAAACATGTTGTCCTTGTTAGACAGCACCACACTCACTGAAGAGTTTTGTCTATTTCAAAGTGTCACGCAATACAATAATACACACAAATATGCAAAACTACACAAGGCACTAATTATTTATAATTTTCCATTAAATCGATTACTTGGTCTTTGATCTATCAAACCATTGTCTACACTCAACAATACAAGATAATAGTTAATAAAGTAGAATGCATTAGAAATGCGAATGGCATCTAATTGCCCAATCATGCACTGCTAATTAAACATGTAAGGCAAAACAACGGCAGACAAATAAGCTAAAAATAACAATGACACTGTCGTGGGGAAGACTAAGGTAAAGTCCCTGTTGGTCTGCAATATGCATCATTGGAAATTACAGACATTTTCGCATAGGCAGTTTTAAATGGCAGGTTTATATGAAATTAATGCAGTGACAGCATCATGTAAATATATATGCATGAAAGTGGGCATTGGCTTTGTAACAATGACTATTTACATAAAGTATTTAAATGTGAATAATGCACATTATCTCAAAAAAAAATGTTAAACCATGAAAAGTATCTGTTACACCACAAAGATGTTTATTTTCAACTACTTTAATACATATGTTACTTCAAAACATTGTTTATTGTTTTATTGCTGCCAAGTCAACTTGTTTCAGTACAAACAAGGTTGCTGTGGTTACTGTTTTGGTCATATCCTAATGTGTTTCACTATAGTGATTATGACTTGTATGACAGGTTGGGACTGTAATGGGGCTGCTAACTGTATGAACAGCATGTGGTGCAGTTTTGAAATATGACAATGGCTAGATTGATCAAAGCCACCTCTTCATATTACATTACCATACACCCTATGGGGGTGTTATTATTATGTACACACTATAATGTTATGCAATGCACTGGGAAGTTATCTCTCAGCCAGAACAGTTACGTAACTGTGTCATATCTCTGTGTACATGGCTGTTTTACCATGTGATATCTCTGCAACATGACTGTGTAAAGAAAGAAAATACTACCAAACTGTATTCTAATAGCAGAACCCATCCAAAATGATGTGATTGTTTTAAACGTATCCCAGCATTTTTCTGTCTCTTTTTCCCATAAACTTATTGAAATATTTACACAAATTACTTGTGCTTATATGTCTTTTAAATATTTTCTGTTCCTTTTTTTTAATTATTTTAATTACAAATTTTTAAAGACAAAAAAGGTTTAAAAAACAAAAATAACATTTTTTGACAGTACTTTTAATTAATCCCTTGTGGGTATAATTCTAATTCTAAGCCTAACATCCTACCGAACACAAAGCAAAACAATGGTGACATTGTGAGCTGGCGTCACAAAACACGGCGAAGTTAGAAGACAAAAACGATACAATCTTATTGCTGTTTCGTGAATCTTCCAAGGTGTATATGTCTCCTAAGTGACAACTGTTGGTCATAAATGAGGGCTCAAGGACGTACAAATATATACAATCTACCATATAATCCATCACATACAAGACAGCTTGCTTACCAATGTCTTAATTGTTTTTGTTTTGTGGATGTCTATATAAACGGCACTGACACAATTATGGTCATTATGAATATATATGCCTGTTTTTGGTGAAGAAAAGAAGGACAGTCTATATACATATTGTTTTAAGGCTCATAGAAAAGATCAGATTAACCTAACTAAGTTATTATTATTGTTGTTGTTTTGTTATTATTATTGTTAAAATTGCAGGTCAGCTGAAAGTTTTGTCAGAAATTGGACTCCATAATGTTCTTGGTCCAATGCAAACAGCAAAACATTTATCTGTCTAACATACACATACATTTTGTCAGTGAAAGTAAGAAATTGTAAAGTACACTGTAACAAAACATAAACTTTCGTCATGAATTCACAGTTAACATATTTACCTTTTGTTCAAGCAGTAAGCAGTCAACAAAAACTGTGATAAACTAGGTCAAAGGCAACAAGAATAAAGGATTAACTGTGCAGTTGCTGTTATCAACAAACATAACAATCAAACAAGACTTGTATATTAGGGCTACATACATAATAAAGGTACCCTTCACGCCCAACAATAAAAATTTAATAACAAGATTTATTTTAAATATTGTACACTTCTATAATGAAAATTATAAATGAAATTCAACACTGCTTTATGGCAGTATGAAAATGAAAAAGAGTAAAGTAAATATATTATGATTAACTAGATATACTTCTTACAGTATTGATAATTAAGTTTTAATTTGAAATAGTTCACACACAAAAGGTAGTCAATTTCTAAGAAATTAAATAAAATTTCATAACAATAGATAGCTTTTCCAATTGACTCAACTTAAATTTATGAAGCGGAAAAAGTCTCAATTGTACATGAGGTAACATGCAATAAAAGTATATTATTTCAATTAAAGGGAAGGCCTTTCCATGCTTTTCCTATACTCACCCTCGCCTTATAGAACTCGTCAGAGGCAGTAGATCAACCTTCAATTTTGTGACGTTCATGCTCTTCCAAGTTATAAAATCCACGTTGACGATCAACATCAAGTTACACTGACTTTCACATTACTATATCCATGGTAACAGGGAATAAATGGGGGGGAGGATGTTTCACATTTTTTTTGTAATTCCAACCAAAATGATACAGTGGTAAGATCACAATATCTAGTTACAACAAAAGAAATCAAACAGCACAACTGCTTCGTAAAAATGTTTCTTCAAACTTATTTGAAACGAACAAAATATTCAGTATTATAATATTCCTGTTACACAGAAAGAATTAGATAAAAGATAGAGGGATTATTTACAACCTTGCAAAAAAAAGCTAAGGTGTTCTTTTTATTTACTGTACAAAATAAAAAAAAATTTTTTATTATATTCCGATGACTTCCACATTGCATAATCCATTCAATTATATATCCAATCACTGGTTAGTTAAATCCACGGGTTCACATTACTATACGTATATCCCAGATGACATACTTTTGTCCAGTTTTGTAGACACATCTACAAAATTTTCACTCCAATTTTTTTTTTTGCAAGGCGTCACTGTAAATCCATGTTGGTGTATACTATATTCCTTCCGACGTATCATACATAAAACTATAGGACATTTAAATGCAAAGAATGAATATATATCCATTACTACACGATCTAAATTTGTAGAATACAGCATGTAACATTTATTCCAATTTTTGGCTTTTTTCTTTATTTCACAAAGTCAAACATATTATTTATTGGCTGAAAGGCAATACAAATTATGGCAAACAAGAATAAATAGCAACCTAAAAGGACAACAACTATATCATCTTTTATATAAGTTTTTGATAATGATACATAACTTCTATGAAGCCATCATGCAAAAAACCTCTTGACCAAATATGAGATTTAAGTCTCTTTGCTTAGTTATAATCTATGCTGGCTACTACACAAGCTTCTAAAATTCAATGTCACACCCAATCAGTTATTAAAAACAAAAATATCACTCTACAATAAACTTAACTGCAAAAAACAACAATCACTCTCAAACACAAATCAACTTGATGTGCAAGAAATAACATAACCCACAAACACAACTTCATTTGAAAGAAATCAAAAATGGTTAAAAAAAATAACTTTTAACCAAGCGTCATATAGTCCGCACGGACAAACAACAACGCCAGCTTGGTCAGCCTGGAGAAAACACTTACCCTTTCCTGCTTGCTGAGAATGTGGCAGAGGCAGCTCCACGAGGATAAATTTCTGGTTCATGCGTCCGTGTCACAACACTTCCGGTTGCACCAAAACCTTCACTATAGTCACTGCTTAGTAAGTTATTTCCAATTTTCTTGTCTGCTTTATGAGCGGTTGACGCAGATTTTATATCTGTAAACGCTACAGTTGCTGTCAAACTGGAACCACTTCCATCATCCTTTTCATCACTTTCCT
This sequence comes from Sinonovacula constricta, assembly GCA_007844125.1. Taxonomy (NCBI): domain Eukaryota; kingdom Metazoa; phylum Mollusca; class Bivalvia; order Cardiida; family Solecurtidae; genus Sinonovacula; species Sinonovacula constricta. The sequence continues at coordinate 19,655,126 of CM017566.1, read as the reverse complement.
TGTCTTTATCTTCTGGCTTGCGTTCCAATTTCACTTTCTGTATTTTTCCATATCTAAAAACAGAGTGAAAGAGAACATTTAAAACCAAGAATTCAGTTAAACACATTCTGAGTCAACAAAAATATTATAATGAGTCATCTTGGATCCAGGAGGTTACAATTTTGAGACGATTCCTAGACATCTGATTGGTTAGTTTCTAAATTTTTTCTAAATTCTGACCAATCAGGAGTTTGAAAATGATCTTTGACTAAATCTTAAAGTGTCTGATCTCTGGTCTTTTATGAAATTTAAATGTTACATTGTATTGTTCTTCTCATACTGGAATATGTCTTCACCTATAAGAAATGGTATGTTTGATTAAACTTATTTAAACCATACAACAATACTGTTATTCATACAAGGAGACAACTTATAATGTACTGTATATATTTCATCCAACACTTCAATTTGTAGTTTATTATCTTTTTTGTCAATAATCAACAGTGATTTAATAAATGGATCATGAATATGCAGTGGATCATGAATATGCAGTGGATCATGAATATGCAGGAGTAAACAGTATGACATAACCTTTGACTTTATTTTTAGCCTTTCCTTCATAGTTCATCTATAATTTTGAAAATTTGCCTGACTTTGTTGTTTTTTTTTCAAAAGAGACAAAAAGATCGTAATTAATGTATGTAAAAAAAGATATAAGGCTGAACCAGTCTACACATAAACCCTTAGTCATGCAGATTCTGCTGAAGGTTGCAAATGATTTATAAATGCGTAAAATGGCATAAACATGCAAGAAAGGGTTTACGGGTGGGAGGTCTTGATTTTTGTCTTTAAACTAGACTTGTGTTTAATCAAAGCCCTGAAAGTCAATAGTAACTATCCAAAACTTGTTGTTAAATAATGTCTAGCAGTTATGACACTATTGTTACAAAGCTTTTTTAATACAAAGTCATGGGACAATTAACAATCATTCAATCTTTCTTCCACTACGAAACTCATTGTTCATTATAAAGTAAACAGGTACAGTTATACCATTTCAAAAAGTATTGCTGAAAAGGGTTTATATTTATTCTTGAGTAGATCTCTTCAGAATCAACAGACTTGAAATAATCGGCTTTGATAGTTGACAACAATGTAACCAGGTACACAATGAATCTTTCTTTTGGCCGCACTACTTGAAAAATGAGACATGGTGAACCATGTTTTTTTTTGCATTTTTTTTTTTATTTCCACAATGGATTAGTTGGAGCAGATCCAAAGTTTTAAAACTTTGTACAGATTTAGTGCATACAAACATAATTGGCGTCTAGATTATAACACGAAGATTGTCCACATTTTTCCATTCACCTGCGCTGAAAATATTCATTTATCACTGCCATAAGACCGTTTATAGCAAAACATCGCTTAAATCAAGGTGTGTAGGTTAATCAGAATTTTTCCATTTAAATTAATTTCTTACTGGTACAATGCAAAGAGGGATATTATTTAAATTAACTTAAGACTAATTATAACTATAATTGGGCCAAGTTTCCTATTTGTTACAGTGCTGAATACATTGTGATTCGTTGCTTTAAAAAAATGCTTTTATTTTATTAACTAAAGACTGACATGAAACAGTATATAAAATTCAGTAGTTCTCTGTTGGAACTCTTATGCAAAAGACTTAACAAGTGTAACACTATTAAATTTGTCAGACTTTTGCCTTCATAGTTTAATAAAATAAATTCAAATGTCATTCTACATTTCCAACTTTTTAGCTTTCTATGTTTTGTATTGTTTACATTAATTCAGTCATCTTCTTGCATCAACATACACTGGTGTCAGGACATATTGCTAACGACTGGGCAGTGCACAGTGCAGACCCTGAATTATAATGCAGCTGCTGGCTAAAGCTAGTAGATCTGGATCTACAATATTTACCTCAACTTGACCCAATCATGATTATTAGCAGCATATGGGAAAATACAGGGTGAGCTACACTGACCTTGCCAGGAAGTGTACAATTTATACAACTTCACTGTTTTCACAAGTCAATATTTTTATGTAAACAAGGTCACACATATTGAATTATTCCGAACAGAAGAAAAACGCCTATTAAACCATTAATGAAAAGCACTTAAGACTTGTTTCCACTGTAACATTCTGGAGAGAGAAACCTTTCATGCTGTGGATCAATATTGTTGTAGATAGTGTGGTATGTGCTTCTATAGCCTAACATAATTACACATTGAATATCCTGCCCCTAGATACTTTGAATATTATGAATATAAACACCTTTTTGCATGATACCATTTTCAACAAAAGCTCTGTATGGGTTTTGAAACAAAGGAAAAAAATAGACAAACAGAAGAACAAACCATGCATTTCATTTGCAATATTTAATCTGCAGGTCTTCAGGAGAAGGAGAAGAAATGTTTTTGTGGATAAGTGGAAATCTAATAATGTATTTGCATAATTCTGCTCTCTTTTTTGCCTTTACTTTCCTACAATCCTTGTCATGGTCAATAAAGGTTGTTGCAGATCTCCCAATTGTCTCTTTTCGTTCACACCACTATCAATCACTTGACATAATTCAACCTATTCTGACTGACCTCAGTTCCCTTGCAATGTCATTGAATTTCCTTTCTTTTCTTTCATCATCCACCCACCCCTCACTCCATTTTTTCTCAGACTCATTTTTTCTTCAAGCCAAAGCTTTCCAATTCTACCTCAGCTTCAAAGTCTAATAACTTGCCTGTCTTTGCCTATTTTTGCTGAAGTATTGATCTCGGGGATCTAATTTCCCTCCCAGGAATGCCAATCTTAAGATTTCTCCCATAAAAATTTGTCTGAATCTCTCTGCAAAAAATATCTGTCCTAAAGGAAAGGAGCCACTCAGAACAAGAATATATTACCCTCGCTCACAATCTGGTGTCAGATTTGATTTCAGATTTCCATGATTTGTGACACTTACAAATTTAAAAATATTTTTTAGATGTACTAGTTATTGTCAGCAACTTGACTTTTGGGTTATTTTTATTGAAAAGTATGCACAATTTTGGGGTAAAAAAAAGTATCTTATCTAGAGGAATATCATATCTAGTTTCTATGGCACGAACCTTCAGTCAACGCGGACACATTCCAGATGATGAACATGACGGAAAGTCTGGGAATAACTTGTAGTTTTGGTCTTTATACTAGGTTTTTTTTATTTCATAACATTATTTTTTTTACTTTATTGCAAAAATACTGTCAAAGGTTATGCAGCTAAAACTTTTTTTAAATTGTCACCAAAAGTTGAATTTAGTGGGTGCTACTTTTACGAAACTTTAAGTAATTTTAGACCTCATTGTTTTTTTATATTTATTCATATTCTGAATCTTCTTTCCTTTATTTTTTACATTTCTCTGTGACTTAACATCCAAATTTCTTGTTTCTTGTTGGTTTTCTACAGAAAAGAGACAGTAAAGCCTTAGTAATCATTAGAGTATTAACAATATTAATTCAACCTTCCTGCAATCTGTCTATGTGTTCAATATAAATGGCCAACCATTCTCACATCGGTACCTCTAAGGCATTGCACAAGACATTATATGCCTTGCTTTGAACCAGACCTGCACAGCATTTTTATAGGAAGGAATCCTGGCATCAGACCTTCAAATCAATACTTGAAGCAACATTAGTAATGTACAAGAATGAGCGAATATAAACAGATTCACAGGGGAAACATGGATATAGAAACCAAGACCAAACATTGGAACAAAATTTGTTTCAAACAGAATCCAACAGAAATAAGCCAATATTGATACTACGGTACTTGGCAGTTTATAAGTTACAGCTCAATTCATGAGCAGACTTTAACCTTAGTCGTTATAAACAGTCCAATGAACCAGAACAGGGCAGAACCCAATACACTCCAAGCATGGTGAAAGATCTTTCTCATGTAAAACTCACATTTAAAAAAGAGACAGGCAGGAAACTTATAATTCAAGCATCAACAACCACAATTATCAACATTTCTGATATTGAACAAACAACAACAGCACAGAGTTTCAAGTTTTTTCTTAAAGGTTGTTAATGAAAAGCGAAAGCTACTCTCCAGAGCTTTAATCAAGCGAAGTCTCTAGCGGTTTATCTAGCCAAGGAAGTCTTCATTTCTGGCTAATTATAATTTGAAGTGTGGTTGAGTGAAAAATTTGCGTTTGAAAAATGTTCATGTTATTGGAATAATGATGTCTCCACACAAATATGAAGTATTTGTTCTTCTCTAAAGAGTAGAGAACCAACCTTATTGTGTTTGTTCAGTGAATAGTCAATGACTACAATAATGAGAGCCTTGCATTCAGTAGGCATAAAATCTTTGGAAACAAGTCCCAGCATTTGCCAAGCAAGAGCTTAATAGACGTTCCTGAAAGTTTGGGGTGTATAACCTGCATATGAAATTCATCTTCATTAATGAGCTTAGTATAAAAAAGAAATTTACAACCTGGTAATCAGCTTAACATAAAACCTTAATCTGACTAATCACAACTTACCTTGTACTCTAGGGCCCACCTGATATTACAATTAACAGTGTTTCCAAGAGGACAGAAGTATTTCGTACCCTAAATCTGACATTTTCCCTCGAAAACCTACGGTTTATTGCTCTTCAAACAATATTTAAATGTCTACTGTAAAGAGCATGGTTGAGAAATATGGGATAAATGTCTTCCTTTTATGTGAGCAAACCTGAGCCACGCATAATATCTAGCAGGGGTCAATAATGTGCCTTTATTTATTCTCCCTTTATACTGTGTAGTACATAAGTGTAGTCTATGGCCAGCACTGTAAGGAGTAGCAGTGAAAGGTAGGTTGGCAACTTTATCAACAAGTAGGATAAAGGAGGAAGTGTACTGAAAGGGCGGGCTGAGTGTATGGCTGGTTGAATATAATAGCTGGCAGATCGCCAAGCTGATAATTTCACCATGTACAGGCCTGTATCTGTATGCCTGTATTCCCTCAACACAGGAGAAGTTTTCTGATGCAATGAATGTAGCCATGTTTGATAGTTTCAAACATTTGTTCGCTTTCTCCTTTTCCTGCTGTGATTTAATTTGAGTGGCAAACGAAAACTTTGAAGTGGAAGTATAGTATTTGTAGAGCATGGGAAATTAATCATATGAGTTAAAGTGTGATTTGTTTGTTGCAGGAAATACATCCCATACTAACCAAGAACTACATAATATAGGTTGTACTTTGAACATTAATCTTCATTTTCAAAAGGGTTTTCTTTAGAACATTAATGTTTCAAAAATTTGACTTAGACAAATGAAAATAAAAATGTGAAGAAAGATTTCTTGAATTAACTGTTCCCTAAAAGCTTTCAGAGGAACAAAATTGTGATTGTTTTAGAAATTCATGCATTAATAGTAAACCAAACCTAAAACCATATATTGTGTAGAAACATGAAAATGCTACTTTAATTTAGAAAAAAAACCAATTTTAAAGGTGGACTCTTACTTTGTAAAGTGGAAAACATTGTATATCCAAATATGTTTAACAAAAATGTGTATAGGTGAACACTGCAAATTGTCGAACAGAGGTAGATCTAACGGGGAATTGCAATGTATGGTACTGAAGAATATATATATATGGACATATGGCAAGGGAAACACTGCCCTTCAGCTTGAACTCTGACTAAAAATATTTATTTTTGAGAGAGATTAAGGACATAAATATTACAAAAAGTAAAGTGGTGATCTGGTAGATATAAATATAAAGTAATATTTTTTATCTACATTTGTATGCTTGAAATAGTTATAATTAGCAAAACAAACTGAAATGATTCAAACTTGATGCGTTCTCATGTGTATGTCAAGTTTAATATGGTGTCAGAACAAATGTCTTGTTTTATCAGCTACAAAACAGTTACTTGGTCTGAGACATTTGACTGAATGTTGAAATGAATAAATGATTTTATTTACAGAACCCTCCAACACATTATAATTTCACACTATATAACACACTACAATAACACACTACCATTTTTTTTACCCTAATGCTAACATCTTTACATGTCTGTTTTCTAACTATGTTCAATTATCATGATCATGTCTTAACATCTAAGAGCTAAACTGTATCTAAAGAGTAATATTTATGAATTTTTCCCTCCAATTTTCACAGAAAGTTGTTCAAATAAAAAAAAAACGCACCGCACACATGGAGATTAAGTTTGGGCGGGCTGGGACAGTTCACTCAAGATGTTTGCCCAACTCTTCACATAGTGGCTCACCATGTGAGAGTAAAGGCTCAACTGCAACTCTAGATAACAGGGAAAGATGTATATCAGATTTCCAGCAAAATATCTTATAATTCTCATCTAAATCCTACAAACTTGGTACTCGTTGAAATTTTCTCATAATGAGGATTCAAATGAATACCAAATATAAAAAGTTTTACATACTCTGAAGCTATGATAAACTTGAAAATGGAGGCTCGAGGGCTCACCTGGTAGGATCTGCTCTATCCTGCAGTGAGCAGGATTAATGAGGTCACATCCCTGGCTTGTTCATAAATCATTGGGCCTGGACACGTTGACATAACAGCCACGTGTACCAGGCCAGTCTGTATACCTTATACCAACTTAATATAGAGCACCTCTCCATCTACTTGATGGTTGTCAGTAAAATATTTAAAGAATTATTTTGTATGAAGCAACCTCTTCCTTATATTTTTGGAAAACAAGCTGATAGTTCTGTTCTGTGTTACTGAAAACTGGATTATTAACAGTTGAAAACCCCATTTTTCCTAGTGTTTTGCTAAAAACTAATTTCTGCATAATGTTTACAGGGTCAAGCTTCTTTTTTGTTGTATTTTTATCACATTTACAAGCACAAGGCTGGTTAACTGAAAAGCAACATGCTTAAATGTGATAAAATATCAATAAAGTATTAAAAGTTAGAATACATCTGCTTTTTTTTTAAATCATGGTTTAAACAATATCTTCACCATCTTACATCGGCGACATTAGCCAAGTGTATAGTATTGTATTCCGAATTAAAGTGATATAGGCTTTATTAATCTGCAAACTGTATCAGTGTGATAGTGAAAGGACTACAGAACACGATAAACTGTGACTTTTAAAAGTGGTATCCAACATTTTAGACCATTTTTTACTCATGTGACCAAATAAATTATTGTTACCTAAAAAGATCAGGGAAATGCTGTTTATTGTTGCCCTACATTCATGTGAAAAATAAAGCATAACACCCCATTTATCTTTACAAAAATCCATTTTCTATCCAAGCCATGCTGCACAATTAGCTTTTTTTAAATAAAACAAGAAAAACTCATTGCCACTTATTTTTTAGGTCACTGGACACAAACAATACTTATTTAGAGATTAAGAAATAATTGGCATTTTAAGCATTTATATATATACATGTATTTCAATTTGCACTGGCAAACAGTTAAGTCAATGCTATAAACAGCCTTTACTTGACCTTAAGTACAAGATTTTGCAGCAATTTTGTATTAATTCTTCAGATCAGTGTTATGATGTTGTTATATGTATAACATATAGGCAAACTATCAGATACCACCTTGAAAGTCTGTGTCACAAATTAGAATAACCTATAAATGTGATGTTAATCTTATGACTTGTAAGGTTTATGTTGATAGTTTCATATGGCTGACAAATCATTCAACATGTTATGTTACATAAAGGTAGGACCAAATAAGCCATCAGCCACACATCTTGGAAAAGTATTTCTCTTCATTGGTCAATAAATGAAACAATCATATTTTACACTCAGTAATCTGTTATCAGCATTGTCATCAACCAGACCAACATGAACATTTCATTTTCGTTGTCTAAAATAACGTTTATGGTTTTCTGGAATAGGACTAAGAGTTCTAGACTGTGGAGTTAAATAACCTTATACAAACTGGAAACTCTTCAAGTCCCCCAGGATTTTTAGATTCGTTGGCTGAGATATTATTGAACAGCTGCGTGCAGAAGGGAAATGCTCAGAACAATCCAGTCGGCTCCTCTCTTCCATTTATAAAGTGTCCTTGTATCGATTCTTCAACTTAACTCAGACCTGGCAACAGCTCGCCTCACAATCTATTTTCGTGTTATGTTCTCTGGGGTTCAATTTTTCCGAACTGCGCCAAAACTAACCCCTATTCAAAGTGTTTGTACAGAAACCGCGCTGGCCAATGTTTAAACTGCTTTATCTAGCGGGGAGATTATACCCAAAGCCATGTAGAATCACTCTACACATGACTAGGTTTGAAACACTCATAAAAATCAGATTATAAATATGTCTTGCCCTAGGACAAACAAAGCCATCTCAACCCAAACCGCCCCTTCCCTACCCGGTTCTTTACCAAATCCTAATCTATGAACAAAAGATCAGATTTAAGACTAAATAAAACTTGCTGTATCAGTTGCCTACCAAGGCTTGTTATTCCGTTTAGCAAGCACAGTTTAGATATACCAACTTGGCTATCTGCCAACACCTCCAATACATTCTCTTCCTATATACATATGGCAAGCAGTTTTCAGCTGTGGCTAGGTTTAGATCGTTATTTATTACTGTCTTGGCTGGCAGCCAAGTCCATAACCTTTTGAAAAGTTGATAAAAACAACCCAAGGGCATAGAGTGACAACAGACTTTGCCTACACAAATCCACTGAGTAATTCTGTATTCTATTATGTACTAGCCCAGCTTGCCGAAGATTTTCATTATTGTTTTTTTTTTTCTCATTATTTTCCTCACCAGATTTGCCCCACGAAATAGCATTGATACAACTGCCTCTGAACCTCAATACACCCTATGTTAATCCAGACAGCTAACATCCCTAGCGCTATCTTGCCATCACTTCCTAGCAAACAGAAAATGAACCAGTCCAATCAGACCATATCACCTGCCTACCCTCTGACAGAGCAGTGATGTATAATGGACCATCCCTTGATGACTCACTATCACAAGATTTTGTGTTGTGTGTACATGATCTATGCATTTATAGCTTGGGGAGAGTGGGGAAGAGAAAAAGAAGGGGGAGGGTGGGCAGACTGGTCATCCCTTAACCTGCTGCATTTGTTAGTAACCCAGTCTATTTGTTTTTGCTAACAAGTACATAATGAAAAAAGAACATGTTGCTTAAAAATCTGTAGCACATAGTGCAGATCCTGATCAGACAGCTGATAGTAGGAAGTGGCTGATCAGTTTCCACAACATTTGTTCTGTCTTGCTCAGCAGGTAAAGAACCATTGTGTATGAAAGCAAAACACCAAGTCCCTATGGGCTGTTTGGTAGAAAAGATCAAATGATTTGTAACTAGCCCTGCAACATACCCCAAGGAAAAAGTGGATGTAAATTAATTTCTGAATTTTTAACTAGAAAAAAATATGTGAGTTATGTTGTTTGTAAAGTCCTATTGGCTAAACCATGAGACAAGTGCAATATTACACAGGGTAAAAATAATAGCAGTATAACTCATGGCAATGATAGCTGCAACTTCACAAAACTTTACATTAAAAGAACTTAAAGAGTAGGAGAAGAAATTCTAACTTATATTATATTAATGGGGATTTTTCTGCATTTATTTGATAATTAAATTGGAACATGACTTTTAAAAAACATAATTAGATTTGAAGAATCATGATGTTAAATACTCGTATAAAACATTAATAACGGTGTCAATTTAAGTGCACTGTTCAACAATAGGACAGTACTCTTGATCCACATCATCTCTGTGCAATCTTGCTTTTGATACACTGGGAACAGTTTGTCCAGATTTTAGCAAGACAAGAATTTAAAACTAAGTTACGACTTTTCACAATATGGACTAAGAAAAAACAGGTTGTACATCTACTTAGATGTTAAAGTTTTAATTAATATTGACCATTTTAATTACTAGTAAACATTATTTTTTACCACTAACTTGACTTTAATCTGTGCAAGATGAAAAGTGAAGACACGCAGATTGGATGATTTATTTAGAAAAAATGATCTGACTGACATGTTTTACTTTTTGGTCCCGAAATGGAATAACAATGTCTATAAATGATTGTGTACCCCTTTACCACCCAAACAGTGTTGAGAATTATGGGGCACTTTAAAATCTAAAATCTGAAATCCTCTCATATGTGGTGCTGCGACCAGGTCTACACTTACACAACACAGACCTACAATATTGACTGATCCCAATTAGATTGCTGTATCAATATTTTATTTGGCCTACTCCAATATTTATGTCCTATGTTGGGTCTGTGATCACGCCATTGCCTAGTGATCTTCGCTGATATATCTCACTCACCAGTCCCTTGTGTTCATGCGACAGGTTAAAATCAATATCTAAAGATTCCTGATCCCATAACAAGTTGCATACTTAATCCTTCAACATGCTCATTCTGTAAATACCCCATGCTAAATTCTTGCTTTGTTGCTTATATTTCAAAATACATTTACATTACATGGAAGGGTAATATTCCTACTAATAAAGACTAGGCAGGAAATAATAAAGATGCTGATCAGTCAGATCCTAGCAGTGAGATGGCTCGTCTGGACCTATACTAATGGCCTTGGCCTATTTATACCAGATTATCAGACTGAGACTTAAATAACCCATAATCTTATTTTTCTTTAAGCTACTATGTGCAATGGTTTCACACACATTGCTAGAAATTTATCTGCAAATAGTGCCAATCCTGATCTGAATAAACACAATTTGCAAATGCTTGATGAATTTGTGCTCAAAAGGCTACCTAGACAAGTTAACAGATAACTGGTGAGTAACTTCTGGACTCGTTGAAACAAATTATATTCATATTCTCTGCAAACTGACTGTATACTATGACCACTTATTGAGATTGTCACTTTGAGATAAGCCTAGTGGAGTTCCCGCAATGTACAAGTACTGGCCTGGTTTATACAAATAATAAGATTCTGCATTGAAATATATTCACCATTGAAATATATTCACCATTAAAATATATTCACCCTTTTTATCTGTCAATATCTCTTTGGTCATGATTACCAAATCAATACCTTCCCTTTAATATCATCTAGATTTGTTGCCAACCAATAATTCTTTCATGACCATCGGTCTGTGTGAAAACTAAAGAGAAAATTTTGCACAACTCAATACAACTAAGTATTCATACCTATGTTTATTGATCATATAGATTCAAAGCTTTTCATGTGACTGATTATTCTTTTGTTGGAGAGGTCTTGCTTTTCAATAGGCCCAATTCATACAAACAAAAGAGGGAACAAGACATTTGTATGCCTTTAAGCCAGGATGTTTTGGATGTATTGTGTAACGTTATTGGAAAGAAAAATCATTGTGGAACATTTCTGAAAGCAACTTTTGCATGCTATTATCCTCCCTCTGGGGGTCCTTTCTGCTCTGATATCACTGTCAGTGTACAATATGGGGAAAATGTTTGGTTTTATTCCTTATTTACTTTTCCATACCGGTACCCTATAAATACTGCTAGTAGTAGAATATAGCAATGATGTCTCAACTATCTTGGTAAACTGAACAGGGTGATTTTATTTTAACTTTATGATAACTTTCATCTCAAACCAAATGTGCACTTATTTTTTAGACCAACTCATGATACCAGACAACTTCTTTCAAAGGCATGTTTTTGACCCCAGCAACAATCTTTTGGCCGTTTTTGACAAAATTGAAACTAATTTATCAATGTCCAGATAATGATTATGAAAGGAGATCAGAAAGAAATGTCTGAGCAGAACCAGTAGTGCACCACAGGAATCGCCAACTGGTGAATATTGTACTGTACTCCATGAAGGTGTATATTACCAAGTGTACTGTTATTAACACTGACAACAAATAACTCATAATTTATTAATTAATGATACAAAAAAAAATCGCAATATATTGATAACTCAGCAGACTTATAATCATAAATTGAATAAAGCATAAATCAGTAGACCTATGCGATTTATTTGATATGACATAAATAGCACTATGTTTATCTTTAATGATGGTTCATTTATATTTATCATTGTTTATCTGTCAATAAATCATATGTTAGAGAAAATATATTCATCAGAAATGTCAAAAAATAAATGTATAATTTTATTATTACTTTAAGTGTAATATATTATTGTAGTATTGAAGAAGAGACAGGGTATTGAGGAAGAAAAGTTTATTTTATTTTTTAAAGACAAAATGCTCATAGAGGTTCCTCAAATAACCAAATGTACAGAGCTTGGCATTCATTTTGGTGATGAAGCTGAAAAGCCAACTTTAGTAAAATTATCAGGGTTATGGTATTTTTTTATTTGTTGTTCATGTTTAGTTCATTTTGTACTTTGTTATCAGGATAAGAGTTAAGTATTGGTGATCTATGCAAGTGTCTATGCAACAGAGTATGAGACAGCTTCAAATTCTAATGGATTGTTTTTACATGACTTGCGATGCACAGCGCTTACGCCCCATCATTCCCAGAGCTGTCTGTCCGGTAGTAGCTCAGTTGTTAGAGCACCTGACACTAAAGCAAGAGGTTGTAGGTTTATGTCTTTCAACTGAAACCAGTAAATGCAAGGTTTTCTTGAAAAACAAAACGGTTCACATGGACAGAAATGTTTTCAGTGTTTACCTAAAACCAAGGACAGTATTAGGTTTATTACATCAAATGTTTTAAACCTATCGATTTTCCAGTAAAATCAACTTAAAAATTAAGGTCTGAAAATGGGCCCTGAATTTTTTTCAATGTTTGCACATTACCATAATGACATGTTCACACTATGTATGCTGTTGCTATCTTCAACAGTTACAAATATGATTTATGACTTAAAAGGTCTGAAAATGGGCCCTGAATTTTTTTTAATGTTTGCACATTACCATAATGACATGTTTCACACTATATATGCTGTTGCTATCTTCAACAGTTACAAATATGATTTATGACTCAAAACTTGTTTTAAGAAATATATTTAGGCAAGACATTTTAGTGGTTGGGTTTGGTTGGATTAACCAAGCATAACATAGAAAATTGTTAAATAAATCATTATTACATCAGGCAGTTTGGATACTCCTTGTCCCCCTGATGTCATCATGACAGTTCTGATGGATCACAGCCAGCCCTGAAGGCAACACTTTGACAAAACTGTGCATACACGATATTAACCGTGTGTTTCTAACCAAGAGTGTAATGTATATACCACAATATGCCTCAGGGCATTATAAGGATAGTTAACGGCTTGTTTTCGTAAAGTTGTTTAAATTGAAAACACTTCATTTCCATTAAATGCCAAAACATAAACAGTGATATGTCAATCCCCACCCTATCCCACCACAACCCTGCCTTGCACACGGCATATCTTTGTGTGTAATGCAATTGTACAGGCAATAAATATTTGAATTTTATGTGAATAAAAAAAAAACTGTCACTAGAAATACTTGTTTTAAAAACTGATTTATTAACTTTTCAATATTTTTAAGCGATGATATGTGTGGGAGTTTTGAGGGTATGGTTAACTGAATTTGTACTGTTAACTGATATACATTGTACATACATTCAAATCTCAATGTGCAAATTAAATTATACGACTGGGCTACTTGAAAGGTGTTTCAATTATTAATCATACTTTTGTTAACCATTTTATTTTATCTACCATTTATCTATCCATTTATTGATAGTTAATGGTGAAAATCAATATGTGATTTAATACAAATACTAATTTCTAATACTCTTAGGCCACATATTTGTTAAGATTTGGGTGAATAATTATGTAGGTAATAACATGGTTGTTGTTTTTTCATGGTGAATTTTTATATAAAACCCTTTTATGGCTAAAAAGATACCGAAAAGAAAAAGCTTTGCAAGTTTAAACAGTGCATGAGCTAATGCTCTTAACATTTGGTCACTGTTATGTGCTATTTTTTTTTAAAAATGGTCAGATGTATTGAACACTGTTATTTTACATAAAGATCATAGAATATTTAGGTTACTCCATATGAAAATATTTTATTAAATGACATGTTTCCTTCATCATTCTTAAATTCATGACTGCTGTTTGCTGTAACATGCTTAACAAATGTGTAATTCTATCCAGAAATCTGTACATGTTTAATTCTTAGCAATCAAAATGATGACAACTTTGGTAAAAAAAAATGAATTTGATGTAATGGAGTGTGTGTTACAATTGTTGAGTTTTGTTGTTGCTTTCAAAAGTAAAAACGCATTTTCAATGAACACAACAGGTACTAAAATATCCGTTTTTGCACCATTTATTAGCGACAGGTACCCGTTTAATTGCCATTTTCCCCTTGATTTATAAAAATGCATAATTCCAACAATTATTTTAAACCATTAAATCAAAATAGCGCACTGTAAAGGTCAAAAGCAACCGAGATTTTAACTACACAGCGATTTTAACGCGCCGACCAACCTACTAAAGATTTCATATCCACATGGCCATACAAATATGGAAAACCCAAGCGAGCAAAGTTCGTGTCATTTTTACTAACAATCTTAAATCTTGACAATAAAACATCATGTGGTGAATGAAACATTTGGCAGTGTTAAACTGGCAGTTGTTTATGATGTTTAAGAAATTAACACATTAAAAACGTCTGTTATACACGGACGAAACGTGCAAATTGACCTAATTACAAAGCGTACAATGAACGAACGTTGCACATCCACTCACCGTTTGAAATATTCCGCTATTTCGTTTTCCGTCGTAGATTCGGGTAAATTCCCTATCAGAAGGTACCTTGTTTCGCGTACCATTTCCTTATTATGCTACATCCCTAATGTTAACTTGAAACACACCGACATTTTTCGATCAAAATAGCACATTACACATTACAGCTTCTCTTCTATTCCGATAAAAAATTTCATGCTAACCGCGTGACGTCATTGTCACGTGACGAATAGTGGAGCATATGTCATGTGACCGAACACAAAACTTTCGTAGGGGTCGACTCAACGTTATGCAGTGCATAGTTTGTGTGTATTGGTTCGCTTTGTACAGAGTATGCTATAAATGCACATCTTATGTTTAACATTTTGTCGATTACTTGAATAATAAGGAAATACCATTGCTGTGGCAGATGGCATATATATATGCTTGGCAAGATATAATTAAGTTGTGTATATTATGCATATTTCTACGAATATTTACGTAGACATTTATGCCGTTTGTATAAATTATTCAGATCATATATTAGGTGGAGGTTTGCATTCTGAAAAACTGCTACATCCACCGGTAGTCTTTGAAAATGTTTTCTTCGATTTTATTATCATTCATTGTGTCTGCTCATTTAAATGCCAAATGTTGCAGATTTTCCGCCTTCATCTTATCACGCTTGAATATAATGTTTGTTTTATGTTTTATAAGCCTTTCCTTTAAATACCGTTGGTCAATAGTATTGAAAACCTATTTGCTGATGCATTTTCGTTCTCTACACTTACAAATAAGAATAGTACCGCTATAGGATGTTCCTTTTTTGTTTATTTAGGATGTAATTTATCAGTGAATTCAACTCTTAAAAATAGCATGCTTTCAATTCATTTTACAACCGTTTCAGGTTAGTTTATTTTACCATTGGTTTCTGTCCTATTTCATAATTGCCAGTTTCATTTGTGAAATCTCACGAAATAAGTATTTGAGAGGGGTAATAGTAAATGTACATGGTGTTCGGTAATAGTATTCACCAAATCAGGGGTTTAGCCATTTAAAAGAAGACACGTATTTTATTGTTTTACATTTTTATTTTACCCTTTGGCGTTTGCATTGATTAATTATAATCGTAATTGCAAGAATCGTGTTTGCTGTATACGTATATTGATTATAAAGTTATGGATCTCACATGCTTCGCAGATTAATACTAATAATCTAGTATGTGATATATGTATTTCATTATAAACAGCACACATCCTACATGCATTATCAATACAATATTTATATTTGTTTATATTATGTGGTCATTGGCCGTGATTTGTGATTTTTCCAGGTCATATATCATGTTTTCAGAGTCTAAGCAAAATTGTCAAGCAATTGTCAATACGGAGGCCAAGTACAAGATAAACTGATAAAAGGGTCGAGCTTTACTGTCCTAAACAGATTGATAACCACGGATTAATAATTATACAATTATTATTTTTAGGAGTAATTATTATTATTATTATTATTATTATTATTATCAACATCATCGTCATTATTATAACATTTAATACTGGAAATATTGGCTTTTTAAACGTCTGTGGCAATATGAGGTTTGACTTTTGAAAACCTGTTTTCTTCTCATAGGGTGGATCCAAAGCATTCCGCCTCATTTCTTTTCCTTTCTTGTGAAGTCTACTGATAAAAGTATTCATGAAATATGACTATTGGGGCAAGTACATGAAATGCGGTAATTTACTGCATTAGTAGACCTATATTGCATATCCGAGACCTAATTAAAACGTTGAGAATTTTATGCCATCCAAATTTTGAGAACATGTTCTCCAGCGCTTGACTACCTCTAAATCGGCCCGCAAAAGCAAGCATCGCTGCTCATTCTATCAATTATAATCGAGAAAACGGAAAACAAAAAAAATGAGATAAGCTTAAACGTTTATAAATTAGTAATTTTACACACAACAAAAAAGAGTTAAAAATTAACCGGAACTATTAAACTTATCCCTCAGCTTTATATTGAAAAGTCTATTTCAGATCTCCCAGTATAATCTAACAAACGCAAGACAACGCCATTTAGGTGAAATAATCGTATGTTGAGGATCATTGTTATTTATTTTGGTGGTTTTTTGATAGATTTCTTGTATAGGTTATTACCTTTATATATATATATATATATATATATATATATATATATATATATATATATATATATATATATATATATACATACATACATACACATACATACACACAAAACACCAACAAGAGAACCCAATCTAAAATAAGAACAACATAAATAGCCACCAATTTGAGAGTTTCTGGTACGGTATTCGCGATAACAGACAACTAATTAGCGGGGTTTCATAGCATATCGCCTTGGCTTGTTCCACCATTGAATAAATATGGCGACGCCTAATGACATGACCGGCTCGCTTATTGTGCTCTGTGAAAAATATCGAGCGTCCGTGCACGTAGTCACGAAGTTATCAACCGATATCTCTTGGATCCCTAGGTCGGAAAATCGATTTGTCCACAACCCTAATTAATGCCGAGATATTCTGGTTCCCTGGTTTCGTACAATGACATCGATTTCCAATAACCAGCAACGTTGACAATGCCCCTTGCCTAACAAGTTTTTTTCTCTCTCCCTCCTTGCCTGCAAGCGCAATAAAGCGTTACGGCGGATAATATTCAATCCTTCTTTTGTTTGCCCCGAGGATACAAGCTCGGCTTTATTGTCCGCTACTGTGTTATCAAAGCCGTTACTGCGTAGCTTGCCAAAGATACCGCGTGTAAACAGTGTGCTTAAAGTTTGCCCCAAGGGTTTTGGCCGCGTGCCAAACCGCGATCGATAAACTCCCCACCACCACCCTTGCAAGTCATTACACGTTTACCAGCCATCGACATATGCAGAGTGTTTATAGCTTTCTACTATCCGCCATTTTGTGTGACAACGCAGCTTTCGGTCCTTGCCCTAATTCTTTATGCTAAAATGTAGTTTTCTTTTCTTTCCGAATATTAACGAAATGTTACTGCGTAGGGTAAGCCAAATGAAACTTGACATGCTGAAAACAAACAAACAAAAAAAACCCGCAATAACACGAATAAAGAGGAAACAATGACTTTCAAAAGAAGTTTGATACGTTTTACGACTTTATTTCTTTCTCGAAATGCTACATCATAAAATAGTGATCCATTTTCATAAACATAAAGTCAAATAAATCCGTTTAAATGAAAGCTGATTGTGTATACACAATACATCAATGACGTCACTTATATCCCATTTAATAAAGAGAACTACCATATTTTTTTCAATTATATTTCATAATTTGCCACTCCTCTGGCCCAAGAAACTGTGTTGGTACAATAACTCCATTTGTAGCCCATTTTCGTTAGGCTTTGATAAAATCCATGGACGTTGTTAAAGATCTTTGCCATTTAGCGAACAACATAATCGCAGACAAAGAACAAAGGGACTGGCTGAGTAAAATCCATTTTGATGGTTAAATTAACCTTTCAAAGGTAAATTTTGATTCAATATGAAAGCCAAGGTCAGTATTAAAGACAAAGCTTTCATTTGAATTAAAAATCGGAACAAAAAACGAGCTATCAACATCCCATAAGCGAGTTTTAAAAACTTCAATTCAACAACTAACGCACCGCCATTGTTAGCTAATTCCTAACATGAAATGACGTACACAGTCCTTGAGCAGGGAATTGTGGGACTGGAGAATCACGCGCATGTCGCATGATATCATCGACTGGTTTCCGTCTCAATATGCCAGCATTGTACGGCGCTAAATGCTAGCAGGAATATGGAAACCACTCCTTCAGTTTGTCAAGAGGGGAAACTCGCGTAAATCTAAAAACGCTCTTCGATATGCGCTCCCGATTTATCTTCCGTATTACCATATTTTCTGCCAAGCTTATACAATAAGTTATGGGTTTTTCTTGGTAATTTTGTAGTAACTATGAATCACCAGGGGAAAAAAAGGGGGGGGGGGGGGGGGGGGGGGGGGCATGCAGCACCCCAACCCATGCACGAAAGAAAACTTGGTTCCAAAATGTCAGAGATGAGTTCTGAAATATATCTGGACAAAAGGCTGATAGTTTTTAATGGTTTTATTAAATTGATTCTGAAAGTCTGAAAAATGCGAACATCACTGTAAGCAACATAATTTTCTTGTAGACAACTGGCTAAAATTCTTCCAAAAGTATGCCAAAACTGGCAACCATATATTTTTCTTCGGGTTTAATAATAAAATGCAGCTAGATTACATTTGTTGCTCAGTTTTCCCATCGATCGTCGTTTGCACATATTGGGGAAACAAATCATAACAAAAACAAACAACAATAAAAAAAATATTAAAAAAAACAACCTTGCTATCTTGCGCATTTTTTTCAGCGAACAACTATTGCAGTATCCTCGGATATTATGCTTAATAAATATACATTAATATTGCTTGACCTTTTCTTATTTACCTATTTAGATTTTTGTTGGGTATTCGATGATGATAATTTCGATGTAAGCGATTTATGGAAGTTACAACTAAAATACGTCCTTTAAAATTGCAAAAATTTCCAGTGGAGGCTTCAATAAATGGTTTGACAAACAAAACAATACTGATTTGCCGCGAAGACTTTATTACATGTTGGAAACGACGAAATACAACAACAAGTAAATATTTTAGAACAAATAAAATATAACTAAGTATTTTCCTATTAGGGTGTATTCTCTAAACTATACATGGGAGTTTCGGCACATCAACCAAGCAAAGTATTTATTAAAACTTGGAACAAAATATAACGGAGTGTGCGCTCTCGCAATCGGGGTCTAATTTACGTTCTACTATGCTAATAATTTGAACATCTTCAAATGGAGAGCTTTACTTTCGCATGTAATAGGTTTTATCTACTTTTATTAAGGTGATTTTAAACTAATGGGTATCTGCAATTCTTTATCTGTTCCAACTGCGAGTGTCTTGTCTGAGGACCACGTGAACTTGCGAGGACTTCGCTACGCTAGGACTGCTCTTTATGTCTGGAAATTGGTGGTATGAACCCCCTCCCCTTTTAATCGTACGTGGCAAAGAAAGGACAAAATTATGACAATTTCTTCTTTGTGTTGGATCCTTGCTTTCAAACAGATTCTGATTGATAGATATGACTGACATTGAACGACGATGAGATCCTTCCGTGAATAAATCGGTTATACGTTATATTCCCGATATATAAAATATATCATCCAAAACCAGTAAATTGTTTATTCTCGGATCAAAGTAGTCGTTATCGTCCATGTCGGAGGGGAAACCTTGGATAAATTCTACTCTCGGCGACACCAGTCTTTGAATATCCGAGTACAGAGCATAGCAGGCGATATTTTGAGAACCTCGTCCTGTTACTAGGTCTTTACAAATGACGTTTTACCGCATGCCGTGGAACCAGAAACCATCATGGAAAATGGGTAAGGAAAATGGGTGATGAAATTTATGTCATTTTTCGATGGTGGAGGCAGTCCTCTAATGTTGACCTTTAATTAGATAAACATTTGCACAAACAACCAACCAGAATCTTGTTTTATACGCATGCGCAAGTTTTAGGATAAAAAAGGGATTTCGATTTGCATTTACCTCATTTTCAGACAGACAATTGTTGGTATCCGATGTGAAAAAAAAAAACGGATAAAATTGTCTTTATGATAAAATTGTCTAACAAACTTAGGTAAAAGTCGCCTGGCTTCTTAGTTTCACCTTGCTTCAAATGATCGTGTGTCTTAAATTTTTAGGTTTCCTTATAACATTAATACTTAGAGACGTTGCTTTCAGATTAAATTCTTTTAAATTAAAATTAGTTTATTATTCATACTATTAATTACATAAACACATATTGCAAAATAGGTCTTTATAAACTCGAGACTAATTCAACCTTCTCATTCCTTTTCCAGCATACCAAACGATCATGATGGCTTACCAGTGCGAAGAGTGTGGAGCTAGTTTTTCGAAGCTGAGCCAGCTACTACAGCACCCACGAAGCACGAAGCACTGGAAGCATAAGTGCACTTCCTGCAAGAAGTCGTTCTCTCGAAAACAGGTTCTGGACCGACGCCAATAACCAACATTGTTCGGAATGTCTAAGAGTATTTACTAGAGACAATGCCTAAGACGATCATATACACCAGGAACACGGCTGGCCAAGGGATAAACGATCATACAACACTCAGGAAAGTGCTGGGGCAGCGAAACGACAGAAACTGTCCGAATTTCCATCAAGTTACTATGACATAGAACAGACTGGTGGAAGAATAAGTGAGAAATTTAGAACAACGGCCACCTACTATAAAGAGAATATCAAAGAACGTGAGGCGGAAGGACTCCCGTCAATATTAAAGACACTGACAGTAGGCCTAATATTTCAGTCCATTATTCATGATATTACACAGATGATATCTGATACATATTTGGTACGGCTTTCGATAGAAAATCCGGAATTGGATTTTTCAATCCCACTTTAATTCATGCCACGCCGAGAACTAACTGATGAGAAAATAATTATCTGAAATTGACCGTGTACTTCAATCTTACCAGTAGTTTGTGATTTACAAAGCTTTCCGTATTGATATTGCACATGTTCAAAAGCCTTCCGGAACAGGGAATAAACAAAAAAACACTCGTAGATTTATCTAAATTGCTTCAAAACAAATCATCCAGATTAGAAACCAAGATGAACTCTGCTGTGCACGTGCGATTGTCACTGCGATAGCTCGAGTCGAAAAACACCCCCAAGTGGAACAGTATAATGCAGGGGTGTGCAATACAGAGACAATTTGCTGAAGAACAGCACAAAGAAACAAAGTTTCCTCTGCAGAAGTGTGGCAATGCGGAAGTTAAAAAGTTTCAATCTGCGCTGCCTCAATACCAGATTCACGTGCTGTCTAAAGATAATATCAATGGAATTATTTATGATGGCGTAGAAGGGGGCATCCCTATTTATCTATACTACCAAGACGAACACTTTGATGTTATCACCACGATGACGGCTTTCCTTAACAGAAGCTACTTTTGCGAAACATGCAAAAAAGGGTACGATCACAAGGAACAGCATAGATGTAATAACCCATGTGTTTACTGCCACCATATACATGAAGATATAGAAGAAAATTGGAAGTTCTGTGAGAAATACAATAGACATTTTAACGATATGTTATGTAAAATGTATGTGAAAAAGAGTGTTAGTGGCAAATGCACATGTGAAACGTATTACAAATGCAAAGTCTGCAATCACAGTATAAATCTTAAAAGACATAAAAAAAGCACACGTTTGTCACGAAATATACTGCAAGACCTGTAAAGATTTCTTCGGTGATGGCCACCAGTGCTTCATGCAGGTCATTCATACACCAGTTAGTAACGAAGAAAAAAAAGAACAACGGTTGCACCAAAAAGCAACTGACAAAATACTTATTTTTTTGGACTTTGAGTGTACTCAGGACGAACAAGTACAATATACACAAGGATATATTGTTGGAAAATATGGTAAATGTGGAAACTGATGAAAGTCATGGTGTAGTTTATTTCAGCAAATGCCCAATCTTTGTGTGGCACAGAAGGTCTGCGAGTTGTGCATGAAGAATCCTGTCACTTCAGCCTCCCTTTGCAAATCCTGTGGTAAAAATGAACGGGTTTTTTTAAGGCATTGAGACTACAACCGATTTTGTAAATGGTTATTCTCAGAAGATAATGAAGGTGCTACAGCACTTTGTCATAATTTCAAAAGGTATGACAGCTACCATATTCTTCAATATCTCCATTACAATGCTGTTTTGCCGAAAGTCATCACAAGAGGATCAAAATACATGTCCATCGATGTACTGTTGTGTAACATTCGTATGGTAGATTCGTTAAATTTCATTCCCATGGCTCTAGCAGACATGCCAGCCGCTTTTGAAGAGAAAGAGATAGTCAAAGGCTACTTTCCGCATCTCTTTAATAGAAAAGAAAACCAACGTGTTATTTTACAACACTTTCCAGATCTACACTATTACACCCCGGATGGTATGAAACCTTGCGCAAAGCAGAAGTTCCTAAAATGGTATGAAGAAAACAAAAATACTGTATTTGATTTCCAGACAAAGTTCATAAAATACTGTCAATCAGACGTCGACATTTTTAGAAAATGTTGCCTAAAATTTAGAGATTTGTTTATGGATTTAACCAAAAAAGGTGAAGGCAACTTAGGAATTGGCCCATTCGGAAAGTATAACTATTGCATCGGCGTGTGATTTAGTACACAGGACGAATTTTCTAGAACAGGAGAGCATAGCCATTATACCATCACATGGCTATCGGCTAGAAGAAAAACAATCTTTGTTGGCATATCAATGGTTGTCGCACATGTCATACATCACCGAGATACGTATACAACACGAAAAAAAAACTACGACGAGAAACATATAGTGCAGTACAAGGTAGACGGTTATTACGAACAAAACGGGGAAAAGGTTGTGCTCGAGTTCCATGGATGTTTCTGGCACGGCTTTCCTAAATGTTTCTCAAAGACAACTTTAAATCCTGTAAATGATATGAACTGGGAGAACTGTATGCAAGGACCACGGAGAAAAGGCAATTCATCGAAAACTGTGGCTAATCCTATGTGTCAATTTGGGAGTGTGAGTTTTAACGTGAGCTGGAGAAGAACTTGATATGAGCGATTTCATCGACACTCTTGAAATTGTTTCTCCGCTTGAACCACGAGATGCCTTTTTGCTGGAAGAACTGAGGCATTTAAGCTATATGAAGAAGCGAGCATGAATAAACAAAAAGCCATGCACCCTTAAAGCAAGGGTTTGGTGATCTATGTTCTAAGTTTATTCTGCCGTGTACCTTGAAATGGGTTTCAAGTTGCAAAAAGATTTATTTATGTATCCCCATTCTATTTACTCCCTTAGTCGTCTGTTTCCATTGGCAAAGGCTTGATACAGCCGAACAGTATCCCTTTGGTGTGACCTATCCGCACTTTAGCTATCATTGCGTCATCAAGGCTCGCAAAAGTGGTAGGTATTTGAAAGAGGATGCGGCCTCAGCAATGAGGCATACGTGGCAGAGTGAGTGCTTAAGGTTTCCAAGTGAGAATCACTTGCCTCTCACCGCTGTGAGTTCGAGGCCCGCCAGGGTCAAGATCTTTCGTGTGAGGAAGCTAACCAGCTAGCTTGAGGAACGTCGGTGGTTTTATCCAAGTGTCCGCCCGAGGGACACCTGGGGTCTTTCTCCACCATGTCAAGCTCGTATGTCCACACCGTAAAGAGGCTGGCTGGTCAGGTTCTCACGCAATCTCCTCACAGCGATTACGTCACGCGTTGCTACTTAAATACTTATATACGTTACGATTGTACTTATATAATGTACTGTCAAGGGAAGTAATCACTGCGGGGAGTTTGGTTCTCACAGTACGCTGGTCAAAGGGAAATAAATCTAACCACTGCAATCAAAAAGTTCAGACGTGATAAGCCACCTTTATTTACTCTTCACACGAGGAGATATGAAATAATCTCCCCCCGGAAGTTGTCCAAAATATTGCATGCGTTTTGTTTGCAAGAGTGTTACATCATTTTTATGTATTTTTGTGTATAAATCTTGACAGGAAGCTGACAGACATTGTGTAAATCTAAAATGCCAACTGTTGGTGTAAATAGAGACGAATTGTTCCGAGCGCTGGGACGTACATACAGTAAGTCAATGTAAAAAGATTGACATTTCAATCGTCAACCGGCTTGCCATCTGTCAGGTTCGAATTAGGGTGACTTCGTACCACTACGATCTCGTGCCAGGAGACTTCGTGCCACTTTCATGGAGACTTTGTACCATATATATAAATAAATGTGTTAATGAATGCTTGATGTTCACAACTGTATGCAAACACAAGTCCACCTTACCTATTTAATCTTGGAGCCAGGCTCATAATGTCAGTCGATATGGACTAACCATGTATAAGGTCCTCAGCAAATGTTAGGCAACGACAGCAAGCTTTGCAGTACGAGTTATGCCTCAGATGGCAACACCGAGTAAATAAATTTTATGAAGCTGTACCAAGTGTTTGTCCTATTTTTCACACCAATCTTCTGTAATAACTCATCAATTACTCACCTATTAATTCGTACTTAATATGTGCGAAAACATCAATCATCAACGCATAATCACCAATTACATGTCTATTGTGATATTAATGACATCGATAGCGGGTACTTAATAGGTGCGAAAATAAATCCCTATATATCCTATAGGTGGTACGAAGTCTCCAAGAATGGCACGACATTGTAGTGGTACGAGATCGAAGTAGTACGAGGTCTCCGACATCCTCAGTTTCTACCGAATAAAAAAGATTGCCACCTTCAGTTTGATGCTGCGAATGTTGTAAAGTTGCTCTTAGTCTTAACTAAAGCAGCATTTGTCTAAAACCTATTTGTCAATTGCAAGATAACTAACTTAATTTTCATAAAAAATGTCTTGTATGATACAAGACATTTTTTATGAAAATTAAGTTAGTTATCTTGCAATTGACAAATAGGTTTTTTGGCATATAATAAATGAACATGAAATAAAATAGTTTTGGCGCACCCGATTTATACTCATTTGGCAGTAATTTTTTATATGTTTTGAAAAAAGAGTAATAAATGGAGTTTACATAGTTTTTTTTTTATCTATTTATTGAGTTGATTGTTTCATTTCAGCTTTTGAGGAATTTGATGAGCTATGCTTCGATTTTGGATTGGAGGTTGAGACAGCTGTAAGTAAACATAAAATGAATCGTGGTCTATAAAGCCCCTAACTGAAAAGAGGCAATACCAAATTGGCCCAGGACTGAAAAGACTGAGACCAGAAAGGCCCTTACCATGAAGGCCTTATATCATTGTTGAGAAATTTTATTCACATCATTTTTATCACTTGTTCATTTCAATAGCATTTAAATTACCAAAATTATCAGTATTTTATAAAGAACACCCTCAAACTCACCAAAACTGCCTCAAAAATAGAAGTAACTACGTTTCGATTAAAAAGAATAAAGAAAGTTAAAGACCTACAATTCAAACACTTCCATACTGTAATTACATGACGAAACGCACAGCATTCCTATCTTTATTGCCTTCAATCACTTGTTTCTTTCGACAGTAATTAAGAAAAAAGGGCATCTACGAAACAATACATAATAATATACAGCAATGACCAATATGCTACTTGAACAAATCAATAACACACATGCACATATTAGAACACATATATGGGCCTTTATGTGGACCATTCCGGTACCCTTAAAACGTGGGCCTTGTTGGTCTAGGACGTTTATGGACGTGGCCGTTTCAAATTTGGGCCTTTATGAACTGACACCCTTAAAAATACTGTAGCTGCTTTTTATCGAGATTGTCAAATAAATTTTTTTTGACAACAGAAATAAACTTAATCATTGTGAATTATTAATATCATATAAAATGATATCACTTTTAAAGTGTTAAATTTAATGACATATTCTACCATTAAACTAAGATTATATTCTTGTTCACAAAAACTATATTTTTTAATATATTTGTTATTTTTTGCTTTAAAAGATAAGGTCATTATATTGCGAGGGTTTCTATTATAAAATTTAACAGTAAAAAACTGCTGCATATTGTTTGGTTACATAAAATGCCATGCTTGATACAGGTCTGCTGTAAATTGGAAATGGGGGTGCCCTTGCACGCCCAATGACAGTTGCTGCCTTGTATCTCCTCAACCTTAACCGTATTGGGTTTGAGTCACAGTTGAGACAAGAAGTTTCACGTAGAGAGGTCTTCTCGCTGGTCTTTGGTGCGTGGGTGGTTCTAGCTAAACAATGTCAATTTAATCATAATTATGTCAGTGCAATGTAACAAACAATAAGTTGTTTTTTCCTAAGGAAAGTTTTTTTTTAAGGAATTTACTTCAATTGTTAATAGCATTATGCTATATATTTTCTAAATATAGAAATATGTTTAAATCATTTAATACCTGAACATAATGCAGAGAAATCATTTCATTTTTTAAAAATTTACCTATTTTTTGTAAAAAAATATTTGTTTTTTATTTGCTTAACATTTGTAAACTAGTATATGCACATGTTTTTTATAGGAGGAAGAAGAAGGACAACCCCCTGTTAAGGAGAGTGAGATTGAGTACAAGATAGAAATTCCAGCCAACAGGTGATTTTTTGGTTCACATAATTATTTACTCCTATCACTAATTACAGGCCCTGGCAATTCAGAACAGTATCATATGGTACCTCATGTTTACTATTTCATCCCAAAACAAATCAGGTTTTAAATTTGGGAAGGTATTCCTAAATTAGTTTATAATGATATTTTTTTTCAAATTCTAAACTTTTTAATTTCACACTTAATTTTTTGAAAACTTTACAAACAAAATTCGCCATATGTAGCCATCTCTGTTATCGTACCTCTATTTCTCCTCCTCATCATTACATTTTCTTTGTTAGATAACATGCTTTTTTGAATTTAAAACAAGAAGTGTGATGTGCATGATTTTATGTATATCCATATTTTGATGTATCTTCGTGTAATTTCATTTGTATCGCCTTTAATATATTGTATTGTTTTCTCTCCCGATGTGGCTGAAGTTATGTGTTTATTTTTCAGGTACGATTTGTTGTGTATTGAAGGACTTGCCAGAGGTTTGCTAGTGTTTCAAGAAAAGTGAGTAGAAATAAATCATAGAGGAACAACAAAACTTAGAGTAATATAACATTAACAAAAAATAATTTAAAGAAAAGCACTTGCATATTTTAGATGATATTTTATTATGAATGAATATACAAAATCAATTTAGTGTTATATCTAACTTTTATAAAACAATGTTTTGCCTATACAAGTCTTAATCACAATTAGCACTATTTGGATAAGTAAATGGGTATGGATGTATTTTCAGGGGATAAATAACATGTAAAACATTTCACTTGAAAGTTTGAATGAATAATATAATTTTTTTTGTAGATCTTAGTGTAATTGTAAATATAATTACTTCAGATTGCAGGCACCTCACTACAAAGCCATTCCACCAAAGGATGGAAACTTCCAGAAACTCGTCATAAAACCTGCAGTAAGTTGAGCATATTTTTAATTTGGGGTCGGGCCTGGGCTTACACTTGTGCTAGCAGGCACATCATATCAGCATTCACAGGTTTTTTTGTGGCTAGAAACAGCTTGATTGGGGCAATATTATTTTAGTTTTTAGTCTAATTAGCCCCAAATTAGCACTTTCCAATCTAAGGATGTGCTCCTGTGCTCAATGTGTGAATGTTAAGCCTATGCTTCCCACCCACCTGTTATCATTAGTACACTTAACTGTCCTGATCCTCAAATCAAATTGGCTTCCTGGCTACCCCCTGTGGATGTCAAATACTATACTTGGAGTAAATAAGTATTTCAACCAGTAAACAAATAATTTAACTAAATCTTAACTTTAATGAACTCTATGTCAGACAAACAATATTAATTTTTATTTGTTAGGTAAATAATAATTTAATTGAACACTTTGAAGAATGCAGATTTGGCGTTTATTTATTCATAAGTTTGTTGTTGTTTTTTGTCAATTAATTAAGAGCTTTAAGTTTGTTTAGCGTCTCACCAAAATTCACATATCTGAAGACAAGTGTTTTCTTCAAGCAGACATTGCTCTGCACACTGTATATAAATAGCATGCTGTGCACCTGGCCTGATACCACATCCAGTCACATACTAACCTTGGGCTGACCATTCATGGAGTGAAGCTTTCATTTACTTGAGCATAAGTATAGACAGCTATACCACTGTCATTTTTGTAATGAATATGGTATATCACCACCTTAGTCTTTTCCTGGGTCCTCCAGTACCTAGATATCGCTCTACCTACTGCATGACTAGTTCCTATTAAACATTGAAAGTATTAATAAATACAACCTTTTATAACATTACACCAGATTATTTTTCATATCTATTGATTGTTATTTTGTTTTAGACTGCACAAGTTCGACCGCATGCAGTTGCTGCTGTACTGAGAAATATAAAATTCACCGACGTAAGTGTAACTCTTCTTGTATTGTATTTACTTGTGTGGCTTGTTTTAAACTCCAACAACAGTGTTTCATTCAAACTGACACCATTTCACAGTGAATCAGATATAGTGTTGTTCTCACCATGATAGCATGCTAGGTATTATAGTGCCATTTCTAATAGTCCTGGAATAATCCTTACACTTCAAATGGGCAAACATTATGAAAACAGTTATCAGTTCAAATCAGATACATCTATTTGAATGAATGAATTTTGCAAAAATGCATAAACTCAAACAATATATGTAGGGTTGGAAGTAAGAAGTATGACTCTTACGTCTGGCAATTGACTCTGTTTTCACAGTTCTATAAGGCATCTAACTGGGGCATATACTGACACCCCTATTGCTGGGCTGCCAGTCAGTTGATAATTAGTAGATTTATTGTAAGGAATTGAGACCTAGATTATCTAGTAATGTTAACATTCTAGTGAATAAATATTTCAACAGATTCTGTGTATTGTTATTATACGAAATTAGCTAGTTACAGAATTTATAACCCAAAAAACATTTAATTATGAGAATTTGATGAACTGTTGCAATCCCGCATTTAAACTCATGATAGGATACAGGGGTATTTCTGTTTACTCTTTGAAAATTGAAAATTTCATTATACTCCCAGATACACAGTATATATCTAGGCTCCATTGGAGTCACACTTGTCTGTCAGTTTGTCTGTAGACAAGATTTCTCTGCACTATTTCTTGGCTACCATTGGCTTTTGATTAACATTTTCAAGAATGGCAAGTACTAAAGCTAGTTGTACATATCTTGGCATGTCATGACTTTGTTGATTTTACATGAGTAATTGTTCTTTGTTTAAATAATGTTAACAGTATTTGGTACATAAGGGTTTTTTAGGGTGGGTGGGGGGTATTAATAATCTTCAATGATATTTTTTTTTATAAATACACTTTTTCTTTACAACACAGACTCCTTAAGAATGCTGTAATGGCTTGATACAAGAAATGTTGAAATAATTCTTTAGACCACATCTGTCAACTTTGAGCTAAGTTTGGGTACTATGGAAGTGATAAAACATAAATGCTAGGCCATGACAGCTAAACAGTCACTCATACACAGCTGTGCTAGTAATTTTGGTGATCTGCAAATGCTGGTGGAAGATTATTTGTGCAGACATGAAGATAACCTAGTCTCACCTGTTATTGCCAGAAACAATCATAACCATATGCAGGAGAAACCAGAAACATGTTAACACGCTCAGGTTAAGTTATAATTTTAATAACAATGACAATTTTTATTTCTCATCTCAGGTCAGCAGACATGTAATAAAAGGTTGCACATGTGTGAAATCTTTATAGACCTGCTATTTTCTTTTAGTATAATTAATTGTACTGACCTGAAACTAAGGACAACTCGTTTGTTTACACCACTGATTTTGTCTTAACTTTACTGTACATGTTTTACAGCAAGTCTGAAGATCAATCAATAATTAGTGAGAGAAAATTAAAATACGCAGTGACATCATACTTATGACGGCTCAAATTATTACACTGCCATTTCTTGTCTTGACAGCACAATAGATATTTTAATTTGAAGCAAAGGGCCACTCATATGATAACAGCCCCAGTTTTTTTAGCAATATGTCAGGTGTTTCAAATTAGCAGTTTGAATGCCTCCTATATAGATGTGTATGCACACAAATAGATTAACCCTTAGTCTCATAAAAGTTTTACTGTTGTGACAACATGCCATGGTGTGGCTTCTTAGAACCCACTGAAAAGAATTATAATGGAGTTTCATGGTATGTTTATTATCATCTGATGAATGCACTTGAACCTGCCACAATAGCTCAGGTGGTAGAGTGTAGGAGGTCGTGGGTTCAAACCCCAGCTGGGTCAAACCAAAGACTTCAAAACTGGAAGTAGTGGCTTCCCCCTAACGCTCGGTGCTAAGGGGACAGCATTATGCCTGACTCGTCGGTGTCAGTATGATGGACCGGCCGGGTTCATTCCCATTGCATCTCATAAGTGTCTCTGTGCTATAATGATAGAAATGTCGATGCACAGTATCGGCAAATGTATGCACTTGAAAAATGATTAATAATGTTAAGAGGTTTAACATATTTGAATAACTCAATGATAGTTCTTGTTTTGTGTTGTTGTTGTTTTTAAGATGGAATTAAACATTAATTAGATTGGTAAAAGCTTCATTAATCTTAATTATCCTTTCAGGAACGATACAAAAGCTTCATAGCTCTACAAGATAAACTTCATCAAAATATTTGTAGGTAAGTGTAACTTTGATGATTTCAATTTAATCTTGTAGCATTATTAGTCATCAAAATTGATAAAATGTACAAAGATGAATATATATAAAACTGAGGTAATTGCGTGATTACTTATTTAATTGTACTATGGTCCTTCTCAGTTAAATAATAAGGCAGATGGCTTCACCAGTAATAATAAATGTATTAGTAATATAAATGAAATGAGCTATTTTATTAATGTGAAAGTTTTACACAATTCAAGTTACATAAAAATTTTTACTTGTATAAAAGTTCGGTGAGATTTACATTTTTGTTTAAAAGAAAATCTTTGTTGAACCTCAGTGAGGTTGTATGTGAACAGAGAGAGCTGTCTGGTTTGAAAGGGTCCAAAGCTTTGAAGCTCCTTAACTTCTTCAACTGTTTTTAGGTCAACAACCTAGTATATCTCTGAACAATGCATGCAGGACAAAATGTCATGTATAAACATCAGTCAAAAATATTATGCTTATTGGCTGGATAGTGATGTAAAAATATAATTACAAATGAAGTGCAGATCATGGGAATTCTTTGCGTTATTTAGTTCTTCTGAGCTTATATTTAGGGTGAACTGTTTTGATCCATCAAAAAGCAAGGCCGTCAGAGGCATGGCTGTTTTCTATATATGGCTTTATAGGAAAACTTAAAAAAAAACATTTTATCAGAAACAGCAAAAGCGACAGCCTTGATATTTAGTATACATGTTCCTTGGGTGACCCTGTGTCAAGATTGTTTGAACACTTTTGATCCATCAAAAACCATGGCTGCCTGAGGCATACAATATGACTGTGTATGAAAACATAGAAAATCTTCTTGTCAGAAACCACAAAAGCTTGAGTCTTGATATGTGGTATACATGTTCCTTGGATAGAACTTTATTGAAATTTTTAATTTAGAAATTAAGAATTTTAATCTATCAAAAGAGTAGGCTGTCAGTATCAAAAGAGTAGGCTGTCAGGGCCATATTCTATGAATGGCTCTAAAGAAAAACTTGAAAAATCTTCTTTACAGAAACTACAAGAGTTAAAGCGTTTGTATTTTGTAAATGTATCTTGAGTGGCCCTCTATCAGGTGTTGTCAGAGAATTTTGAGCCATTAAAACATGGCTGCCAGGGGCATAGCCATTTTACATTACATTAGTAAAAAAGAAAATGGAACTGATTTTTGCCTGTCTTCATATATTACAAAAAATCTGGTCTGTTTTAACATTGTTGATATAATTAATAATTTTTTCTAAATTTCTATGGCATTTAGGTGAGCAATATATGGCCATTATGGCAACCATGTTTTATCTACACAAGCTGTAACCAAATCGCTTCAAGATGCTTTTTTCAGTATTTGCTAAGTAACTAACCAGACTGACTTTATACTTGAGAAATTACATTTATGCAAAAAAGGAGCTTTTTTTCTATTTTAATTGAAACATATTTTTATGTTTTCAACTTTATTAAATGTTGCATCACTACACAGGGTGTTCGGTTGACCCGAGCTCCCGGGTTTTGACGCACGAAAATTCGGAAATACCCCTAACCGACGCACATCAATAAAGCGGCGGAGGTCATTTTGACCCATGACAATTTCTACCTGTGCGTCGGTCAGAATCGCCTACAGCTTCATAAGAAGTGAGAAAAGACGACAATGGGCGGAGTCTGCATATTAATGAGAACAGATTCATACACGCACACACAAACACACACACACGTGTGCATCGATTACCTTCTGCTAGGAGAAAAACAATACAGTAGGTGGAGACTGCATAATAGGAAACAGGTGCTCTAATTCTGCCGATGAGATGTTTGCTTGTGTGCGCGGCTAATTTCAATATGGCATTTTGACAGAGGTGTAGAAAAGTAATAAATCTTAATTGATCGGCATCTGTTTACTTGTAAAACATGTTTGTAGCATTCTGATGCATCGGAAGGAATTAAGGACGACTGTAGGCATTGTATAATTACTTGAATGGGCCACCAAAATGTGTGATAACTGCAAAGGAGCGAAACGGTGCGTCCGAGTATAATTTAATTTGACAGCGATTTAGAACCATGCACACTAATACGACAAATCAATTGATCGTATCTACGAAAGATGTACTTGTTACTTGAATGGTTGAAATTATGGCTAAAAAAAGCTTGTTTGACATTTTGATATTTCAAAATTAGTTTTGGGCACAGACTACAGTTTGACACAGTACATTTTGTACTGAAAACCAGGTTCTTGTTGTCTTGCCTGATTGTGCCTTTAGATATATTTAGTAAGGAAATATGCGTTATTGTGTGGCCGAGAACGTCGACTCTTACATTTATAATTGGTTTTGGAGTGACATCAGTTTTGAGAAGCAATATTATTTTTAACGGTGACAATTTAACAATGTTAATTGATATGTTTTTTTGTTTTTTTTTTATTGTCATAACTGAGATGCAGAAAAAACACTATTTAGCAATATTCTGTTTATTTACTTGTCCCAAGCAAACTCTTAGAATGTCATAACTGAGATGCAGAAAAAAACACTATTAAGCGATATTCTGTTTATTTACTTGTCCCAAGCAAACTCTTAGAAATATCAACAATTCCCATCAAGGCTTATTTATACAAAATGTGGTTGTCGTTGATATAATTGTATATACAATAATAATTATATACACAAAAAATGATGAATTAAATGTTATAAAGAGAAAAAGATCTGAAGAAAAACCTAAATTCTAAAAAAAGAAAAATTAATTTACTGTAAATAGTAAAACACAATCAGCATTGATATAAAAGCACATTTGCGCTTTATGATGTGCTACACGACACACAGATATGACCCTCAGAAATTTGAATTTGACCCCTGAAAATGTTGACTGAGGGGTCAATGACCCTTGAAGTTCAGAGTCTACTGAACACACTGACTACATTTACTGTTTCTGTGGCACTGTATGAGCATTTTTATAGTGTTTGAATGCTGTAAAACCCAAATAAATGGGTAACAATATCTCACATTTAGAGGTGTGGTATATTTTTGTCCCTGCAGGAAGAGGTCCCTGGTCGCTATTGGAACACATGACCTTGACACTATTGAGGGACCCTTTGTGTACCATGCCAAAGCACCAAAGATGATAAGGTTTCAAGCCCTTAACCAGACCGAGGAAAAGTCAGCGCCAGAACTCATGGAGCTGTACTCAGTAAGTGGGCATAGTAATGAGCCATTCCCTGATTGGTATGTTATGCCTTCTCTTATTGATTGTTTGACTTTTTCTAGCCGTATCACTGTCAGATGCTTACAATCAGTATCACATACATACAGAACATGTTCTTTAGTGTACAGCTGGTCAGTCGTTCAATACATAATGGATAAACTGACATATCTAAACAGACTTAACTGGCAGTTTTGTCCATATGTAGCTTGCTTTGGTAACAAAAAACAGAGAGTATTCCATCAGGGGGGAAATAATTTTTAAAAAAGTTTTTTAAAACTACGTAATTTATCATTCCTTCTGCATAAATGTTGGGCTTAAAAGATTGTTTATATTTACAACAAGAACATAAGGCTGAAACATCAATTAAAGGGAATCAAATGAAACTCCATTTAAACTGGGTATCAGTTCACTTTACAGTGCATGTTACCAGATATTGCAAGTGGTATGGAATTTGTTTCCTTGTGACATTTTATAATGCTACTGATGGAATGAATTTAATCTTTGTTATGGCTGTGGACAAGACTGATTGGGTCATTGCTAAATACTTTGCTTTATTATTAAAGACAGTTAACTATAATAAAGTCATTGTTTCATTAAGATATTTTTAAGCATTATTTGTATTTTTTTATCTTTTAAATTCTTAAAATAATTTCAAAGATAAAGTTATTCAAATACATATGTATATATATACATTATAACAGTCAGTTTGTACTCCCCATACCCCACCCCTAGGAAATTAGTTATCTGAAGTCATACTTGCTAAACAATGTATAATTCACTTTCCTTATCTGTAGATCTGTATATAATTTTATATTATATTCTGTCAGGGAGACAGCCATCTGAAGCCATACCTGCCAATTATTCAGGACAAGCCTGTGTATCCAATCATCTATGACAACAACGATGTCATCCTGTCCATGCCTCCAATAATAAATGGTGAGGAGGAAATAGGGAATAAATATTCTTATTAATGGAAACTTTATCCAGTCACAACAGTGATATTGACCTGTAGATGCCTGCTATATTTAATTTTGAGGAAACAAATTACAGTTGGGGAATACCTTATATATTGGAAGTAAAGTGAGTGCCTGCTCCATATAATATTACTTACTTCCTTTCGACCGGACCTGGTAGCGCAATAGGTAGAGCGTTGGCTCCAGGTACGAGAGGCCCCGGGTTCGATCCTGGTCCGCGACATACCAAAGTCGATAAAAATGGTAGTGGTATAGCTCCCTTGCTAACGCTCAAGCAAATATAAGGGTAGTTCCATGACTGGTTGGCCCGGTGTCAGGATAATGTGACTGGGTGTGGTATCATGCCAGGTGTTCACGGCTTGCTATACACAGTGAAGGCAGCACTATATCTGCATCAAGTGGACACCGTCTCCAGATAACTGAAATACTGTTGGTGGGACGATAAACCGAATAAACAAACAAACTTATTTCTTTCTTTTATGTAGGAGAGCACACTAAGATCACCTTGGATACAGAAAATGTGTTCATAGAGTGCACGGCAACAGATCTGACAAAGGCAAAGATTGTGCTTGATATCATGGTGACAATGTTCAGTCAGTACTGTGAGGAACCATTTGTGTAAGTTTTCTGTAGCAATCGAGTTATAAGTTGGATTTAAAAAGTGTGTTATTATTAATACGTTAAATCACACCCACACAATCATGGTCATATGGGTGATGTTCAGTTAATGTTTGAAGGAAGTTTAGCCCAGCTATATGTCTGGGTAGAACCAACTGTTTTTAAGCATGTTAGCATTTAGACCTCCCACATGTAAGTCCTGGCCACATCAGGGACTCAAGCCAGTGTGTTGAGGTGATTTTAATCAATCAGTCACAGGGACCCCCTGAGCAGCATAATGAAGATAAACAAATAAATCGTACATTGAGAACTGATGGGCTTATATAAAGTATACAAAAATACTTACCCATAGTTTAGTTTAGAAAACTAAACATATTTTTGATAAAATTTATTTTCAGAGTTGAGCAGGCTCAAGTGGTACAGCCAGATGGAACAACAGTGACCTACCCAGTAAGTATAGGTATTTGTTTGCATCATATACGGACTGTCAACTTTCTTTTGACCTAGAAATGTAAATAAATCACAAATTTGCTGATTTGTAACTCCTCTGACTGCTTAGCCTCTCAACATGTGGGTTTTAGTCCCGTTCAGGAAAAGGACATAATTATAATGTGAGAAGGTCTTCGAGCTGACTTGCGGTGTGTAGGTGGTTCTACCTGGACAAGTGTCTGGGGTCTTCCTCCACCAAAAAGCTGGACGTTGCTATATTGATCATAATTGGTTGCTGCAATGTATTTCAAAAACAAAACAAATATTACAAGTTACAAGTACAAATAAAGTGGAAGGGTCTACAGTTTTAAGACAACTTATAAGCTTGTTCATGATATAAATTGTATGAAGAAAAAATTATAACTTATATAAAAAGGTTGCTTTAACTTTAACTTTTTATGCTCTTTAAATGTGATAAAAATCTATCCATGTGTCTGTCCATGCATCGGGTTGTCCATCCCATTTCCATATCACAGCTACAACTTTCATGATAATCACAGTACTTCAATCAAAACATGAACATGTTTCATGCATTTTCAAATGCATTTATGAAGGTAAGGGAAAATCCATAATCAGGGTCATACGAAAGGCTTGAATCTTTAGGGACATACTCCTTTCAGTTCATTTTTTTGTTTCTTAGGAGTTACCATACAGAGAAGAAGTTGTTGATGTAGAACTGATCAACAAGAGGATTGGCATAAAGTAAGTTTTAAGACTTAACCAATCTGATGCCAGTTAATAATTAAATTAAACTAATCATATGCATAAGAGATTTTACATGCAGTCAGTCTGATGCAAGTATTTAAATTCAGCCATTCAGATGCAAGTAAGCAATTTTGTTATTATTTATATTTAAAGCAAAATACTGTTACAAATCTAATTCCTGTAAATCCCAAACTTGTTGGAAGTTCTTAATCTTTGGCTTAGCCAGGGTAAAACTTACTTGAATGGAGTATAAGCAGCAGACTTGGTTACATTGAAATTTTAATCTATGTTACGCTTGGCAATATTGCTAAAAAAAGTCTTCCACAGCATATATCCAAAGTTTTTTTTATTAAGATGTAGTCTGAATGGATAAAGATTATTTTATTAATTATTATATCATTTTGTTCTAATTTTCAGTGTAACTGGAGAAGAGATGGCTCGTCTGTTGACACGAATGTGTCTTAAGTCAGAAGCTATTAATGGTGGGCGGAGTCTTAAAGTAGAAGTCCCACCCACTAGAGCTGGTATCCTTTTGACTGACAGGGTTATAGCAAATACGGGGTAGAATGTTTGTTAATTATCATAAAATACTTTTTAATTTTCCAGATAATTTATACTTACATTTGTTTTGGCATTTCATTATTGGCATTTGTTTTAACTTGATTTTATTAAAACCACTTTTGCTTTGGGTTTTTCTAAGTGTATAGAAATATTATTGTAACTTGTTGCTTTATCAGACATACATTGATATATTTTGAGTTAGTGTAGTGTGTATTTATGACTAATCCTTAACCTGCATACCAGATGTAATGCATGCCTGTGATATTTTGGAAGATGTTGCCATAGCATATGGTTTCAACAATTTGGAGTGGACCGTTCCCCAAACAAACACTATATCTAATCAGGCAAGTCTGCTTCAGTGTCAGAAAGTGATAAATGACAGCAGTTTTTGTTTATTGTTAATGCATCACAGGCATAAACTTTAGCACCCTCCAGTAACAATACTTTTATTCTACTACTCAATGTACTTTTATTCATCTTTTTTTTTTCAATTATCCTTTTAAATCATTATACATTTGTTTTCCTATTTGTCCTTATTATCTAAATTACCCTCTACTCTTAGATCTAATTGTCATTGAATGACATTGATGATGGTAATGATGGTGGTGGTGCTGCTGCTGCTACTGATCATTATAATGACACTGATGATAATGGGTAAATGATGATAATGGGTTGATGTTAATAATGCTTTCGTTGTTTCAGTTCCCGATCAACAAGCTGACAGATCAGATGCGTCGGGAGTTGGCAACATCCGGATTTACAGAAGTGCTTACGTTTGCCTTGGTAATTTGGATTTATATGTAATTGTATCCAATCCAAAAATATAAATTATTCACACTTCCAGCCAGGATCATGGCCACATATTGGCATTCAAAATGTAGAACTAATAATTACTCCAGCACACATATCTTTTTATAGTAATAACATTTTAGTCTCACACTAAGTAATTTTGATTTAACTTTTACTTATTTAAGTAATATCAACACTTTAATATGCAGAATCATGTGTATATTAGCACAGAAAAAACACTATACAATTCTTACAACCCATTTTAAAATGAGCTCGCATAAGAATATAATTTAAACTGTGTACCTGTAGTGTATTTTAATGTAAAATGTTCTGTATTTTTCTATTCCAGTGTTCGAGAGATGATATAAGTGAGAAGATTAAAAAAGACTTAAAACAGACCAATGCAGTCCATATAGCCAATCCCAAAACACTAGAATTTCAGGTATAGTCAACATACCATCAAAATATTGTCATTATCATTGTTCAGCAAAAATTATTACTTAATATTAACACTGGGCTGATGATTATAATCAAAAATCAATAGGAAATGGTCAGTTTGACAGATAAATATATGATAAACAATTACTTCTAAAAATCAGTTACTATTGATTATATAAAAAAATCTATACATGATTATTTACATAATTTCTATAAAATGGCCATTTTATTCTTTTTCTTTTTTATAATGACAACAGAAAGCAGCTTTTTTGCTGAGTCTGCAGCTTTTTGAAAAATTATATCACAAATTCATATATACTTGAAATAATATTTGAAATCTTTGCCATTTTTCCATTGAATTACCTCTGTACTTTCTTGTTATTTACATGTCTCTAGGTTGGCAGAACGACCCTGTTGCCGGGCATTTTGAAGACCCTGTATCACAACAAGAATATGCCCCTTCCATTGAAACTGTTTGAAGTCTCCGACTGTATGTTCAAGGATGAGTCTAAAGGTAATGTAATTGACTTGTGCCGGTATCACCTGCAGTGCTTATGGCACATTCATCCGATCAAGACAAACAAAAACTGAAAGTTTTAACACAATTATAGTCTTTAATTTTCTAAAAGACAATTTGTATTAAAGACAATGCTTCTTATATTGTAAATTTCTATATGATTATAAAATTTATTTTCATTATTTGTGATCATGTTTTTTCTGACACTGTTTCTGATGTTTACCTGGATTTTGTTTATATGATACCTTGAATCCCAAGATTTCTTTTCTTCACAAAATTGCGATCATTTATATCCATGACCTTGCAAATTATCATTTAAAAAAAAAAACATACAAGAAGAGATTTTAAAGGGAAATAATCTAGGAAATAAAAAATTGAGAATAAAAAATGTTTTAATATATCTCTGCATAAAAATAAGTAGGAGGTTTTAAAGATTTCTGTTGTAAGTCTAAAATGTTATTTTTGCCCAATTGGGAATTTCTCTGTAACAATTATAGGAAACAGAGTAAACTTCCTATAAGAACTATGGCATGATAACGGCTATTAAGGCTCTTAAATTGACCTCTAAAATCCCTGTATGCAAACACCACATAATGGTGCGAGGGTATGAAACTGTCCAGAAACAATGACAGAAACATTGACACCACAGCAGTTTGCTTGAATAATTATTTTTAAAAAAGTATACTAGAAGTCCTGTAAATTTTCATTACAGAATAATAATACCAGTTGTTTTTCCCTACTGATTTTTTGTCATTACTACAGATTTGGGGATAAGATCAACAAAAAATGTGTAGTCATATTTGTTTTACTGAGAAAAAAAAATGTAGTTATTTTTGTTTTGGCAAAAATTTCATATTAAGAAGTATTTGTATTGTGGAGTAACTAAAAAAACAGCTTTTAAGCAAACATTACCTTAAGCCCTTTACATCTTGAGCCTAGAATTGCAGCATGTTGTGCACTGGTATTGAAATAATGGCTTTACATTGAAAAATACCCGTAACACTTTTCTTTCACAGATGTCGGGGCCAGAAACCAGCGACAACTGTGTGCAGTGAACTACAACACATCGTCAGGTTTCGAGGTGATCCATGGTCTGCTGGACAGAATCATGCAGCTAATGGATGTTAAACCTGCAACAGACAGCACTGGCTACTGTATCAAACCTGCACAAGGTAACATCGTATCACGTTAGATCGTTTTCTTCTTGATAGTGAACAGTTGTATATAATAAAATCATTACAGACAGCACTGGGTACTGTTTCAAACCTGCACAAGGTAACATCGTACTGCTTTAGATTATTTTCTTCTGGATAGCGACCAAGTGTATATAATAAAAACATTGCAGACAGTACTGGATACTGTATCAAACACAAGCAGAAGGTTATCAAGGTTATGTTTTAATATGGTTTCTCACAATCTTTAGAAAAAGGTGACAGAAAACAATTCTTGTTGATAGAAGACAGACAACACTAGTAACAATATGATGCCTGCCAGAGTATAATATAATATCTTAGCATATGCACAGAGAAATAATGCAGTATTAAAGTTGAAATTAATTTAAAACTTTTAGAAAAACATAGAGGGAGGTAATCCAGTTGTCCTGCAGTGCATCAGTGGTTCTGTCCAGACAAAAGTCTGATGGTCTTCAATGAAATAGCTGGACATCTCCTGTATGATTATAATTGTGGGCAAAAAGGAGATTTTTCAATTTATTTTTAATATTGTGTATAACCTTTTGCTATAGATACTTAGACTTTCATTTGCATGTATATACAGTGATTGAGAGGGTTAGATTTTCCCAACAAACATACTTGGCCGATGTATCATGACCAATGCATTATGGAAAATCCTTACCCCAGCTGTACCTTTATAGGAATATAGGTATTTTTTTTTTAAAACTAAAGTTTATAGCATGATAACAATAGCTTTTTTCTTTTCATTTTTCAACTTTAAATAGTTTTTTTCCATTTATTTCAATAAAACAAAAAATGTGGCTTGCATTTAACACCTTGTTTTTCTCTATTTCCAGATCCCACTTTCTTCCCTGGTCGCTGCGCTGCCATCCTGGTGAAAGGCAAAACAATCGGCCACTTTGGTGTTCTTCATCCAGATGTCATCAAAAACTTTGAGCTTAACCAACCTTGCTCTGCTCTCGAAATAAACCTTGAGACATTCTTGTGAGAAAATAGCTCCTGTTCTGAAATTTGTGCTTTTACATTTTGTGCTCTGTATGTAATGCAATAATTAATTATAAAATCTTTTTGTGTCATTGTAAAGTATATTTCATGACAATGATGAAATGGTTGTACAACATCTAACATGTATTAGTTGAAACATCCTAATATTAAGGGCAATTTAGAGTTCTGAATAAAATATATGGTAGCTTGAGAGTTAAGAGCTTTCAATTTAATATTTATAATTTTAATTAGGATCATTTTCGAAACCAAATTTGTACAGATTTTGTGAAATAAGAGTTTTTTTATGCCTTTTTTTTAAAAGCAGAGGTCAGAATAATAAACAAATGCTGATGGAAGCATTTGGTTTGTTAAAAAATAAATAAGATTTGTAATAGTTGCCAAGTTTATGAAAACATACAAAGTATTTATAAAATTGTGGTAAATATTCAGACTTAGAGATTTGAGTTTATCGAATTTCCCAGTAAAAAGGAACCTGTGCTCACATTTACACCCTGCTCTACACTCTAATGTGCAATTTCTAGGAGATACATCTTTGTGGTTCTGATGAGGTGAAATAGTGAAAGCCTATGTTACTAGGATTTGCTACTAAAACTGTTTTTGTATGAAGATGAAGTGTCATGCTTATGCAGACTAATATTTTGCTAGTGAAATGCTTGCAAAACGTTTTTGTTCTGAACGTAGACAGTGTTGTATTATGTTAGATGACTTAAAGGAAGTAATGACTGTTCAACTTAAAAACATAACTGCTTAAGCTTTGAAATATCACAATAATGTTTCCTAAAGTAGAGCAAACTTAATTTACTCTTTTTTGAATGAATTATTGTTAAATCTCTGATAAACAATACTTAATATATACAACATAGTATTGCATGTATTTGATAATTTGCAATAGAGGCTTCATTGTGCACACTTTTCCTTGGTATTCATTCTGACCTGATCTTTCTATTGATATTGACTTAGTGTCAATAAAGGTACAGTACAATTATTTTTATATTTGTTTTTAGTTTGTCAGTTTCTATAAACCTTTGTATAAAGTTATAAGCATATTTGACAAGATCCTTTAAAACCTCCTTGATCACATTCGGTCAAATTTGCATTTGTTTTCTGGATTGCGTACAAACCACAATGCTCTCTAAACATAGTGAATGGTGGATTGTGTTTAACCTTGTATGGGAAAAGATGTCCTTTAAAAGATTATGTTGTCCTCAGGTTGGGAGAATAAAAAGAATTGCAACTTTTTTTTTTAAACATTTTTTACCATTTCAAGCCATATTAAAGATTTAGAAATCCGGCTGTCCAACACACAACAAAAGCGCCTAATTATTTTTAACATCAACTTCCTAAGGAATATGAAAAAAATAACTGACAAAATCTATTATCTTGGTTAGTCTCCTTCCACCACGAGGAATCCGAGCCCGTTTAGGGATACGCGGGAAGATCTAGCTGACCTGGGAAGCGCCGGAGGTTCTACCCAGACGTTTGTTTGGGGTCTTCATCCTCCAAAATTTCTATACGCTGCTATAATTATCATAATTGGTCCCTGTCATCTATTTCAAAAACAAAACCAGCTTCGTTAATATTTTCATGTCTTCATAGCCACATTACCAATCTATGGTTTGAACATGAAAAACATCAAGCACACATCTATCCGAATTTATATAGTTTTAATAGTACTTATAAATAAAGATAACGAACAATATAAAGGTAAATTAAAGGTATGTGTCATTTCATAGACAAATGTTGTTTTCTGTCTATTTGAACACTAGATGAAACTGTATGTAAATTCTGTATCTACATAAAGGAACAGATAAGGTTGCTTATGAAACTATCACCTTTGGGAGCTTTAAATTCCCCACTGTACATACTTTATATAATTATATTTTTATATAATTATTTTCAATCAAATCAAGATCTCATCATATACTGGATTCTATTCCTGCTGTTAGTCTACATTCATACAAGGTGGCAGCGAATATCTCCCTTTTAATTAAATCGTTTCTGAAATTTCACACCTATTTTCGAAACTGCGGTAATAATGGTATAAGCAATAGAGGAAAGTTGATACCAGCTACTGCACCCCTTTCTAGATTGAAGCAAAATTTTAATTGATAAAAGTGCAAAACGATCCATATTTTAGACTTTTAATTAATCGTTACTTTCAATGAAATAAAAGTTGATGTAGCTGATAAGTTCAACAAGAAAACGATTTATGAGACGTTTAAACTGTTTTAATTTCCATTCATCTTTCAATACCCTTTAAAAGCTCAATTTATTTTTTAAAGGTGGTATCCGACATTTTGAATATATTAAATACACGTACCAATATTTAACCAATGCTCTGAGGAATTTGGTCATACCTTATTGTAAGACTGTACTTATCGTGAAACAATACAGTAAATGTTCAGTCTACCCATCTCT
Organism: Sinonovacula constricta; assembly: GCA_007844125.1. Lineage (NCBI taxonomy): Eukaryota > Metazoa > Mollusca > Bivalvia > Cardiida > Solecurtidae > Sinonovacula > Sinonovacula constricta. The sequence continues at coordinate 19,611,239 of CM017566.1, read as the reverse complement.
ATAAATTGCGCCATAGTGGTCACTGTTTAAAATAGATATCATAAAAGTTCTTAACCAGACCGAAACACCGGCCGCAATAGCTCATGTGGTAGAGCGTCGGCTTGCGGATCAGGAGGTCGTGGGTTCAATCTCGGCCGGGTCAAACCAAAGACTTTAAAGTTGGTAGTAGTGGCTTCCCTCCTAACGCTCGGGGCTAAGGGGACAGCATTACGCCTGACTCGTCGATGTCAGTATAATGGACCGGCCGGGTTCAGTCCCTGGGCACCGCTTAAGTGCCCCTGTGCTATAATGATAGAAATGTCGCTGCACAGTATCGACAAAATTGCCGGCAAATCCCATCTCATCCCAGACCGAAACACAAACCCATGCGATAAGGGGTTGAGTTTCAAGTCGGTGACTCTCACCGCTCGACCATGGGTGTACCATTATTGAAATATGTGTTTTTTGTTGTTACATCGTACAGACACCATTCTGTCTGTATATATTGTTGACTTCTAGCTAATTATTTTTGGAGGAAGACCCCAGACTTAAGTCGTGGGTAGAAGAGTTACAAGTCAGCGACTCTCACTGTTTAGCTACGATCAAAATATCAATATATATTGCTACAATTAAAATATCAATTATTAGCTGCAATAGAAATATCAATTATCAGTTGCAATAAAAATAAAACATAATAAGACATATTGCTCGAGATGCAAAAAAGTACAGTTCCTGATAAGGAACTAAAAGCTCCGAGCGGTGGATGGGAGATCTCAGTCTGCACTATTTGCCATCAATGTATCCTGGAAAGCTGTAAGTGCTAACATACTTTATGGCTTGATAAATAATTGCATGTCAAATATTTTAGCGCAAGCTTTAAACAAGGAGTATGTTATGTTAATAAACGTTTATATAACACTAAACAGGAGCATTCATTCAATCATGGTGAACATTTGACGGCTATATTTGTCACAGCATTGAAGTAAAATATTAAATAACGTAAATTATTGAGCGCGATTCAGGAAAGACACGTTTTCAAATGTTATATATACGTATTTAGGAGTATTTAGGTATCAGATATGCATTTATTCGATAACCTGACAGCTGTCTCCATCAGGCTATTGAACGTGTTTAGATTACTCGACAGCTGTTTCCTTCAGGCTATTGAACGTGTTTAGATTACTCGACAGCTGTTTCCGTCAGGCTATTGAACGTGTTTTGATTACTCGACAGCTGTTTCTATCAGGCTATTGAACGTGTTTTGATAACTCGACAGCTGTTTTCATCAGGCTATTGAACGTGTTTTGATAACTCGACAGCTGTTTTCACCCGGCTATTGAACGTGTTTAGATTACTCGACAGCTGTTTCCATCAGGCTATTGAACGTGTTTTGATTACTCTGTTTTCATCAGGCTATTGAACGTGTTTTGATAACTCGACAGCTGTTTTCATCAGGCTATTGAACGTGTTTTGATATATCGACAGCTGTTTTCATCAGGCTATTGAACGTGTTTTGATAAATCGACAGCTGTTTTCATCAGGCTATTGAACGTGTTTTGATAACTCGACAGCTGTTTTCATCAGGCTATTGAACGTGTTTTGATAACTCGACAGCTGTTTTCATCCGGCTATTGAACGTGTTTTGATTACTCGACAGCTATTTCCATCAGGCTATTGAACGTGTTTTGATAACTCGACAGCTGTTTTCATCAGGCTATTGAACGTGTTTTGATTACTCGACAGCTGTTTCCATCAGGCTATTGAACGTGTTTTGATTACTCGACAGCTGTTTCTATCAGGCTATTGAACGTGTTTTGATTACTCGACAGCTGTTTTCATCCGGCTATTGAACGTGTTTTGATTACTCGACAGCTGTTTTCATCCGGCTATTGAACGTGTTTTGATAACTCGACAGCTATTTCCATCAGGCTATTGAACGTGTTTTGATAACTCGACAGCTGTTTTCATCAGGCTATTGAACGTGTTTTGATTACTCGACAGCTGTTTCCATCCGGCTATTGAACATGTTTTGATAACTCGACAGCTGTTTCCATCAGGCTATTGAACGTGTTTTGATAACTCGACAGCTATTTCCATCCGGCTATTGAACGTGTTTTGATTACTCGACAGCTGTTTTCATCAGGCCCTGGAAAATGATGGTAAATGTTGGTAATTACTGAGAATGATTTAGAGAGTAATTGTATATACTTTATTCCTGCATTGAACGTTATAATATTACATAAAATTTAGTAAAGGTCTAAAAACTTTATACATCGATGTTAAACTATCAAGGCTAGTTTGGAAAACAATTGACTGAAAGTTATTTGATCACTGAAGATCCTATTGGCAATTTAAAGGTTTTGTTAACAACGCAAATCTTTGCCGAGCATTTCTGAAGAAAGATATGAAGTATTACTTAACGATGCGTATATGAGAGTATGCTGTCATTAAAAAGGTTCTATTATCTTTAGTTGGGAGAATTAAATGGTTGTGGCGTTGCTGTTGTTGTTTTTCCCCCAACTATTTAGTCATGTTAAGCCTAACACAAATACAGCGTAGTTGGGCAGTTAATAGCCTGTAGATTGTAGGGACCTCAATGAAAATAGGAGTTCAAGTGCTCTACTTGTGCTATCGTTGAAAAGAATTCTGTGAACTGCACTTGCGAGTGTATACCTTGTATGTAAAAGTCAGTTATTAACATTACACATATTGAATTATATTGGCGCAATATTTTATTTTTAAAGTGCATAGTATGTGGTTCTAAGCGCCATACACATACGATTTACGGCGAACAAGTCACTTTAAAAGTTACTTCCTACATTTGGAATTCACAATAATTTGTTATTTTTTAATTACGTATATGCGAAGATGGACTTACAAGACGTTGTTAAACGTGACACTAGGATACATGTGACGAGTCAAACTGGTTTTACAAATAAATCAGTGTAAAAACGTTTCATAGGTTGTTTCATCGTCTCAAAATAGCACTTACGTTCCGTCTCATCACTAGGGAAAATTGAAGCAGCTTCTTACATCTTTTGTGAACTCAGGACCTCCCGCCGGGCACCACTCCCCCCCCCCCCCCCCCCCCCGCCCCCTTACACACACACATAATCCCCGAATTTGGAAAAACTGCCCAAACACGTGACAATCCAAATTTCGCTAAATTAACCCCATTGATTTGTCGCTTTTTAAAAAGAGATTTTTTTTAGTTTAGTGTAACATAGTTGAGGTTTTTATAATAAAAATAACAAAGTTACAGTTTGTACACAGATTTTTTTGTACAAGAAAATATTGTGTTTTATGTTTGTGGTACATTGTTCCAATGGAGATTTTTTATTTGGAATATATGTATATATAATTTTAATTAATATATTTTTCCCATATGGGACATGACCAAGTAAGGGCTATACAACTGACAAAACGTCCACGATCTAGTTTAACATAACCCTTTTATTCACAATGTAATTTCCATAAAAATGCTCAATATCTTGCATGGTGCTTATTTGCTGATATTTTTGAACTTTTATAAATAACTGAAAAACAACAACACTATTCTACATGATTGATTAACCTTTTCCACTTCGTCGGACATTTAAAATTTTAGTACTTTCATTTGTAAAATCTGGAAAAAAATCCCATTCAAATATGTGTGTTTTTTTTTTTTCAATATTTTCAACAAAACATTTTGTGGTATTTCATGAAAATATTGAACGGGCTGTGATTTGCTACGTAACATCAAAGAGCCGACCATTCTTTAATTATATCAAAGTTTGTTGCACCAGTAATAATTAGTTAAATAGCGCATTTTATTTAATCAGCCCAAATGTACATCACTATTGAAAATAAAACCACCATCTGCAAATAATTAACAAAAAGTACATATGAATAAGGAACATATATATATATATATATATATATATATATATATATATATATATATATATATATATATATATATATATATATATATATATATATATATATATATATATATATATATATATATATATATACATACAGAATGGCGCATTGGATTTCAAACTACATGTACTTTGTAGCTGTTTAGGTATTCAAATACCAAGAGTAGAACCAGCGTGCAATTCATTGAATGGAATCATCGCAAATATGCACAATACAATGCCAGATTGAACTGTTAAACGTACCTAATAATTACGGAAATATACACAATCAGTATTCACAATCATACCCCAAAACACAATCTGAGGTATATATGTTATATAGATTAAATATACATTCACTTCGGGGTCTTTTTGTTAGTTTATCAATATGGATATTCGTGCATAAGTCTATGTATTCAAACCATCCTGCCACTAGGACAAAATGAAAAGAACTCCCCGCCATTAAGGAGGCACCGTGTGTCTGTATGCAACGCTAGTCACTTAGTTCGTCTTCGTCAAGGGGAATTTCGTACTGTTTACTTTTTGCCAGACGACAATGTAGTGTCGACGAGTTTACGTTGATTCACTTTTGTTATCAGTTTAAACGTTTGTTCAACAGTCCAAAAAGATGTATATGGGTTTATAATTACATGTTGAGCGGTGGATCCGTTTATTAATACCATAAACGATAAGAAAAATCCGAGTAAATATAAATGTTTTTTGAATGTTGAACTGTGGATGCTGCTGATATTATTTTGGCTTCATATTTTTCGATTCGTTTTTATATATCGAAAATTTTAACTGAAGAAACTCTCACAACTGTTATACGATATGTAGATGTTCCAAAATGCCCAGTGAATGCGACGTAGATCAAGGCATAGCAGTCGTTTGAAAGAATCCTTATGTATTAATACCCAGTGCTGCATTTATTACTGCAAAAAGCAAAATAATGGAACTGGACCTCGTAGTTGATAGATCGTCAGCTCCTGGTTCGGGAGGCACCGGGTTCAAACCTGGGCAGCGACATACCGAGGTCGATGAAAATAGTAGTTGAATAGCATCCCCACTCCCCACCCCGCTAAGACTCAAGTGAATACACGGGTAGTTCAACTACTGGTCAGTCCTGTGTGTGACTCAGTGTGGTATCATACAAGGCATGTTCACGGCATGTTATACAAAGTCAAGAGTGAAGGCGGCACTGTATCGGCTACATGTGGACAACGTCTCCGGATAAATGAAATACTGTTAATTAAAAGCTGGTTAAACGTAACAAACAAAATGAAGGACTATTATTCGGAACATCTCTAAAGTTGAACCGTTGACTTGATCATACATCTTTTGTTCTGTATCTCAAAGCAATACTCTCAATACTCTATGGCTCAGTCTGCTCATAAAGCAGTATACACTATATAATACCCAGGCGGATTACGGCATAAAGTAATCGCACATAAGCTTATAACTGGCTCAATGATTGATAAAGCATGCCAGATCGTTTTATCCGAATCAATTGATGAGGGTGAGACTTTTTTGCAGACGATAAAAATGAAATATTTTCAGCGACATAGGATTATTTGTACATGGAAGCGTTTCTGTTTCTGAAAGCTTTAATTGCGAAGGACTGAGAAAACAGATATCACTTTTTGTTTTGTATGGGTTTTTTTTAAAGAACGAATTGCTACACATTTGATCAAACTGGCTCCAGCTATTACAGGCAGAGGAACACCCAGGACAATTCTGAGAAAAACCGCTGGTCAGTTTTATAGCTTCACTTAAAAGTATTTCTCGGACACAGCCAGGGGTTGAATGGCTGAAGAGTTATGAGTCAGCAACTTTAAGCGATCGACCAAAGCACATGTTCCACATTTCATTTACTTTATAAAAGATGCCATTTTTGAAGACCATTGTACATTTTAACATATTTTCAGCATTCAGAAATTTTATCGCTGTCCTTTTTTGAAATCTTTCTGGCTTTATTCAATTTATATTGTATGCCGTCTGATAAACTCTATTTTAATTCATGCCACATGCTATTGCTTTAATTTTACATAAAAGTCCAGGTAAAGGAAGGAAATCGCATTTCTTCCTTTAAGATTTTTTCATTCTTCAGTTCCTCATATACTAGACGGCAGACCCTTTGTCTGGTTTATGTTTGCTTCATTTAGTATAGTGAGCTGTGCAGATTAGCGACTTATAAACGCACCACTGCACACATTGTTTTCTGTTACATTGTGAATACAACGGAACGTTGGCGTGTAGAAATGAAACCGGGTTGGTTGTATTGTGTTTAAGTTTAATATTCCATAGTCAAATAGAACAAATGGCAACAAAGTTATAGATCTAGAGAAAGGTCCTTTTTCTGAGGTATGTTAACAGTGAGGTGGGCGTTTGCTGAAGAACAAGTTAGTATCATATGGATAAATGGTCGGAGAGAAAAGATGGACACAAAGTTCAAGATATAGAGAAACGATTTATTTTTGAGGTATGTTAAAAGTGTGATGTGGACATGGTGTCGGTGACAATGTTTAAATGGGACGTGGATACACTGTATTGTATTTAATGTTAGACAATAAAGTTACAGATCGACTAATAGGCTTATTTTGAGGCGTGTTAGAATCGTGTGGCAATGATATTTGACATGAAAATATCTCATGTCGCATATTGATACACTGTCATGTTTCTTTTAGTGTTATAGTTAATAGACAAATAAAAAAGAAAATGGCCTTAATGTAAAAGTTTTGAGGTGGATATTATTTTAAAAGAGAAATCCTCAAATGTACAATAGATGAACTGAATGTGTTTAAGTTTAACAAACGTTAATAAAAAAAATCAAAGAAAAATCCATTAAAAGATTTATTTTCACTGGCCTGTTGTTGTTTGTTATGTTCGTGAACACACTAAAGAAGCACAGTTATGGTTGTCATAGAGACGTCAATCTGTTTGAGTAGATGAAATTTCCAGATAAATTTCCAGCTAGGCTCGTCATGTGACATAGAAGAGCTTCTCGCTTGAAAGTTTTAACCCAGACTGGGACTCGAACCCACGCGGTTGGTAGCAGAGGACTCCAGAGAGTCGCAAGGAATTGGCGACCGCCGTACCTTTACTGAAGTGACTCTTGGGCACATTGTTTTCGGTTTGTTTTAACGTGTGGCAGGAACACAAAACAAAATGACTACATCAAATACCTGAGTGTGGTACTAAGCCAGCGCATAAAACTATAATGCATTGATAGGTATCTGGCTAGTTTACGAGTGTTTAACATTGGATTTATTGTTATACTACCCGTGTACAATCAATCTGCTGACCAGGTCGAAGTGCTATAGGATAAAATAGGACAGTACTTGATTTAAGATTTAAATGTTTAAACGAAATTTCATAAGCGTGTACAAAGAGAAATAATACTTTTATGTATGTGATGTGTACTATCAACTTCCAAGTGCAATGAAATAGGAACTGGGAAGTAATTGATTCGGAATTAAATGTCGGCATTATATTCTTGAAGTACACCGAGAACTAAGAGCAATCACTATTCTTATTATCTCCGCTTGTATGAAAGTCGGTTATAAAACATTGATTGATCTCAAATTTTATCTGCATTACTCTGTTGAATTACATAGATTCACGTTATAACGGTAGTGTGTGATATATATAACGACACTATAAATAAGAATTATTAACCTATGCGAACGTGTTTATTGAAAATTATGATGCAATTGACATCTAGGTAAAATTAACAAATATTTTGGATTGTTAAATATATGAAGAATTACATAGATGAATTAGTTAACACATAATGAGGTTTGAAATATATCGATACAAAGTGTGCACAGTAAAGCATACAGCGTACTAAGCGAAAAATTGAATCTACATCTAAATTCAAAATAAAATTATTTAAATTGTTGTGATTGTTTATCCTGACAGTATCTTCTACACAGAACAAAACAGTAGAAGGATTAACAATAAATACACCAAGAGTCAAAAGCTTATTAAACACTCTAACTGAAATACATTTAGATCTCAATAGCGAAATGTTTCAGATTATTGCATTTGCAGATTTATACTATTGTAATACAGAGCAAATTAACCAGCATAAGGAGGCATCATGGGTAGACTGCTCATTGTTCACGGAGCAAAAGCTTAAACATTTTATGTTATTACACTTGTAAATAATACAGGAGTTGAAACAGAGGAATACAACATTAGGGGTTGAACTTAGCTTCCCTAAGAGCAAACAGCTCACATAACACCTGCCAGAGGCAAAACCGAGGTAAAAAATTATATGTTTTTTTTTTATTATTGCATTTGGAGATCTTTATTAGTGTACTACATTATAATAATAGAAGAAGCAGAAGAAGAAATCACATCGAGGATTGAAATCTATCGACGCCTCATGTAAATAGCTTATTGAAACTCTCTGCTTCACGTTGTTTATCGATCTGGACTTCTCGCCAAGCGACTGTAACTGTACGGTATAAGCCAAACAGAAATATTGGTTTAGAATAAAGTCTTATAACATGTTCAAATTAGCTATGGGAGAGCAATATTCGTGAAAGGTTCTTATTAAAGAACGCACTGACTTGTAGGATTAGGGTATAATCCGCTTCTAACGCCGTATTAGGCATGTGTGACTTAGCTGTGCTAAAGTTGATAGTGTATATAGTGGATTTGTAACGGGCCTTGCAAACACATTCAAATGTGAGTGGGTTTTTTGTTCTGTTGTGCACGTGCTTTTTAGACGTGTATCTAATTCAGTGTCGTATTATTTCAGAAAATGGGATTTTCCACAAAAAAACTTATTGAACATGGATAATATACACAGTGAATTATACGAAGGCTGAAAGTCGGGTAAGTTACAATGTGCATATACAGCAGCTCAAGAGGCGGCGCGCGTCCCCTCTATATTTAAGAAACATACTTTACATATATGTATATTATAAAAATGCAAAATTATAAACTCGAAACAAATATCGTTTTTGGGTTTGATACATGACAATACACATCTCCGGCAGTCCAAAAATAAAATATTCACATACAGACGTCGTAAATACAGTTTCCTACCTTATCACAAACAATTAGGTAATCACGTAACCTCTAAGATACAAGCATAAATCTTCTGTTCATATGTTGTAAAAGCTTAATTATCTTTTCTAAATCCTAATTAGCTGTAGAGTTAAAGCGTTGCCCTGGGTTTTACTTGTTTTCCACTGAAATTCCTCTTTTCATTGAAATTGACTTGTAATGACTAACGATCTTGGTAAAGGGAGTGAGATTAATGGATGGTTTTTATGGTCTATTAGTAGTGCAAATATTTATTACAAATAGCGTCTCCATAGAAGATAATGCAATGTAGCAATTTCTGTTTGAAAACATTGATTTTCAGAAAAGTGTATAATTATGTGGTATTTTAAATGAAATAGTTATTGCATAAACACAACAACAAGTTTGTATATCACATCGTGTTAAATGTTTTAAAAAATGAAACCCAATTGAAAGGGTATGTCAAAAACGACGTTGATACACACACTTGTCGGCTGTTTGTTTAATTAAATCAAGAACAACATATGGTTATTGATTACTTTAACGATACGTGGTAGCTTGCCAGTTCTAGTGTACTTGCGTGGTTATCTAACAATGGAAATCATTGTAACAGAAACAGACGCATTTTATTTCTCGATCACAAAATAAAAGATCATACAGAGCTTATATTTTTATTAGCTTCAAATATAAACTACACACTTTATTGTTATTAAATTGACTTTTTAAATTTATATGTATTTTATTTTTCTGTTTTGTTGTTTGTGATGGGAGCGGTGTATTATAATAACCCAGGCAGTAATCGTTGCATATTATAAATTGCTCTAATTGTCGAATGTCTAAATGGATAATCTATATAATGTAACGAGTAATGCAACGATTAAATTGGACTGTCTTAATGTTTTATGTGCAAAACGTTCGCTGGTGAGAATGTCATGTAAGGGCATGGGACCTTACCTCCTTCGTACACGCTGCAATCCGCCAATATGTTGCTGTACCAAAACATCGACCTTGTATTTATCAACGTTCTTAAGTAAAACTTTTCTGCTGTAAAACTTCGGAACACTTACCTTTCAGTATTCACATATGTCTCCAATGTTAAATTGAAGACCTCATGTTGTTAAGAGCTCACTATTTATTTTTTCTTATTCGATAGCTAACATTTGTTGTCTAGCTACCGATCCTATATTAGCATACAGAGAATTCCGTGACTGGTTGACCCGGTGTCAAAGTAATGTGACTGGATATGGCATGCTATTCAGAGTGAAAGCAGCAACAGTCTGTTTCCGTATCCGAATTACTTCAATAGTGTTTGTTAGACGTTAGTTCCAACTCATATAACATATCTAACATCGTGCAGGCATTCAAACGGCAACATTAATGTTGCTAACTTGACCACCAGGTGGCAGAATAATATTTATCCTTTATGTGGTATACTACAATATGTTCACGGCATGTTATAACAGTGAATGCACCACTATGCATCTGCTTCAAGTTGCATTTCTTTTCTTTCCGCTACAGACAATCCAGCGGCACCATGAGTTTTGCCTTCTGGTCTAAGAATGATCTGCCAGATATTAGACTGAGTGGGGACAGACAGACGGACGATCACGTGAGTCATTTAATTTTATTTCATAGGAACCGGACCTTGTAGCGCAATCAGTAGAGCGTCGGCTCCATGTACGGGAGGCCCCGGGTTCGATCCTGGGCCGCGACATACCAAAGTCGTTAAAAATGGTAGTGGTATAGCTCACTTGCTAACACTCAAGCAAATATAAGGGTAGTTCCACGACTGGTTGGCCCGGTGTCAGGATAATGTGACTGGGTGTGCTATCATGCCAGGTGTTCACGGCATGCTATACACAGTGAAGGCAGCACTATATCTGCTTCAAGTGGACACCGTCTCCAGATAACTGAAATACTGTTGGTGGGACGATAAACCCAATAAACAATAAACAATTTCATAGGAAGAGAATAAGTTAGCAGCACGTTTTTATAAACATTGAATTAACGTTTTCTTACGTATGTATTTTATTTACGTCATCATTTCAAGACTTGTTCTCACGGTCGTCTTGATTACATGCGCGAAAACTTGTTATGTTTTGACCCTACTATGCACGATATAAGGCCCTGTGCAACAGCAACAAATATTGCATTTAGTGTTCGAACTTATTTGAACTTGTTTATGTCACAACTAAGTTATTCATTATATCATGTCATCAAAGGTTCGGATAATAGTGGGGAGTTGAGGATTCCTAACTTGTATACATTTAATTAATTTCTAATTTATAAATCCGTATGTTGAAGTAACTTTAGAGAAACCATTAGAAATGAAATAATTCTCGGACAATATAAAAGAGCATCCCCAATAAAATGCTGGTTAAAATATGGGATTCTGGGATATGTTGTCCCTCTTTAATCCGATTAATTGTCCCTTTTGGAAAAGATTATAAGAAAAGAAGGAAGAAAAAAAGGAAGAAATGGTGATGAGTTGAATAAAAAAAGCAAGACAGCCTTGACGCAAAGCATCAAAGGTCGCTTTTGAAGTTCTTACAACAACACACCGACTAAGGAACAGCAAAACGCTGTTGTTAATAAAACATTTACATACCGTCGAAATTTTCATGTATTAAACAGTATGAGATTTATATGCAGTAACGAATTGTCTTTGGACGCATAGGAAAAGGTCCGAATACAAATAACAAACAAAAAAGAGTCTGGTATTTGACTTGTACATAGTACGTCATCGTAACAAAAATAATTTGTAATAAACAAATCATACACATATGGAACACCAATTTTAAGTGATTTGTAATGATATAGCAACATTTTAAACATCATTCTAATTTAATTCTGATATTCAACCAATTTTTATAATAGCCGAAATTCAGTGCATAAAAGCGCTGCATTTCACTTGTTTATTAAACAGAAGACACCATCCATAGGCCTTTTCCAGGAACAATTACATATAGACGCGGTGCATATGCGTCGCCAATAAAAACGCATGCGCACAAACAGAACATGAGATAACTCATCATAGACTGAACTAATTTTATTTTCATCTTTAACTGTCAAAAACGTTTGCAAATCAAGAATGGTTCCAACCGTATAAGTATAATTACTTGTTCATTTACAGTATACTGATGTTTGCACGTAAACGTATGGTCCCTTTTGTCGGCTTTGCCTATTACATGGCTATACGGATTGTACTCTTTAGAAATCACACAGAAAAAAGGCTTAGTCAGGTTAACCAGTTCGTGGTAGACTTTTATATGTACAGTGAATGGCTAATCCTAGAGGATCATTGAGTGAAAGGATTTGTCCATTAATAATGAAAGAAGTGAATAAGTTCAAATCATTGACGACTTTCAGCCACGAAGCAGATAACGATAAGTCTGTCATCCACTCGGAACTTCTCTGATATTAATGCTTTGCTACAATTAAAACAATTAAAACTTCTCAGATTATTGTGTCCTAGGTACGATCATCCATCAGGCATATCTGGTGCAATGAAATTCTTTTTCGCCGGAAGAAGAATACGCGACAAAAAGTTCGTCAAAAAGCTATTAATGTAGTTTGCAGTGTTGTTTCGTTGTAAAACTTTCATTTGTCAATTTATGTTTGGTATTTCGTTAGAAAGTGTAAATATAGAATCAATGTCAGTCAACGAAAACAATAGTTTATTGATGTTTTATTTAAAAGGTTGTTAGCAGATCATTAAATGTTAACACAATTTTTAAAAACAAATGCACTTGTATACTCAGACAGTGAATAAGTGTAACAGATGTTTTATGTATTGGTGTAAATAAACACGCACTGTAGTCACGCGTACATAAACGAAAAATATGTTATTACAAGCCATTTGATAAAATCGACACATATAACGTCATTATTGCAATAAGCGGTATGCTACACTTTACATTGCCTGCTTGGCCATAATGATAATAGATCCTGGGTACACTCGAGGTCTTGCTGAAAAGTCGCAGTGTTTGAATAAAATTAGAACTAAATGTGAAAACACGTGTGTTCATGCTTTTACATTAAAAAGGATAAAAAATATGCTTAAAGTAAACATCTTCAATGGCAGACCTGAGGAGAGCTTGTTGGAGGGTGAACACAAACACAAACAGACAGAACAAACACATTCGTACCGTTTAAATATACGTTTCTTTTTCAACGTTTTATCTTTTATTAACTTATTTGGCAAAACTCCTTACTCATGTTTTTCTCACACTTTTCTGCCCCTGTAACTAGTTTAATCTTTGCATGGACCTCTATAGATATTATTGTTCCTGACGTTTACAAATGTAGAAAGGGTTTCGATTACAAACAAGCGTTTGTTGACAAAACGCACAAGCGAACAATGGGTATACATTGACATGTTTAGAGGTAAGGTCAGTAGAGTCAGGTATACTCTTAGCCTTCCATAATTGATAACAAGTTTACAATTTCTAAAATATTTTGGTTGTGTTTTGTTGCTGTTGCTAGTGTAGATGATATTGCCATAGCTTGATCAGTGAGTTTTGACTGTATATGAGTTAACCCTGAACCCGCTACATTTTATAATAACCCATGCTAAGTCTTATTTAAGTTTTAACGTACAACGGTATGGACATGCACCTTGAAATAAATGTTTTATGATAGACTTAGCAGAAAATGGTTTCTTTAAAATCCAGACAGTTCCCTGCAATATAGTATTGATCAGGATTGACACTTTTTGATTAAGGGTGGTCATGCATGGTTAGCAGGCTAAGAGTTAAACGCTTGTTTGATAACATTAATGGAGGTGTTTGCTTTACATAATTGTCTCTCTGTCAGATGTTACCCCAGTTGATAAAAGAGATTAATTCATGAGTATTGATCGGATAATACTTTAACACTAAACATGTTAAAGGACGATGTCCGTTTGTTTGTTTGTTTATTGGGTTTATCGTCCCATCAACAGTATTTCAGTTATCTGGAGACGGTGTCCACTTAAAGCAGATATAGTGCTGCCTTCACTGTGTATAGCATGCCGTAAACACCTGGCATGATACCACACCCAGCCACATTATCCTGACACCGGGCCTACCAGTCGTGGAACTACCCTTATATTTGCTTGAGCGTTAGCAAGGGAGCTATACCACTACCATTTTTAACGACTTTGGTATGTCGCGGCCCGGGATCAAACCCGGGACCTCCCGTACCACGATGTCCGTCCTGTTTGTTATCTTAAACTATTTTTCCTTTTTCCCCCTTTTTATAAAAATGTCGTATGACTACAATTATTTAAACAAATTAAAGCGGATTAAAGAATTTTTTTTGAAAACGCATACTTTTTTATCCAGCAGTTCATCCGAAGAAGGGATAAAATTTATTTTTTATAGAGACCCATTCAGCTTCATTTCAAATCTTGCCCCGTGACTATAAAACTTTTGAGTTCGATCTAAGACTCGACAGGCTAAGTTTGTGCTCGAACTTGAGTCCTACCCAATATATTGGGACTATAAACATATTGGAGCATAAGATCTTGCTCCGATGAGTACAAAACACGCACCTTACGTATAATTTGCAAGATCTTACAACTTTTATGCCTGATACGAACTTTAAACCTGAATAAATCATACAGTTTAGGCATGCTTCTAAATAATTTAGCACAACGTGACTAAGCTGTATGTAGAAAGTTATATGCTTTGAATACAATACGTAATATAGTGTCTTTCCTAATAGGTATTTGTAGAAAAGACCGAGATGTTACGAGTTTTGGCTTTGGCTCATAATTCATTCATTCGGATCTATTTTGTGTTTGTTGATGCAATGCACAATGATAACAAAACGAACTTAATCTGTTTTATCTGTTGATTTTAAATGTAAATTAACTGAGATCAAAGGCATAGTTAATGAACAAATTAGTCTTTCATTTTACTTTCGTAGCATTCTTAATTCAAGAGTTTGAATGACAAAGTGAATAATAAATTTTAAGTTCGGGCTAAAACTTTAATCTAAACATTGTCATACTTTCAGTCCGAGACATTACAGACTTTCCAAACGTTTTGACTAGTAAACCGAAACTTACACAACCAACTACAACTGCATAATATGTTGTTTTTTTTTTTTTAAATCACCACTCGTGAAGCCATATCAACAACTATTTATAAGCATGCAAACAAATACAAAGTTTACCAGAAAAGTTCCCGGGTCGTATTTCAGAGCATTTTATTGTCACAAATAAAAACAAAACAAACAACAACAATTGTGTAAATCATTTCTATATTTATGGGCAAAGTATTAAAGTCACCATTTGTACAAAATGCTTGAGACTTGTGTTACCATAGCAACCATTAGTTTAGAATGCGTCCTCGAAATTGTTTATCAATCTCGATAATCATTTATACCACGTTTGTCTATCATATATACAAAATCGGCGATCTAGCACCAATACTTCAGGCGTTTTAAAGGTTGTCCGGAAATTGTTTTGGAAATTGTCTTGCATATGGCGTTTCTAAACAAAACAGTACTCTCTGGTCATAATCTTGCTAATGGGGGCTTGTCTTGTCTTACTTCTATAGTCTTCATCCAATGTTAAGTTTACCTATATACATTGTACATGTATTAGCAATTTCCCAGTTTTTAACGGAAGCTGCGTTAGTGACCTGTTAGGTCAGCCGTTACATGTAATCCATATCACCATCTGTTCACAGTTTGATGGACAAGACCGCGTGAATTATCCATGTGGTTGCTGTCATGCAATAAACACGTAACCCAAGCTGTATGTCTTATTGGATATGAAGCGTTCTACACACTAATGAAAAAATCACAATCGATGAAGTAATCGGTAGCATCCTATTCTTTAATCAGAATGCTAGTCTGTTGTTGCTCTTTAGTTCTTCTGTTGGGTTTGTGATTCCATAACGGAAGCATCCGTGACGATTGGATCCAATTCGTTTCTCTCTAGCAAAATAACGTATTGTGTGATTGGTTTAAAAAACATGTTAAATCTCATCTGCCACTCTAATCCAGACGTTTGGTGTTTGGTTTTACATATAAACTGAAATACAATGTTTATCTTAATGAGTTGGTAGAATGAAAATACGTTATTGGGAATCGAATGTATATGCATGGTTTCTTCCTTGAAAACACGTTTAAAAGCACCGTCACCTTATGTTTGTCTCCGTAAATCTGGCTTTGTATACATAATGAACAAGCTGTTTGTGTAAATCGTAGCATCTGAACAAATAATTAAGTGATATTTTACTTTTAAGATCTGTGCGTAACGTTAGTCTCATGGAAGTGCTCAGCTTATAACACATAACACAATTATATGGACGATACGCATATTTAGGTAGAATCAGAAGATATTGTATGTGTACTAATTACTCGCTAAACCTGACTGAACATATCCTTTAACTTCTTTTTGTGTCGCATACCAATTGAATGGTACTCGTAAGTGATATTAAAAGATACTTCCGTGACACGATCTGTGAAAATGACGTCACTTCCGGTGAAGCCGTTCAAATCATGGAGAGCTATGGTGTATTACATGCAGAGGAAACAAGATGTGGTATGTTTTGTTGGCGTAAGTTATCTGTGAGTAAATGAAGTCTGTGAATGTACACACATGTTTTAATAACAATCGTTCAAGCTTTGTTTTATTTGATGATAATTCAACAGTAACAGTTTCAACAGTAAACTCTTCAATCGTTTAGAAGTTAGTACTTTCCCGAAATCCCTTTGACAAGGGTAAGGGATTGTGTTATTGTTCTCTTAATTGATTAGGCAGATGTATGAATCTGGTATTTGTTATTCACTTGTTTACTTATTTCTTAATTTATATAGAATAATACACCAGACAAACGAATGGCATTGGGTGGCATATAAGCGCATTATTTTATTACGATCCAAAGTATTAAACAAAAAAGAGGGCATTTTTTTCGATTTCTATTAAAAGAAATAATAAATAATAGTCGACAGATAATATGATCGTGTAAACATCATATCACCTGTATTCCACTTTCTTTGAAATGCTAGCCAGGAAAAGACGCAACAGCTGTATATAATGAGACATTTAAATATAAAATCGAATATCCATACAATGCATTGAACTGTGCAAGGGTGGAAGCGAATTTAACTGACTTTTTATGGAGATCATTATGTTAAGAACAAACAATATTCACTTGCTGCTGAGCTTTCCGCTTTCTTATTAGAATAACAGATAAACTACACAGATATATACCCGTTCGGGCGTTGTTTAACTACGTGTACAAAACTTTGATTGTCTTCTGCCGGTAAACGCATTTGTTTCACAGTCATTATTGAGCGACATATCGCGAAGGCCTGCTATCATTGCAGATCGTACCACGGGGAATATGGGGTACCATTCTGGATAAAATACAAGCTACCGGGCGGAAGATAAATTCTACTATAATAGAACAGAACTCTTGTTCCTACGATTTTAGCTAATTCGGGGATTTCTGTAGCTTAAAATAAGCTGTAATTTAGACTATCCATTTCTTGGTTTATTGGCGTGATGAAATTAGTTAGATGGAGTTTAAAATAGCCAAACTATCTTGAAAACCCTTTACAACGTTTCTCAAACTGAAGACAACTCTGTCATTGGAGGCAAACATATTAACTTAACAGTATAGATTATTTACTCTTGTATTAGTTGTGGTTTTGTATTATGCATTCTCGTTTTAGAAAAAAATGCAAAGTATATCAACTTGGTACAGGCCGCTTTACAATGCACTCGCTAACATCGCCGAAGAATCCACGAAGTCTTAGTTCGTAGAAATCGCCGAGGTTTTCCGCGTACTCCTATGTGCAAATTTTGCATACACGCGCCTCCGTAGCATGCCATACATCGATCTGACAGTGTAGTCGGGTGTTCGAAGTCGGGTGTCTGATTGAAAAATGATCCGACAGACATAATGGCCGCCATTTATTGGTGTTTAAACTCGAATGTAAGCTTTGACACAATAGAGATGTTTATCCGATGTGCTCAATTAATTATTTTAAATGAAATAACCCAATTGTCTGCGACATTTAACATTGTATGTTAAACACAGCATAGAGCGCAGTCAGCGTTTGATTAATTACTACTTAAACACGGACATCGATTTATTTTCGATTAAGATTTTTTGCTTGCTAGATTATTGAAACCCGACTGAAAGTTTTTTATTCCATTCTCGGGGTTTCGTTTACAAAAGAGCTATACAACTCGTTGACGCTTTTATTTTCGGCTATTTAAATTTTAAGAATGCTTAAAATCGGTCATTGAGATATTATTTCTAAAGAGCTCGTTCATTGAAACTTTATTCATATTGATAGCTTGGTAAGTTACAACAAAATATTGAACTGCACTTTTCTCTTACTGCTTTTTGATAAGTCCATTATTATTAAACGTCAGTCAAAATATGGAAAGTAGAATTTACTTCTGATAGTTGTATGTTGTTTAAACGTGTTTTAAAGATTTTAGTAAACGGGAACAGTAAATGAATTGTCAGTAAAGTCTGTTAAACGTCTATAGATAAATATGTTCTTAAAACCGCAGCGTTTTGGGTCAGCTAGCCTCTTACCTTTTTATGAGAGGTTACAGGTTCGAATCCAGCTTTTTTTTTTTTTTTTACTCACTATACTCAATATATAAAGATATTTTCCACGAGAAAAACGTACTACACATTTTTGTGTTTGAAAGTTTGCTTACGCCTTTTATGCAGGTTGACAAAAATCACTTGTTTCATTCCTAGTCACTTTGTCTTAAAACAAAAACATGGATGCATTTATATTACCGACAAAGCTCACTGTTGTGTTAGTAAGAAACTGGATATACACGCAGAAAATAATTCACAAGTATTAATTTAAAACAGTTGTCATATTTAATCACTTGGCCCATCACATTTTAAATCAAAAATCATTACGCAAACAAGCCTAGTTATCAGTGTAGTTATGAATCAGCGACTTTCAAAAACTAGTGGTAAAACACGACGTTGATTTAATGAAATATTTGAGACGAATACATGTTTATTATCGTGTAGATCGCCACAACTTTACGGAAACTAATGAAGTGTCATTCCAATGTTGTCAAGTATTTTACATTGCTTTTGTAAATAAATTTTGCAGAATCGGCTTTTTGTGAGCTAGTATTTTATTTTTATTTATTTATTATTTTTTTTGCAATCATCTTTAATAATGTAAAATTTAACCCCTGCCAAGTATTTCCTAAAGAATCCATAGATCAGTTACTCTACAATGTTTGATACTTTACAGCCAATATTGCAGATCCTGACTAGGCTGATTCCAGCAAACGTTGGTTGGTTAGACTCTGTACAATTGGCATAGAACTGAATAATATTTGCTCACCAACTAAAGGGTTAAAGGTATTATCCGACAGTTTGGACCAGATTTCTTTTCTTTCAAAGAACGAAATAAATTGTTGATGACTGAAACGATCTTGCAAAATGCTGATTATTGATGTCCTACATCTATGGGAAAAGTGAAGCATAATACATCACTACAAATAGGTATTTCACATCTAAGCCACACTGCATAGCAAGCTTTTTTAAAACCGAGATAACCATGTGACCCGTAACTTTATATAATCATTCGGGTAATCCGCTCTGATGTCAATATTTATTTTTAGCAGAAATCACAATCATGCTAATTTATAGTTTTAGAAACAATGGGCATGTAGAGTTCACAATTTCTAATGCTTTACAATTTAGAGAATGTTCAAAATAGGCTTTTGTTAGACTTAGGTATGATTTTTTTGCAGAAATTATGCCCCAGTTCCCCCAATCCAGGTTTAAGTGTATCTGATGAAGACAATCTGTCAGATACCACCTTTAATGTGAAAAATAAGTCTTAATGTAAACAAATGCTATAAACACGCTGGCTTTTGTCATTAAATAGAAAGCAATATTCTACGCTATATCTATAATTATGCAGAAGTCCATCTTTTTCGTGTTAAATACAAGTCATGCTTTTTTCAACGTTATTGACGCATCTTGGGATAACAATAGACAACTTCAAAGCCATTGTACCTTATTGTACGCTGTGCATTTAATAATAGTTGTCCTAAAACATGCAACACAGTTGACAACAAAAGTGACTTCAGTTGTTTGCACAAAGACACGACTTTGATGTTAGTTCCTTTTTACAAAATTACAGTTTACGCTTGTCAACGTTGTCCTTTGGAAAGAGCAGTTTATACAGTCGATGTTGCTGGTTTCCGTTCTTTCGTAGTTTGGGTGGTCACAATTCTTTAACTTAAGTAATTTGCTCATGTGATAATTACTTTGGAAATACATCGTACAACTTCCGGTAAGTTTGTAAACCGTTCAGTTAATATTATTATTATTGTTACTACTACTACTGCTACTTCTACTACTTACTACTACTACTACTACTACTACTACTACTACTACTACTACTACTACTACTACGACTTCTACTACTACTACTACTACTTTCTTTGTAGACATCTATGACACTTTTATGACACACAATTTAAATACGCCAAGACTGTTTAAACAATGATGTATTGTATGGGTTTTTTTAAAGAAAGGAAATTCAAATTTCGAAGCAAATCATTTTAAATATTATGTTTAAGTCAATCAGTCATGTATTTCATCACAAGTACATTTAATATTTCCATGTTTTTTTAATGTTTGCGACAGTGTACGAGTACAGACAATATTCCGAAGCTGCGCCAGACAGTGATGTTTGTTGTATAGCAGGGTTTTAACCAGGTTTCTTCTTATTTAAAATTTGTTTTTAAACTAAGGTGGCCTTAATTGCCGGAGGGGTCTACAACGCAGTATATCGTGTTAGTAAATGACCGTCCTTTAATGTCGACCTCGGTATCAAAGTGAAAAAAGAAAATATCGTTGTCACAATAGCGGGCGATCTTTAGGAGGAATCATCTGACGTTTCGAAATAAAAATAAAGACGTCTATTCAACTCCATTTACAGTACTCTTGCGGCTGCTGTAAATTTGCCAATACTGATAAAATGTCGTCTGCTCGTCTATTCATTTATTTATATTTTTTTTTTTGCCTAATGGAAGGTTTATCAAACATAAGTCGATGAATATGGTTGCACAAATGTATAGGGCAAAGTCCAACACTCTGTTTCATTCATTCGTGATTTCTTTTGAAGTTGTATTGATAGAGTCTAATGAAAATTGCTGGCGATGCAAACCAGGGGCTAGCTGTATAATTCATTTCGCCTTCCTTCCCCGCATTTTTTAATCTAGGTTTCGTTTAAGAACCTGGTATTTTATGACCATCTCTCTTTACTGGATTAGAGATGTAAACCTTATATTCAAATACAAATTACTTTTAAATGTTATCCGATAACACACAACCTGAGTCGTATACTTAGCCGTGTTTTGCCGCGGAATACGTCTGAGGGTAGGGAAGGGATTTAGAGTAAAATTCGAACATGTTTATTCACATTTCAACATGGTAATTCTTTACACAACATTCACATGTTAATGTCAATCGATGCTATGTAAATTAAATTGCAACTCTATACTTATACATTTTTAATTATTGTCAAAATAGTAATTTGATGTTCTTACATTTGTTTCATTATGACAATCTTATCTTTGTTCTTGTGATTGAATTTATTATTTTATAATTCAACATTGCATTAAGTAGGCCTACGCCTCACTCAATAAAAGAGTATCAACTGCAACATGATATTAGACAATTTGCACTAAAAATAAAAGTATGCCATCCTAATAATAATAATGATCATGTTATAATTCCGTCGTCCTCATTATGCTGCCATCATACAAAGCCGGAAACCAGTTATATTCAAACACTAGAGGTAGCAGCTAACTACGCGCCGGTGTTAATCCTAATTTTTCATAGACACATAGAAATGGATGGATTTTTTCCCGTCTAATATGTTTCTCATAAGTTTATTGCATCTGTATTTCTACATTTTGAAACTATGTTGTTATATGTTTTGTTCATAATAAAAGCGTGTTTTTTACCGGGATATATTTTATTTTTTAAAGGATGTAAATAGGGTATCCGTTTTTTTTCTCTTTTCATAAAGGATTTAACTGGGACACCCTTATCCAGTATGAGACAGATCCTGCTAATATAACAAGATAGATTTACTGTAGTTTGAAGTACCACTTACCAATGCTTCTGCTGCTCTGTTGCTGATGATGATGTGAAAAATAAGGATGATGAGGTTGATGACAAGACTGTGCTGATGATGATGTGAATAATGATGATGATGATGATGATGATGATTATGTTGATGATGATGATGACGACGACGATGATGACGACGACGACGACGACGACGATGATGATGATGATGATTGGGATAATAAAATTATACCATAGCAGTTAAAATTACATACAAAATCATTTGATCAGAAAGTATTAATCATACACAAGTAACTACCATGTTGAAATATAAATTACCGTGTTCGAAATTTTACCCTAAAACCCTTTCATATGAGGGCGGTGGAGGGTTAATATATTACAGGATAAACATGCAACTAAAGAATATATCACTGATAACAAACCGATTGAAGAAGAATAAAAATGTGTTTTAGATTGCTTTGTATTGGATAAATTGTTTAGGTTAAACTATGGTCTCGTTGTAATCTTCTGCGTCAGTATCAGTGAGACGACTGTTTATGTGTCTGGCTGTCGGTGTATCTGGCTGGCTGGCTGGCTGTCAGTGTGTCTGGCTGTCAGTGTGTCTGGCTGTTAAGTTGTCTGGCTGACTGTCAGCGTGTCTGGCTGTCAGTGTGTCTGGCTGTCAGTGTGTCTAACTGTCATTGTGTCTGACTATCAGAGTGTCTGGCTGTCAAGTTGTCCGGCTGACTGTCAGCGTGTCTGGCTGTCAGTGTGTCTGTCTGTCAGTGTATCTGGCTGGCTGTCAGTGTGTCTGGCTGTCAGGGTGTCAGGGTGTCTGGCTTTCAGGGTGTATATCTGGCTGTCAGTATGTCTGGCAATCAGTGTGTTTGTCCTGTTGTCAGTGTGTTTTGTTGTCAGCGTGTCTGGCAGTCATTGTGTCTGAATGTTGTCAATTTGTCTGTATGAGTGTGTTTATGTTTTGTATTGTATGCCAATGCGTCTGTCTTGTGTCTTTCTATGTGAATATGTATTCGCTTGTCTTTCTGTGCGTTGGTACATTGTCTTTCTGTCTGTCGTTTTTGCCTGTTCGGCCGCCCGTCCGTCGGTCTGTCTTTCGTTCTGTCCATCTGTACCGTTCGATCTGTCCGTCTGTATGTCCGTCTTTATCGTTTCGTCCGCATGTGTCGTTCTGTCTCAGTCTGTCCGTCCGTCTTACAGTCTATGTCACTCTGTCTGTCTATGTCGTTCTGTCATCTATCTTACTAGAAGTCATACACGAAAAATAATAAAATGTTGATCAAAGGTATATCTGCTTTATTCCCTTACAAACGAAATCAATGTAAGCGGATTACCACTTAGCCAACTAGACACGAATTGACCAGGCTTGCAAATTGTAAAGATCCAGATCAACCAGCTGACGTTGGTCTGCCAGATCAGGATCTACACTATTTGGTGCGTAGTCTCTAGCAATATATATATTCATTTTCGCGTATATGTAAGAAGATGTCTTAGGTTCAGTATGGGATATAAATAAAATGATCATAGAGAAGATTAACACTGTTCAAGGGGTGATTAGTCAATCCAGTATCAGCATAGGATTAGAGCCTAACGTTAAAACTAGACTCCTGCCACAATAATACACTAAGTGTACAATACAATAAACCCTTGTTTAGGTTTATCGTCACGCCGTTTGTTTGTTATTTCTCGTTAGTTATACGGGTCCAGAATTCACTTGAAAGCATACTGACTGCTGCCTTCACTATGTTAGGAAACTCTGAACACATCACCCCAACCTACAGATAAGGATGTTTATCATAATACCCTGTTTCAGCAGGAGCGGAAAACAGCAGCAGCAACGGCGGCACTTACACGTTTGAATAAATAAAAGAAAGATAGAAAAAACATTTTCTATATAAACAATACGATTAAAAAATATAAATGTGCTGATGTAGTTTCCATTCCCTGAGGAGACAGACGACCCACTGCTGAAATTGTTTTTTTTTTCAAGCACACTTTGCCAACTGCTTTGTCTTCTTTCAAATGTAAAACAATGTTTACAATCCAATCAAAATACATTTTTATGTAAAACTGCTGCCAATAATATAATTTATTTTTTCCAAATTATTATAAAAGTAAATCTTGTTGTGTTTTTATTTTCATAAAAAAAAAGATCATTCGGTCGTGGTTCTGTCTATAAACATAGGGACGCTGTATCCTCGATACAATACAATTTTATATTTGTCGGTGTTAAACATTCTGTTGAAATTAGACTAAACAAACATACTCTATATTCCAAAAGACGAAACAGTTTTCTTTCTGTCAACATGAAATTTTCTGCTGATTAAGCCATAAGTGCTTTAAGCACATACACGGTGTATTATTTCGATACAGATTATTATAACATATCCTGTCGGATCAATCTGTAAATGTCATCGCTGCAGGAAAAAACACAACAAAACACAATAGTCCTCGTTTAGTCTCGGCTTGTTGTCATTTATAGATTGATAGATTGCACTAAATGATACCAACTGGGCATTAACTGAATATATATGTGGCAGTGTTTTATTGTTACGTGAACCACAGTGTTGACATAATATGACATTATTAAATGTTTATGTAATACGCCACCTCATATTGGCCGTTATATACTAGTATTCTAATTACGTTTACAAATTGCCACACTTTGGTGCTGTGGGATGGTAGAAATCATTGCCTAGACTATTCAGATTGAGAGAAAACTACGGAACGATCCCTGGTAGAGATCGGCATGCTTTAATCATAACAGTTCTAGTATATATTTTTCTGTTTGCTTCAAGCTTAGAAGGCTGTCTTATTAAAAGGTTTGTCTGGTGTCAGGATGAAATGACAAGGTGTGGCATTATTACAACTGTCATATATTTGTATACACGGTCTATTCGCTTGGTTTCCACGATCATTGCAAACAAGCATAAACACAGCATGTAAAGAAAATATGAACTTGATAGAATAAGGATAACAAATTGTATTTTCTGTATAGGTCTTTTGTCTAAATAATATGTGTAAATGTTTTCTTTATAAAAAGCAATCAATTTATCAATGCTTGCCAACTGTTGGAACGGTTTAAACGTGTTTTGAATGTATGAGAACATGAGTATAAGCACTGCAGAAGCGACTCAAGTGGACTATCGTGCTACATGGTTGACAGAACCCCTCAAGCTGTGTGTCAAACAATCTAGACCCACTCTTCATTATCAACCCACCCCTTTTACAACGGTACTAAATCCTGTTTGGAAAGTGCCAGATAACACATTTGTATTCACTTTATGTTCATTTTATTAATCTCGAGAGCTTCAGACATATCGGTGAATAAATATGTAAATAAAAGTGAGAAACCTTAACGCGAGGTCCGGACCGCGTTCTCTGATTGATAAATCCGCATGCGGACAGATAGCCAGTTCTACAGTTCTATTCACTGCTTGGTTTTTCAACGGCGGACGCTGATAAGCTTCGATGATTATTTATGGAGTCGAGATTTTGACTTCAATAAGAATAAAAAGTAAAAAGAAATTGACGTCTGGTGTGAATACTGTGTTTATGGTGTTGATAATGGGAAAATGTCAACTTGAAGTTTGCGATATTTGAAATGTAACGGAACTTATGGAAAGATTAAATTTATTTTCGTATCATGGACGCATGCAAGTGAGGGTTGAAGATTGAACTGAGTGTGTAGATGCGGAAAATTAACACATAACACTTGGTAAGAAGTTATAGGTTATATATATATATATATATATATATATATATATATATATAATTTATATACGCAGGACGATTTTAATACGTGCATTTTCTTTCTTAACGTCTTTTTTGTCATCTCAACTTTTTTCTTGTTCATCATCTACTTCACTTACATCATTTTCATCTACATGTTTCTCCACTTTCTTCTATGATCCCTTTAACAACAACAACATAGCGTTAGGAAGAACAGCAACAACAACTACTACTACTATTACTCCCGTCACTATCGTTACAAGACAACTTCTTTTTCCTTTTCTTCTTTTTTGCAATTACAATTCCGCAGCAACACCAACAACGACTTCAACTACTACTGCTGCTGCTGCAACTGCAACTACTACTACTACTACTTCTGCTGCTGCTGCTACTACAGCTATTGCTGCATCTGAAAATTATCATTTTAACAACAACCACTAAAACAACATCGTCTAGCTTATTGTATTGTTGTTCCCGTTGATTCTGCTTATGCGAGTGCAATCATTTCTTTTTATATATTTTATGAAATATTATTGTATTCTCTTTATACTACCCGTTTTTGTGACATGCTTAATTCTCTTTCAAATGCCAATTAAGTTTTTATTAATTGCAATTTTCGAAGAAAGTGTTTATATTATGACCATCGCAGTGTGAAATAGGTAAAATCAACATTAATTAAAGATTTCTCTGACAGTAAGTGTCACCTCTATTTATAACGTTAATCGAAAACCAGCGGGAATGTCACGGGCAAGCAAATATCGTTACACCGTTATAAGGTGTCTCCCTTCTGCGCTAAGTGGATTGTTTTTGATAAATACTTGAAATGTAATTGGAAAAGGGCAACCGCGAATCGACATAGAATGCATTTGTACATGTGTGAAAAAAGTTCACTTTCAAAATATGTTCGTACTTGTATCAAGTCGGCGGTCATTTTATTAAGGGTTAAATAATTTTGATCGATATTCATAATACCAAATGATCAGATATAAGTTACCATTTAATATAAATTAAAACAGAATAGTACCTGTTTAAATCTATTTAAGGTGAAATGAAGATTCAAGAACTGTAAGTTGGGTTAATCCCCGTTTGAGCCGTCTGTTTAAAAGATCTACAATTTATATTTCTTAAAAAACGCATTGCCTTGTATTTGCTGGTAACTAGTGTGCCAGTCACTATGGTGAACTATTAATAATTTATTAACAATTTTAACAGTTAATTGGGTACGCCAGATTTCATTACATTTTGAAAGTTGTATTTTGTATGTTGTTGTTTACTCTATATATATCATCATACTGTTCATGAACTCATTGTAAGTTAATTGAAATGTTGCGTTTCATTCAATTTAAATTTGAAATGGTGTGTACAAACTTGTTCAGGTTTTTATTCAAGGATAATGATTAAGCTTCTAAAGAAACAACTAAAAACATCGGCAATCTAAAGAGAAGTTATCAATTATATGTTCGTATCACTATGTATTCGTTTGTCATTTATAGACCTTCTGTATTAGCCTACGCGATTTAAAAGCATAAATTTTCGGTTTTCGATAAGAACAATTATGTAATAAACATAGCTATGGGCTGATTCTTAGATCCAGAGCTTTGCTACTAACCCCATAAATGCATTAGCCAAGCAGTTTTATATCGCACAAAATTGCTCATCAGTCTTACTTACTGTAATTCGTTCTTAATCTAGATTCCGTTATTATCATTTGATCAATTTTCTTGGTGGATTAATCAAAATCCTTATATCAGAAAATTGAAGCTGTGTGTTTTATAATTGATAGCAGAGTTCTTTGCTGTAGGATAATTTATTTGGCTCGGACAGTGGCAACTTTAGATAAGTTTTACTAGAGTCTTTATATTTGATTACATTTTGTATATATCTGTAGAGCGTCCTCTCCAGGTACGGGAGGCCCCGGGTTCGATCCCATACCAAAGTCGTTAAAAATGGTAGTGGTATAACTCCCTTGCTAACGCTCAAGCAAATATAAGGGTAGTTCCACGACTGGTTGGCCCGGTGTCAGGATAATGTGACTGGGTGTGGTATCATGCCAGGTGTTCAGGGCATGCTATACACAGTGAAGGCAGCACTATATCTGCTTCAAGTGGACACCGTCTCCAGATAACTAAAATACTGTTGGTGGGACGATAAACCCAATAAACAAACAAACATTTCGTAGATGAACCACGCCACGTGTGAATACTTTCTTTAATTGGAATTTTACTTCGGCTTAATTTTCAAAATGTGAAGTTTCTTCTAAAATGAAATTTATGTTTAACATGTTTGATAGTTCGCTTGGAAAACATACCGTTACATGTATTCATATTTAACTAACAGAAACTTTGTCAAAGCCTTGTATAATTTAGTTTGAACGTGTCATGATATATTACTGTAAATTTTGTGTAATACATCCACCCAACAGATCAAAAAACAAGTCTACCACTCGTCTTGTTTAACATTACAAAAAAAAAAAAACATTATTGAAGTTTATTTTATGATAATACCACTCCCATTCACGATTGTGTCATATTCACACTGCCACCGCCAGGTGCACACGCGGGCTTAGCTTCTTTGTCTAAAGATTTATTAGGGCTCTATCTGTCATTTATCAATACAAATGAAGCAAAATATTTGTTTTGTATCATATAAGCTGTAGTGAAACTAATAACAAAGATAAAAGAATGAATTGAACTTAGAACAGTGGGTGTGACGTGTTTGTTTTTGTTTGACGTAAACATGATTTGAGTTATTGGGTGTATATATAAAAAAGAGACGTTTTAAAGTGTTTAAAATTTATGTTTCTCCTTTCCATCTGACATTATAATCGCAATTTATCACTTTCCGTCTGATAATTGTTTAGTTTATCTTTTGGACATGTTCTTTGTTTGATTTAATTGACAAGAAGGAAATCAATCTATTGTTACATGTTGCCTCAATAATCGATGCAATCTGATAAAGATGATTCTGAATATGGACAAGACAAGACAAGACAAATATATACAAGTCACATGTTTGATTTAAATGTCGTAAATTACAATAACAACAACAACAACTTAATATTTTATTTCCCGAATAATATCTGCCAGGTGTCAGGGTAAATATAAAATCGAGGTTGACTATAACATTAAGGACAATCAGAAAATACCTTCTTAACGGACTGTCTGTGGGATTAAAACTTAAATATGAGTATTCACATGCATATCAATCAAGATATATATATAACTTGTTGCATTTACTAATGAAGTTAAAAGGTGGGCTATATTTAAGTGTGACTTGCTTTGCTTGAGGATTTATTTAACGACTGCATGGTAAAATATGTTTCTCTTTTAAGTCTGTGAAGTTCTTGCGCGAAGCAGGATTTAAGATCTAGAACTCACACCACTCTTTAGACCAGTCTTGGCTATTTTGTTTTTGTTTAATGTATTACTACGCAGGAGAAGTTGAGAGGTACAAAGATGGTTAAGATTTAAATCTATCAGTTAAGACAGTAAATTTGCATTGTTCCATAAAGAAAACCTTAACGCCAAAACTATATAAGCATGCATTGTAATATTTGCAGAAAGGTACGATACGTGAATGCAGTTCGATCATACAGACACAATTCATCAGTTCAACTCTTAAATATCTCATCAACAATACAACATACATAGGTCAACGATCAGACAATCCATGTCTGTGGGTCTATGTATCTGTTTATTCAAAATCTACCAGCAGACAAATATAAGACCCATGTAAATAGACAGTGCGCTCTCGTTAGAACGTGGAGAAGCAATCTGAAGAATGGATAAAATGACCCCAAATTGCAGAAAGCAAGAGTTCAAATAGCCTTGTTCAAATATTTAATATTTGCTGTCTGTTCTCGCTAAGTTGTTGTCAAACAGTAAGCCAATACCAGCCACTCGAAACCCATCTTCGTCGTTTATCTAGTCATCAACGATTTCGGAGCGCCCTTGTTATGTCTCTCAGAGGTTCGTTTCTTTAATTGTGGATCCATGTAAAGGTTCTTGTTATTTTTCTTTTTTATTTGCTTCTTTGATTGAGTTTTTATGTACAAAACTAAGCATATCTGTCAATTATTAGATTCTAATATTAGAAACCAATTATTTTTTTATTTTTTTGGGGGGGGGGGGGGGGGGGGGAATTGTAGAATTGTGTGATTATACGCGTCAGTCAATAACAGGTTGTATGTGCACAAATCTGAAGAGTATGTTATGCATGCACATAGACCCATTGATTGAGCACGCAATGTCATAAAAAGTTTATATGAAAATGTTGTGTCCTCAATGAAACCCATGTCGAGATTCTTCTATGAAAGAAAATGCCATCTGAAGTGTATCTCGACAAAAAAAACAAATAAATAATATTTTATTAATTCGTGTAACAATTTATCTAAATAATACATTATATTTCTAAGTATATTCGGGGCATTCCACAGGTTGAGTTTCATCATGAATCCCAAGATCGTTTTTTCTCTTAAGAATGATTTTCCTTCTTAAGATCGTTTATAATATTTCGGAAATCGCTCTCAGAGCGAATCTTAAATCTTAAGGGTGTTGTTGATCGATTTGCTACCAAACGCACATACGACACTTTGTTGAAACGCGCTTAGGAGTGAGCATAAGTCCGGAATTAAAGAACGTTTTTCAATCGATCTTAAGTTTTATGATGTAATGCACTAGAATGTATTATGGGTTTTGCCTCTCCGAATATCCATCAACTCAATCTTCTTAGTTAGTAAGTTAATGGCTGTGTTCAGAAATCAGGCTGGGTAGAAATATAGATTCAGTGACGCTTAAGTATGTGATCATCAAATAAAACTCATTAAATGTTTTATTACAGTTGTAATTAGATATATACTACATTTTTGCATCAATATATGGTTTTGAAATTAAAGGTATCAAACAGTTTGCCTATATTAAATACATGTACCAATATCAAACCACCGCTTTGTGGAATTTAGTCATACTTTTTGCATAGAGCCATACTTTAGTCGTTATAAAGGCGATTTTAAACACTAATTTTATTTAAGACTGTACTAACCGCGAACAAGTTTGCAATGGCGAGTGGGGATTTATCCCTGACTCGTCACACAGATCTTTGGCATCAGTCGACATCTTTTTTGCAAGACCGTTTCATGTACCATTATTTGCTTATTTGAGAAAAAATGCACCAAACTGTCGGATACCACCTTTAAGCAACAATTGTACAAAGCCCCACATTCTATTGGAATTATCTTTAACCCGACTTTGTTGCCTGACCATTATTGATCACTCTGTATGTTAGTTTTGTGTTTCGCAATACCTTTGTGTATATCGTACCTTAAAGCACATTCTGTCAACATACGGAATGTTTTTTTTTTGGTTTTTGTTTGGTTTTGTTTTGTTTTTAAGTTTCTTTTACAAAATATACATATACGCGTGTAAATGTCATACTTATCCTTTTTTTTTAAAGATAACCGGAAGTGGTCGGCCGGCAGTACAGAAACACCGGAAGTTGTCTCCAAATCTAAACAACTCGGTCAAGATGGATGTCGATGTAGACAATGACCTCCAGTGTCCGATCTGTCTCGAACTCTACACCTACCCCATAATTCTCCCATGCTCCCACGTGCTCTGTCGCGCTCCGTGTGCTGAGCATCTGTTCGATTTCAACTTCATCCGATGCCCTGTGTGTCGAGACAACTGTTACGTCAGCGGGGGGATCTCAAGCCTACCGAGAGTTATCGCGCTTGAAAATATCATCGAACGCTACAAAACTGGTCAAAATAAAGCGGCAAGTTCCACTTCCGGTGACTTGGCGGGAAAACAGACGGGTTCAACTTCATCTACCCAGGAACGTTGCTCGAGTCCTGCTTTAAATAAATCTTTGGAGTCGCTCAATTCTAGCGCGCGAGCGCTTTCAAATTTAGCATCTGCAGTGAAAGTTGATCCGGATATAAAATGTCAACACTGTCCACACGGTGAATCTAAAAAGCGAGCCAAAAAGTTTTGTATCACTTGCTGTCGTCATTATTGTGCCACCTGTTTACGTTTAAGCCATCCTAACAAAGAGCCATTTACCCATCATACATTTACGGAACCGTGCTTAGCAAGTTCTCCTGATACTCAATCGTCAGCGACGTCTTCGAGCAAGAAAGGGTTATCTGGACTAGCAAGGAAGAATGTGATAGACTCGTTTTGTCAATTGTGTACGCAAACTTTCTGCTCGCGCTCTGAAGCAGACCGGAAGTTGCACGAAGGTCACGTGGTTGTAGCCCTGGATGATGCATATCGAGAATTCAAGGTAATTATATGCTCAAACTTGGTCGAAAATGGCTGTAATCTGTATTCAGTCGATCTATTTATATTTTACATACACAAGACAAATACGATTATTGAGAATATCTTGCATGATAATTATAGCACCATGTTTGTTCAAACACTAAACATCTAACGTAACAATCAATATTTTCCTCATTCAAGATTTTACTGACTACCAGTAATATGAGTGTAGAGTTTTAGAGATCGACGGTGTTTAAGTCGTAAAATAATAATTTGGCTTTGTTGTTGATGTAAATCTTATTTTTCTGAAATATATCTCAAAGCGTATCCTTTAAATTACCACCCACCAGTCCCAGATTGAAGGAAACAGCTCGGAGCTGTCTAACAGTCAGACCCGGGTCGTTACCAGCCTTAAGGAGTTGAAAGACAGTCTAAAAGATCTACAGGTAATTATAAATAACAGAAACTACATGTAACAATTTGCTTGTATATTGATAGGAGATTTAGTTTATAGATTGTGTGTAAGTTGACATTAATTCCGTAATCAGATTTAGATAGAAAGATATGTTTCGTACCAAACAATTTACTTTTTACAATTTTCAGCCATAGACAGGCTTTAAAAGACAGCAACTTTAAATTACATTTGGTAGTTTGGGTAGACTTTTTGTCGTTATACAAAACCGTAATCACGGAATAGAATTGCTTGACTTTAATGTGTTTTTTTTTAACATAGCAAATGCTGACCCGCCGACGTGACGAGA
Source organism: Sinonovacula constricta (assembly GCA_007844125.1). Lineage (NCBI taxonomy): Eukaryota > Metazoa > Mollusca > Bivalvia > Cardiida > Solecurtidae > Sinonovacula > Sinonovacula constricta. The sequence continues at coordinate 19,578,471 of CM017566.1, read as the reverse complement.
TTAACATGCAGTGTGACGCGCTGCTTGCGGAGGTAGAAAACAAGCGGAACTATTTTCTTGCTGACCTAGATTACGAAGAAAGAGTTCAGCAGAATAACCTAGACGATACAATTAAGAATATGGAGAAAGTGCTGGCCGCATCACAGGGTCTTCAGGCGTACGTGAAAGATGTAGTCGCTGCTGACAGATCGTCGTTTGTTGAGGTATGTTGCTTAAGCGGTATTGGTAACCCCATAAAGCCATTTTTTCAAATTATAGATTTTTAACTCTTTGTTTGCTGGAAACAATATTAGGGTGGATGTGCTTTTATGTTAATAGTGAGAATGGTATTTCCAGCAAGTAAGGAACGTTCAAAGTTGCTGTATTTAACGTGTTCTTACTTTTTGATTGAATGCAATTCTAAAATGAAAATTATACAGTTAAATAAACTGATTTTAACTAAGTATTATTTATCTCCTCCAGGTCTAGACAAATTCTTTTCTTTTTCAGGTGGCAAGTACACTCAGTGAACGGTAAGTTGCTAAAATACACTATTAATTAACAAACATTAACAGTTATTGTTTTGCACAATGTGCTCTTGTTTTAGTTTTAACAAATTATCTCCTTTTAGTAAATATATTTTTCACTTTAAGTTTTTATGTAACATATGAAAACAGCTAGCTTCTCGCCCATCGGTGATAAAGTTATAAGCTGTCAATACAACATTTACATATTGTCTTGACACTGTTCAATACATATTAAGATGATAATCAACGTGTCTATTTTTATTTGTTTTATTTTAAAGTCATAGAAACTTCAGTGAAACAATGAAATCGGTACAAAACAGTTCATAAAAGAGCTATATCTCAGAGAATAATGGCCCAAAACAAAGGCTGTTGACCCCGCGTCTTGTACCGACTTAAGTCCAAGTATACCGATATGAATATGATGAAACCAATCTAAATCATAATAAAGGTTATATAAAAATTGTCTGCAAGTCACAATCTAAAATTAAACATCAGAAAACATATATGTATCAGGTATTAGTGGCGCACTCTGTAGAGCTTAAGCGGTCACCGATTCGAATCCTAAACACTTTTTTCATATTTTTCCTCTGTTACATTTTTGCTTATATTTCCTTTTCACTAGCTATCATATTTATATTTCCTTAATTCGTCGACAATTATGTTGAAACCAAAGACCATTAAAGGGGTAATGGTTATAATAGTATTAAAAAACAACGTTCTGTTCCTCTAAACAGAAGTATAGCTTATACTGGATATCCAGGTTGTTAGTGTACATCAGTTACTAAAATATTAGTTATTGGTTTAAGGCTACATGTACTTTGTTTTCTAATTGCCTACAAGTATTTGCTTGTAAAGATAGACAGCTGTTGGCTATTTACGAATACAAACTTGTAAATAAAAACTGTTTTGAATTTTACACATAAAATGCATCTTAAAACTTCATAGACTAACAGTAATGCATCAATGGCATTTTATTCAGACTAATGAAAGCAGGTCAGGATTGTCGTTCTGCCAGCTCGAGTTCACTACCCCTGGATCTAGAGTCGCTACAATACAAAGTGTTGGATCTCCGTCGGGAGAAGGTCTTCCTCAGGGATATGCATTATCTTGGACGTAAGTAGCCGCTAAGAGTCGTCTTCTTAAAATGTATCAAAAACAGGTGTTCCTTTTAATACCTTTCGGAAATATGCATTTGCTCGGACATATTTGCTGTGGAGCCGGGTTTTTTTCAAACTTTAATAGAATACACTCGTCAAAATTTCTAAGTGCACACTTTTGTCATTCGTGCCAGAGGAGGACACACCCATTATTAGAAGTGTGAATTTTGTTTTAAACACCTATGAAATAAATTGATCTTTTCTTAAAAGAGTATTGTCTTATTTTACTCGAGTACCTATCTGAACTACCTGGGACATATTTCAAAAATATTTTCAATAATTTTCAAGTATTTCATTGTCAGTTTTTATCAGGTATTCCGTAAAATACAAAGTGTGCACTTGGAAATTTTGACTAGTGTATGTAATCGTAGCTCCTTATTCAAGAACTATTCCACTACGACAAATTTGTTTCTATTAATATCTTCCGGTGATATGTTTATTGGACATTTGTTGCTGCTGAGTCTAATTTTTGAGTCAAACTTTATTAAAAATCAGTGCAAGTTTTTATTTTTGATTTCAAGCTGGCCGGTTGGATGTATTTCAACATTGAAGGTTCTATGCGAGATATTATTTGTTTAGGCATTAGAGCTCATTTTTAGAATTAAATGTAAACAAAGTAAAAACTTTTTTTCTTGTTCCAGCACCATCTACTCCCATCGTTGATGTATCGAGGTGTTCCCGGAGCGAGAGTGCCGTTGTTCTGGCTCTGTGTCCACCTAGTAACGGACACGAACTTGTCGACCAGTATGAACTTCACTTCTGCTCGGAAGAACAGAAAAATATTGAAATAGAAGTAAGTTATCCTTAATAGGTAGGAGATTCTTTCCCGTCAATTTGTACCGTTTATCGTTGAACCTTTAGAATGTTATCTGAGGCATGTTTAATTACATTAGAATCATAAACGTCGGGGCACTGATGCCCAGTGGTGGAGTCACCGACTTCTAACACGAGCCTCTTATCATATAGGTTCGAGTACCGGTGGGGAGCAAAGGGTTTAATGTGAAAAGCTCTTACTGCTCTACATGTGTAAGAGTTGGGAGCCAGTAGCGGGGACCGCCGCCCAAACTAATACGGCTAATCGCAATAAAATAAAATCACCTTTTTGGACGTATATTTTGTTGTGATTATGCATAATTGGAATTTATGTTACAGGCATAATCAGAACTGGGCTATGATAAAGTCTCATGGCAGTAAAATAACGCCGTATAATGTATGATCGTACAAATTGGAGACGTGGTAGCTTATGGCTTAAGTTCATGTTCATTTCCAATCTTAAACTTAAGAGTTGCCCCAAGCCTTAAAAAGTTGCTACGCCCGGCGCGGACTTGTGGTACTCCATTGCTTCCATTCAGACATTTTTAAGGTCTTCATCTGTTAAATTAGCAGGAAGTGGCTATACTGGCCATTCTTATGTCACTGCGATGTATTGGAACAATCACAAACTCAAAACAACATGAATGTGCTCTTTTTCTGAGATGAACAGAAAATATAGAGGTAGATAAAATAAATATTGGAGAAAACTTAAGTTGTTCAGATGCGATGTGTGTTCAAAGAGAACGTGCAAAAACAGACTCTTAGGTCTAACTACTTGTTTTTATTTTACTTTCAAAATGTGGTTAGTATTTAATAATGGAGATAACCTCCAATATTACACAATGGTAAAGTATATAGTATAAAGTATATATATATATTGTATCTCAGGAGACTTTGTTAGTCAAAAACTCCGTAGAAGAGAGTTGTTCAAGCAAGTTGTCGGCAAACTCGTCGGGGATTCTTGTACTTCTGGTAGAAAACCTGTGTCGAGAGACCACCTACTATTTCTGTCTCTCCGCTGCCAACGCCGCCGGGAAGTCGGCAAGTTCAGAAGTCGTTCAGTGCACCACGCTAGCACAGGATGACAACGTGATACCAGGTATAAGCTTTTGGGTTGAAATAAATCGATGAAACAAAATAAAAAAACAACAGCAAGGGTTTTAGTGTAGGTCCAGATAAATCAGCTCCCACGTCGGTATGCTCATCATTTGCTGCCAAGAACTGACCGATCGATCAAGCCAGTTTAACCACGCCCTGACAGGTCAGAGGTCAACTCCGACAAAAATTTAACTGTCAAATGCATGAAGAAATTTTCAACTTTTATAAACGTTATAACCAATTATAAATACCTTTAAATAATGTGAAAAGACATCATAAACATGCTTTTTTACCTTTATAAACCATAAAATATAATATTCAACTACATGACTAACTAGTAGAGCGGTTAGATTCTCTGAATTGTAACTCTCCAGCTATAAATGGCGATGGTTCGAGTCCCAGACGGGGGAGAATTTTCATGTGGAAATCCTTTCCAGCAGACCTACGTGTGTGCCGGTGCTTCTACTCAGACATATATCTGGAGTCTTCCTCTGCCAGTTATAGCTTTACGTTGATATAATGATCATGGCTTTGTTGCTGTGTTGTTGTTTTAAAAGTAACATATCTGTTTCCAGTCCCTATGATCATCGACAGCTTGTGTAAGCGGTTCACCTCATCCATTCAGATATTCTGTTCGAGCCCGCTTGATGTTAGTCCAGAGCAGAAGATCTCACACTTCCTGTTGTATCGCCAGAAGCAACAACACCGACTATGGCGATGTGTCTCCATGTATGGTCGCGAGGAGCACCGTGTGTTTGGGCTCGAACCCTCCACCGAGTATGAATTCGTCATCCTGGCGTACAACCTGCGTGGAGAATGTCAGCTGTCCAACAAAGTCGTTATAGAAACGTCCTCGTCTGCCAGTTTCTGATCTGTTAAGATTGTTACTTGTATGTTCTGTAAATGTTTGTCATTGTTGCTCTTTTGGGGGAATATGGTTCGATATACCGTCTGGTATATCTTTGTTGCGAATTTCAGTTGTTTTGAAAATACATTGCATTACTTACAAAACTATTGGCTTTGGCGAATTTCTGGTGTTTGTAATGTCAGCACTATTTTAACCAGGGATATTTTCCAGAGGTTCCGGACAAATATGTTTCTTTAGCGTATCTTACTCCATGTTCTTGTTATTGTGACTTATACGTTGAAACTCCAGATCTGAGTGTCCAGAGTTCAAAGTCGAAACAACTAAGACTTGTTAGTCCTTGAGAAAGATTATTAATGACACATTGCCTTTAGTAGTTACTCCCTGCACACTTTATATTGACTCTCACATGACCAGCGCTCGACCAATCAAAACGCTCTAAATTCAACGGGTCTGTGATATTGTATTTCAAATATTAATTACTGTAAGTTGAAAGTACTCAGAAATAATGTACAAAGAGATGAGTTAAAACTTGACCTTTCCCCAAGACCTTTCCCCAATATAGGTCTCATAGAGGTTTCTTCGTCATTCGGACTTATTCGGTTATATTCGTCATGCTATTAACATCGCTTGCCGCGGGCCTTTCTTTGGCAAAACTTAGAGTGACGTATGTTTCTTTTTTAAATAGGAGACTAAATTTATAATTACTTTTGAATCATGCTAACTGAATATTGTTATCACTTGTCTTTAATTTTAAAGCTGTTCAATAACAAAGATTATCGACAACAAGAACAAACTTACAAAGAAAACGACTGCACAAGTATTAAATTGAATATCGTTATTTTTAGTTATTGTATGTAGTTTGTAAAACAAAGTGTACGTAGTTTTTAGTTATTATTTGCGCTTGTAGACTATTTATTAAATAGAAAAATATTTATTTATTTATTATTTTTTCATTTACCTGTGCTGATTACACTGTGATATTTTGTTCATAATTGTTTACACTGTGTTTAAGGTATTTTAGCCCCGACTTACATAATTAAGAGTCTGAATTTTGACATTGAACTGAGAATAAGGATTTTACCACATTTTTTGTGTATGTAGGAATATTCTACAACTGTATGAACCCCTAAAAATGTCAACTTCTTGCTGAAAAGATCGGTAAAAACAACTTTTATAGTACATGCACATATTAAGGTGGGTATTTTTTCCTTTAAGATTTTTCAACAATGGCTTGATGCCTTTTTAATCTGCTTAAGTATCTATTAGCTTTGAAGTGCATCGATACAAACCTGAATGTGGTTTGGTTTTTGTGTGAGCGTTCGTACTCTTGTGAAATTTGCGATCATAATATTAATAAAAATCTTTAAATAATTTGGAAATGATCTTTATACAGATCTCTTCAATTTAATAAATGACATGAGTTCAAAGCCCATTGTTTTTGCTTTGTGAAAACTTTTCTTTGTGTCGTTTACATTGTTGTTTGCGGGTTATCTTATTGCTATATAAAAAGCTAGTCAACATATGTTCATATGATAAAATCAGGCTGTCAAAATGTTGAAAATAAGTTATGATATGTTGCTTTGTACATGTATTCATGATGTTACTGTTCTCTTTGGTTGATTTTAGTTTTTTTACGTTCATGAATTTCCTAAAAAACAACAACAAAAAGCTTGCATTTGAGCCTATCTTAGTAAAAGCTGGAATGTATATTGTTTTAGTATAAAAACATTCCAAAAAATCGAAGGTCATATTATCTGATCAAGTCCAAGAAAACGGTTCTCTTTACACATGGTACTTTCAACAACATGTCAGCTGTTGTTTTTTTTTTATTCGTGTGAGGATTGCACTTATGTCTACTTCACTTTCAGATGTACAATAAATTGCTTGATAATAATAATAAACACGTTAGTTTATGATATTGAAGAGAGCACATAGATTTAGAAGGGTGAATCACATATCTTATAACAATAGTATGATAATATCTAATGATGACAAAAGTGTAATTTTGTGACATATTTAAATAAATGTTGTGTTATTTTTCTGTTGAAAATCATCTTCCGTCCGAACTTTTAACTAATAGTCAACAAAACAATACAGTTTAGGTATATAGATATGATATTGCGTATAGTAGGCACTGTTTTACGTCGCTTGATAAAAGGATAATGTTTCCAAATAAAATATTTCAAATAAAATTGTCATGTCTTTTATTTCTTCTCCAATATTCACGCTGAGAGCGTTAATATGACATTTACTGACTTGCCCATGTGCAGTGAATTACCTCCATTGTGGGAAGGAAGTGTATACACTGGACGTGGTATTGATTGTCACACGTTTACCTGTGAGAATACGTACACAGTTAACTTTCTGTTTTGTTGTATAAACATAAATAATTACGAGTATGTTTATAGTCGTTCTCTTTATTTTTGTATTTAAGTATATTAAGGCTTGGTATACCAAACACCATTGCATCTCTTTCAAGGTGATATAATGATCATTCTACATTCTTTAAGTCGCTTATGTGTTTGTATTTTAGTTTTGTACTATATATATATACTATAACCCAAATGACTAGACATTCGCATCGTCTCGGTCCTGTCCGTTCAATTACTTAAAGCAAAATAGCCAATGTGTTCCGAATGCTACGCTCGTCTTCTAGGCTCTCTATGACTAAAAAGACATATACAATTTAATTGAAAAGCTGTATGATTCTCTTAACATAAAATTAAACCGTATTTTCAATGAAAACATGTTCACATATAACTTAATTCGTCTCATTTAGAAGTAACATTTAGATCCTTTAATCACTGTGGTTTGGATTTCAGATAATTAAAAAAAAAAGGCCAACAGTGACCAAATCGTTTTGAATATATGTGGTTTGTCTAAAATTTGTCAATCTCTTCAGCTATTAGTTTATTTGAAAAACTACAATGGCGGCGTTTGATACGAGAACATTCTCACAGCCACATAAACTTCAACAAATGCAACATTTTAGCTTGTAATATTAAGCAGTTTTATATTATATTTAATTCCACTGATATCTTAAATGATAGCACACTTACAAACTGATAGGTATGTTGGTGTGTTAAAAAAAATTTGAAGAAAGATACACTAATATTTTGTCAAATTTGCGAATTCTTTGAACTATGTGGCAACTAAAAGCTACAGAAATGGGAATAAAAATATCGTGAGCTGATAGTAACGTTATAGACAAAAATAATTAGAAAACATTTCCAATGCGAGATCGATTTTTATTTTAAATTATTGTCTGTGAAAGAAGTTTCATGCAACTTAAATGCGCAACCACAAAATAAATAGCACAATATATTAAACGACCGAAATATTGAAGGCTAAATGCCTCGATCGAAGATTTTTCTTCAGTCTTGCGCGGACTTGGTTGACTTTTAGAACGAATGGGCCACAGTCAATCGAAACACCTCGGATAATTCACGAATCATCTCTCGGATGTATGTCACTCTCTACCATCGGCTCATACATTCACCTCTGTTATTGGCTCACTTAATGTCGGGACTACTTTCGATCCACGTGGCTGCCTCGTGGATCACGTCCATGTTTATTTACAAATGCGCATTAATATCCCTATGGTCTTCTTCCAAAAATAGTGCGCTTGAATTAATTAAATATCTTTAATTATTTACTTCAATATATGTCATTTTTAGTAGATGTTTATTCATTTTATGTAGAAGTATTATTTTAATTTGAAAATATCCTTAAAATAACACTTTAAAATTTGCGTCAAAAATCTTGACGCGAGCCCATTGCAGAGGTGTATGTGAGAGGAACGAACGACAACTCTGCATGGGAGATTGGATGTATGTAGGTAGTCGGATTACCCCGGCCATTTCCCTAAATGGGACTTCTTTTGTGACAGACGACAAAACAAAGATGGCAGCTCGGATGACAGCTCACTACAGTACGATGCCTGTAAAACTTCAATTTGTGGCGGCTTCAAATAAAAAAATCAATTTCATTTTACCCAGCGCAGCAGGCACGCAGCTTCCAAACGATGGCATTGTTTATGTTTTGTGCGAACTACATTTTAGGAATATTCTTCCGGCGAACAAATCAATCGTGATTTTAGCAAGTATCATTGCACCAGATACATACGGGGGATGATTGTCCCAAAGACGGAAATACCCGAGGAGTTCCGGTTGGGCCAAAGTTTGCGACACCGTCCTGAGTTATCAGGAAGCTGAATTTCGTAAAAACGAAGGATTGACCATTCATGACATTGAATACTCACGGTCAGTAAATGCATAGGAAAAAGAAAAGGTCGTGCGTGTACAGAAACTAATATTATGCCAAAGAAGACTAAACGCGTCTATTGTGTATATGCTTCCAATGTTAACATTTAGGCCTACCTGTCTAAACTAAAAGTTCAAGTAATATTATTGTGTTGTGTACATGGAATACAGATTGGACACTGCCACGCAAGAATATCACACAGTGAGAAGAAGGTATGGCAAAACGGGGAGCAAAATGTTTTAGAATGCAGGCCCAGATTCAGAACTTTTCAGCTGGTAGGTGTGGGGGAGTGGGTGGGGGTGGAAGAACGAATATGATATACATTATAGTGGGTTCCAGAGGCGCATGCTCACAAGTTTAAAATGTTTCTAAAATATTGGAGATGCGTTCCCAAATGTATCTCGATAAAACGTTAATAGTTTGAATCGTTTTTATTACACTGACTATGAAAATCTGAAAATAAGAAGACGTAAACCTTTAGGAGCATAACGTTGCAGTTGAAAACTGGTTTGAATTCTTAAAAATGCCGAAATAAGCAAACATATACTTCCTTTCTAATTAGAATACATAATGCAGATAGATTGCATTTTTAGCTCCTTTTTCGTAAAATTCTTATACATATCATATATTCAAATTTATTTTTTCCCCAAACTATACATTAGAGTTCATCGGATCATCAATCAATCAAAGCATTTATTAAAACTTGGACCAAAATATAAAAGATTGTGCACACATCGTCAAACTACCGTCGTGTTCTGTTCACTGTAAACTGTTCGTTTGGAAATACTAAATGATCATTACTACAATTGCCAAGTCTATTATAGATGTGTTATTGCTATACACGATGCTTCCTACAGCTGCAGTTCACTAAATTATAAACTTATTCTCAACTTAGCAATATCTCTTCCCTTTTATCTTTTTGCAACTTAATACATAATTGTTTACCCTTGTGGTATTCCTAAAAACGAAGTACGGACAAAATCCTTCGATAACAAAATTCCTTTTATTCATTTAAGCAACGGCGGAAAACGCCCTACCGTATTTCTTATGCGGATAAATCTCCTCCTGTAACCTTTCCACATTCAGCATATCATGTTGTTGTTTTTTTTCGCTCAGTTAATTCTCGTAAATATACTGATAATGACAAATTGATCTGATAATAATCCAACTTCAAGATATATTTTACTGTAATTAATTTGCGGGAGATATGTTTTATTCTTTTATATAATTTTTCCGCCTATACTAACATGAAGTAAGGGGATTTTGTCCTGGAGGTGTTTTGTTTCTACAAATGCTAGAACTAGTGCTACTGTTTGTGTTTTTAGTTTGCTTGGATATTATTTAAAATTGCATACTTGTTCTTTTCTTTGTCAGAATCAGTCTCAAAGCGGTGACCACAATATATTTTCATACACACACAAACAGTCATTATAATAAAACAACTTAATTCTTGTTCGCATCTTTTAATCTTTTTTTGTCATGGCCTGAACAAGTTTATTTTAAGTACACAGTAAACCTACTGTGCAACTTGATTGGGATGCAAGGTGACAATCGGAACATATAATTACGTCTGCATTACCGCCGAGGAGTACCGATAAAGCTCGTTAGTGGGGCAGTGGACAGCGAATGCTTTACACACAGCGGATGTACACGTGTCAGATGGCCTCAGGAGTCTTGGCTAGCCATAGTCGGGCCGAGTGGCTAAATATATTACAGTCTGAGGGTCTGAGATACACGTGATAATCTCGACACAATGTACAAAATTTGTGTCATCAGGCCATTTCTCAATAAATATAGTCGAGAAAATTTGTATGTCCGGAACTAAGGAACGTTCAGAATGTGACACCGGGCCAACTGTTTGGTAAATCCGGGCCTGAAATGAGTTTTCCACTAACTGTGCCTTATTTACTAGGCCGGGATATTTGCCTCACTGCCTTCTGCGGCTCGCAGGTTATGTACAAGAAAGAGCACTGATATGAGACATCCAAGGCGCCTCAGAGAGCGTGCGCTTAAAGCAAGATGACTTCTCTGGCAACTTAATCTTTCCTACCCTGTCGAATCATTACATAAATAGTTGAGAGTAACAACCACACCTCTGATGGTACTTTACTTTCTTCCTTGTTGTCTGCTACTTCTGTAATTGCAAATTGCATTGTTAACAACGGCATGCTCGGCCTCGCCAAACAGCTACGAATGCCTATTAATACCTGTTATGTATTTAAAATTGCAAGCTTCTCTTTATTGTTGCAAGCTACACTGTTAAATTACTGCAAACCTTTTATCGCTTAATACAGAAACATATGTACCGCTAAAACAGTGCTTTATCACTTTTAACTGTCTGTTTTCCCGGAAGTTGACGAGCTAACACGGAGTTAACCGAAAATTTAAAGTCGTAAACCTGTTAATTTTGATGTGACAATAATTATTTTAGACAGATATCTACCGGTACCTAACTTAAGATTAAAAAGGTGTTAGTGGTTTATGCCTAACTAGTACATTTTCTCTTCTAAGAGAGACAAGGTATACCAAAAAAAAAAGCTTCATATTTTAACGACATTCATACCACAATTCGTCAAGAAAATGGCGACCGAAGAAATTCTAGATAGTTGGGAGGAATTAGATGATAATGAGGTAAATACGGCAGATTCTCCGAGGTGAAATCGATAGAAGAAGATTAAGTCAATCTTCATAACTGTAATGAAAAAGGCTGCACATTTTCAGCATGAAAATCACCACAGTTCTTTTCAAAATGCAGTCATATTTTAATGAATTTACAACTTTCGCTTTGCCTTTTGAGCTTTTGAATGTCTGCCAAAAGTGGATGGTGAATAGGAGAAAGGAGCAGAATATTACGATCTTTGATAAAAAGAAATCTATGAAATAAATTTTTGTAAATAATAAGAAATACAGTCAAGATAATCTCATGTTTCATTTTATTTGTTAAATAATTTGGTATATTTAACTTAATATGGGCGGAGAAAAAAATTGTCCCTATATGGGTTCGAACCCGGGACCTTCAGTTCTGTAGGAAGACACTTTACTATGTCGCTAAAGGGTTAACCCAACAGCAAGGCTGTTAAAAGTGCTTATATGCACTGCCCTACACTTCTCCCCCTTTACTTTTTTAGAGCTAGTATGCTTTTCTGAATGACCCTGCAGGCAACAGTTGGAGCCAGTCAAACACTTCTGACACCATTAAATTAAATCCGGGAGGGGAAAAATCATATCCCAAACAGGGTTTGAACCTAGGATATTCATTTCTGTAGGCAGACACTTAACAATGTCGCTAAAGGGTAAACCCAACAGCAAGCCTTTTGGAAATGCCTTTATTTACTCAGACGTGTGATCTTTCCCTATTTCCCCGGGAGACTCCCGATATCAGGGGTCTATCTCACGCCTCACACTGAGCACATCAATTCTCCTGCTTTGACGTTCCCGACAGACTAAATCTCACTCCTAGAGACTTCCCCAGTCTGTAGCTACCAGCCGATCATTTGATTACACAATATTGCCTACTGCAAGCGACCGGCTCCTGCATGTGTATGTGTGCAGGTAATCAGAACACTATGTTGAAAATGGAAGCTATGCTTAACACACATACGGACGCAGGCACTGGACTGGCTTCGAAATTTTAAATGTTCAATAACCAGTTAATAGGGTGCTATGAGAACTATTCTGTATTTACCCAAACTCAAGCTCAGGATAATAAGACTGAACGTCTTCAATTGTTTCCTTATTGAGTCAATGTACTAATTTTTAGCATTATTATCGCATTTTACAAACCTCCTGACTTCAAAAAAAGATGTTATCTGTTGTCTTTGGTACTCTAAATACACTACATAAAATCAAGTAAATATGTAGAAAAATAGATATGCATGCACTTGACTGCAGGTAACTAACATGACAGAATAATTCAAAAACATTTACCAACTTACCTGCATACGTCCCATGCAAACAAAAAAGAAAAATGTGGTAATTATATGTGTGACATTATGTTTGGCTGCTGTTTTTTTTTTTACACAAGCTTAAAACCAAAGCATACAACTTATGTCTAGATAGTGAACTAATATATGCTGGATATATTTCAAACTTCATTTAAAAGTATTGTAAAGAAAAAATATTATCACTGTAATTTATACTATGATTATTGATTAAAAAAAAAACGACAAAAAATACTAATACTGTTTTACAGTAAGAAATAAGCCACATTGTTAATTTAACGCGCATTCACAGAAGTCTCCCTCTCTGGAACCCCAATCTCCCTCTCTGGGAGCCTAAGTCTCCCTCTTTGGGACCAAGGAAATGTCACATGTCTGTTTACTACACTACGACATTTACCAGTTCCTCCCACATGTCCTGGTGTTACATAAGTTTGATGTTTTAAGACTTCCTGTTTTCTGTGATTTTCCTGTTTTCTGTGGGGGGTTTTTCAAATAAGGCTTAATGGTAATCGTAAATTATTTCAGTTACCATGTTTACCTTTTGACAAACATCAAACATTTTAACAGGAGGCATCTTAAAATTTAAAAAAAAGTTAAAAAAAAAAAATGAGAATTTAAGAGAACATGAAATTTTGATAACATGATGACATGAACTTATTGTTTACTCTGAACAAATTCAAAGCTACTTATAAGAAAGTGTGACATAAAGAAAATGTGCAGCTAGCATTAAACACATACTTGAGCTCTTATCCTCATGTTATTCTTTCCGATATCAAATTGTGCTTTTCTAATTAATAAAGTCACTTTGAATTTCAGATTGAATCACTTAGAAACCACAACATTTTTCCATTTTTGATGCAAATTGTATGCAAAGACAGCATTTAATTATAGATCTGAGCTTCTTAAGTTCTTATTGCATGGATCAAGTTTAGGATTAGACAAAACTTACTGGTACATGTAAGTTCACATCAGAAGTACATTGTTGACTATACTGAGGTACATGTAGGGTCTTTCATCGAATCAGCAGTGCTTTAGAAATTCCACCGGCTCAGAAATTTGGGGAAGTTATTGAGAAAGTTAGTCAAGGTGTGAACTGCTAGCTGCCAAAAATCAGCCATTAAGACATGGTGTATTGTGAAGATCATGGGCATGTTAGTGCAAGAAAAAAGTATGTCATTCAGCTCAGATAGTGTAGTGATTGCTTGAGATTGTGATTACCTCTTATTATGTAAAACAGAATTGATGTTGGTGTATTGAGAAAGGGGTCTAAATCAACAGTTTCCCATTGTTTTTTTGTTTTTTTTGCGACCGCTCGCTTCTATTTAAATAAATATGTTACAAGTTTGTAATGACGAATGGGATATTATCCTCTACTTTTCACTTGGTCAATATCAATATGCAGCATTTGGCAGGATGTTTTCGTGACACAATAATTTATATGGTTGTGTGGGATTTTTTTTTCCAAATTGTGAGGTACCACCCTATAAAAGCTTGTATAAAAAATAACAGCTTATAAGTGAGAAAAACAAGAACATTCCCTGTGTGGGCCAGTTTAGTCGGTATAGCAGTCAGTCTCTGTAATGTCATAAGACAGGTGTTTCTGTGGGGGACACTTTTAACAATAAGAGTACAGCAATGTCTTACAAAGATATCTATACAAAATAAATGGTTGTCATGTTTTTCCCAAACAATCTAATTAATTAAATTTTCTTAATCTAAGCAAAGTTTTCTTGTTATTTCCAGGTTTTAGATAAAAAACTGAGTGGTATCAAAGTGGCAAAAGCGAAGATGCCTAACAGGTAATTTTTTATTATTTTGTTTTACATTATCAAGCAAAAAGGAGCAGCAAAGCCTAATTGATCCAATATATTTCACCTGCTGAACCTATCTTATTACAATTGTTCCCACTTTAATTAGAATGATATCAGAATTCTGTCCCAAGAATTGATATATGCAGACATACGCATCAAAAAGATTTAAAATTATTTAAATGATGTATGTTCAAAAGCTCACCCAGTCAAAAAAATTGCCTGTTACTTTTTTGCATAGGCATACAAAAACTAAACTTTATTTTTTTTTTGCTAGAGCAGATGAACACTCGTCCATCATTTTTCCAGATCTGATAAGGTGCATCTCTTTTTTTCCAGAGCGGAAAAGTGCGTTCTGTTACTTTTTCTAGTGTGAACAAGAGCTCACTCTAATTGGATTGGTAAATTGTGGTCCTGTTGATACCGTAAAATTTTATAGATAAGACGCAGTTTTTTGCCCCAAATTATGATAAAAAAGTGGGGGATGCCTCTTATCCATGCGAATTTAAGTTTTCCCCTTTTTTCCCAGACCAAAATTGACCCTTAGACTAATCCGACCGCAGAGAATATCGCCGATAGTATAGGCCATAGACAACTGAATTGTACTATATTAAGGGAAAAGTTACGTTGTTTTTACCTAAATTTTGACATTAAACATAAAAAGAGACATTTGAATTCGTTTCTGTATAAATAAAAACAACAATATGCAATAAATATTTGCATAAATATCAATTTATTCTAACAAAATCGGAAAAGTTTCATAATCCGGAAATGGTTGAGTTTTAGTGGAAAGGGCATATTCATTGATGACGCTTCTATTATCATCGTCTAAGTAATAATGGTATTATTCAATTGATCAATTTTGATTTGAAATTTGTTTTATTTTGAATGTTAACTACGAATAAATTTTAAGTTGAAATTAAAAACCCACTTAACAACAATAAAATGTGCAGACAAGTTTTCACACCTCTTTTGATGTTAATAGATCGTCCATCATCCGTAAATAGTTACAAAGGTGCATAGAACTAATTTGTTGGTAAGCGGTCACTTAAATAACATGGTGTGAAAATAAAGATTTAAAAACCTTTAGTTATTATTTTAAATGTCATAGGCACTTAATCATAGGCAGAGAACTTAATTGTTTTCATGACATGCTGTCGCGTGAAACAGGATGTTCTCTCATGTGTAGGGCTGGTATAGCCGCGAGAATATCCTGTCTGGCGTGTAAACAATATACTGGGGTAGAGTGTCATAATGTAACACAATACACACGGTCTCACTAGGCAAACAGTCGCTACGTATTATCAAGACACTTAGAGAATAATAAGCACTCGGCGCAAACACCGATTTACCGAACAATTGGGACATGTTCCGTCGAGTCAAATGGAGCGATGCGGCGACGCGAGAATTTCGTAATGGCGGCCAGATATATAAGTGAATCTTGTCTTTGAGAATTTGCTTTTTTCCTTGATTCTAGACCTCAAAGCGGGGGTGCGTCTTATCTTTGTGTGCGTCTTATCTATAAAACTTTACGGTAATAGATGGTTTAAATCAAGTTGTTTATAACATAAGAAGCATACTGTGTTGAACTGCGTCATTGGCCACTCAAGTTGCATTATTTCCATGGTGGCCTAGATTCCACATATTGGCCAGTTTCCATTAAAAATTGACATTATACAGGTAACTCTCGTTATCTCAAATTTCAAGGGACCGTAGAAAATAGTTTGAGATATCCGAAGTTTGAGTTATCCGAATTTAAGGATAGTTTGTGTAAATCTTAAAAATCTTACCTGCTACACGATGACTGGTAATGACTGAAATTCTTTGTTATATCTGCCACTGTAAACTAAGTTTCTGCAAGTTTGTGTGGTTTTGCATGTTTAAAGTGTTTTTAAATTTTTTACAATGTAATTTTATATTCTTCTTTTTATTGTAGGTTGTTGCGTCGTCGTAAATGCATGGCCTAATTTTGTATACCTGAAGCAAAAACAAGTACAAACTGAAACACCTTAACCAGCGTTAATTTATTAACAAAATTGTTGTTCATTAAATCAGCTAATTAAATAATAATCGATTAACCTCTTCTCTAAATTACGTGACATCCTGATTGCCGATAATTGGCAATAAAACTCGCGCCCAATTCTTCGCGGTAAGTGTGAAAATCACTATTGTTGCCGTTTTGCATCTTATAGCAATTTTGATGTTTGAGATAGACCAACTGATTTTAACAGTTTTATATGTGTGGGGACAAAGAATTTAGTTTGATATATCCGATAATTTGACACATCCGAATTTGAGATAAGCGGAGTCGAACTATATAGAAACTATAGGGCAAAAAACGGGACTGTAGAAAACAGTTTGACATAACCGCAAATTTGAGATAACCGATTTTGAGATAACGAGAGTTGACTGTAGTACCATAATATGCTGTAGCTAATAAACAAAAACTTCTTTTTTTACTGAGTTTCCTGAGGAATCACCAGCCATGGGATTGAATATTTATTTAACATTTTCTGTATTAATTTTTCATCATGTGATAGGTCCACTGCAGAGGTCTCTGTGCTCCAAGAGTTAGGAGAACGAACACAGTACACGCCTAGAGTGCGGATATTGAAAAGACAACCTGACCCTTCTGCAGCAACACAGCAGCAAAAGTAAGAGGCTTAAATGATCTCCCGATGATTCTACCTTGTGTATAACTAGGATATTACTACCTTGTGAATAGCAAGAAGTATTGTTTAAAAGAAAAATCAAATTCTAGTTAAAATTGACTGCAAAACTTTTTTTTGTGTCGCCTGAAAAGGCGACATATGGGGATTACTTTGTCGTCGGCGTCCGGATTTCCTTGTCCAGAGCCTAACTTTGTCACTGTAGGTCCGAATGACTCTAAACTTGGTATGCATGTTTCTGGCAATGATTCGAAGTGCAGTGCACAAGAACCGTAACTCTACCTTGTTCTGATTTTAAATTATTCCCCTTTGATTGATTTTTAAAGAGCATTTCTTGTCCGGAGTGTAACTTTGTCACTGTAGGTACAAATGACTCCAAACTTGGTATGCATTTTTCTGGCAATGACTTGAAGTGCAGCACATAAGAACCGTAACACTATCTTGTTCCGTTTTTGAATTATTCCCCTTTAATTAATTTTTATAGAGCATTTCTTGTCCAGAGTGTAACTTTGTCACTGTAGGTCCAAATGACTCCAAACTTGGTATGCATGTTTCTGGCAATGACTCAAAGTGCAGTGCACAAGAATGGTTACTCTACCTTCTTCTGTTTTTTAGTTATTCCCCTTTGATTGATTTTTAAAGAGCATTTCTTGTCCGGAGTGTAACTTTGTCACTGTAGGTCCAAATGACTCCAAACTTGGTATGCATATTTCTGGCAATGACTCGAAGTGCAGCACACAAGAACCGTAACTCTACCTTGTTCCGTTTTTGAATTATTCCCCTTTGATTGATTTTTTAAGAGCATTACTTGTCCAGAGCCTAACTTTGTCACCAAAGGTCCAAATGACTCCAAACTTGGTATGCATGTTTCTGGCAATGACTCAAAGTATAGTGCACAAAAATGGTAACTCTACCTTCTTCTGTTTTTTAATTATTCCCATTTGATTGATTTTTAGTGCATTTCTTGCAAAGGGCATAACTTGTTGTGCATGTTTTTTGCAATGAGGCAATTAAAAGGTTATTTTATATGTGAATTTTGTGCAAATACATTGCTAATATCTGTACAACAAAAAACTTATTAACATTTTTTATGTCGACTAATAAAATTTTCGTCAGGCGACACATCCGACTCGGGGAGTTCTAGTCATTGATTTTACACTGGTTTATATGACTGCTATATAAACTTTATAAGCAATTATAGTGAAAGTTATGATGTAACAGATTAGATTTCTATGATAGATGATGAGGTGTTTATTTGATAATATAATATTGTTGCCTTTGGTATAATTGCATGCTATAAACAACTGTCATGAAAGTCCAATTATCCTGACACTAGACCACCCAGTACAATCAGTATTGTGTAGGCTCCTGGTTGAGGAGACCCAGATTTAAAACCAGCTCCACAACTTACTATTGCTGTTAAAAAATGTTAGTGGCATAGCTCCCTTGCTAATGCGTTAGCAAAAAACATCTTTAGACAAAATTTCTGCACTGTTTTTTAGCTATTGTTGATCAGATTTCGATGAAACAAACAGGACTGGTTAGTACCAGGCCTAGCTCTGCATATCGCTGGCTCATCCTGACTGGCTTGACTTATGGTCCTTTTTTGTTATATACTTTAGCATAGCAGTATCTGAGGGTATTCTACAATTTCAATGATATGTTTTGGTTGTATGTTAAAGGGCCCCTACTGTGGTTCAGAAAACACTACAGCAGCGAGAGGCGGAGTACAATGAGGCCAGACTGAGGATAATGGGAGAGAACTACACTTCAGCACCCCCTTCCAATATGAACAATTGTACTGAGATGCCTTCGGAGACCAAGTAATTCTTACGTGTCCTTGTTTCGATACTCTAACATAGGTTAAGATATTCAGTCCGTGCCACCCTCCATCCAATATGTTGGGCTACAATATGTTAGGTCACCAATTATACTTGATTAGTCAAAAAAAACTAGATGTGCCTTTGGATAGATCCATGCATTACGAGTCAGCTCCAGATGTTAAACGTCATTTCTCTTATCTGGGATTCAAACACGATTAGGGGTTTACAAGTCAGATATCTGATATCTTTTACTATTGTGCATCATTGTCTGAGTTTTTATTATATTTATTATAAGAACTATCGGAACAACCAAATAATGATAACAACTACATGTAGTTACCTTTTTATTTTAGGCCAATAAAACTTGTCAAGAGCATGGAAGATTTGAAGCTCGAAAAGCCAGACAACAAAGTGACGGTTCTTAGGCAGCCTCGAGGACCAGACGGTTCTGTCGGCTTCCAGCAGAGATAACACTAGCTACATAGCAGGTGTGGAACCAGATAAATTCAAGATGGCGACATTGAACAAAAAAATGAAATATACTTGAGTATTAGGCCCCAGAGTGACTTAAATGATAAATGGTGGGTTTTCATTTCTGAAAAGCTACTGTTTTTCATGTCACTACTTAAAAGATGCCTTATACTTGTATTTTTTCATGACAGAACAAAATGGAAGAAATGACCCAGAAAAGTATTTTTTGTGTTAAACAGATGTGATACTTTGATGCAAAAATTATGTGATCTGATGAGAATTTAAAAGTTTACAAGAAGTATGTTAACATTTTTTATAAATATTCTCGTATTGAAGCCATAAGTGAAAATGTTTCATGAAAGGCAAAGTGTACTTCTTCTTGATCAGATTTTTATATTTTTGAAAATTCTTAGCTCAAGACAACATCAGAAATTTTAGTATCACATGTTCAAGTTTAGAGTTGGTGTCTGATTCTGATTTGTTAGAAGGCCATCAAAATTGTTCCCTGTAACAATATGTCTGGGTTGGCCAAGTATCAGAAATCGTCATAATTGGCCAGTTGAGAGTCTTGTGTAGGGGAAGCATTGGTTTTCTGACCAATCAGCTTGCATGTTGCATACAGTTGTGGGTTTAACACCAGGGCATGAGCCAAAAATAAGTGTTGTTATGTTGTTAGTCAACAATGCTCAAAACTTGAGCTAGTCAAGTTAATAAAAATTTATCAAGAACAAAAAAGGACAAATACAAATTTTACTAAAATCTGTCTTCAAGTGCTTAATACTTTTAAATTCTTACTATTATGTATGACAGAAGAAAAGATATAATTATGTAACAATTCTAAAAACTGAAATAATAAATAAAAATCAAATATTTTCAAAACACAGAAAAATGCCTTCTTTTCAAGTGAAAACAAATATAGTATTCCTTGTTATTTAACAATGATAATGCTTTTAACTTAATAACTTTTGTTGTTGTAGTGTATGAGAGTACAAGTGGCTTCTTATTTATCATCACTGTAGTTTTTTTTAACTTTTACAAGCAGGATAAAAGTGAATATGTAATTTTAATGAAAGAACAAAATAAGATATTCGCTTCTCGCTCACCAGATAAAGTTTCTCATTCATGGCACCTACCATGTATTTGATTTATCCTGCTTTTAATCTTTTATATGAAATTAAAAAAAATCAAAATAAGAAATCGGTAAACAAACAAGGAAGATTGAAGAAAAATAACGGAAAAAAAATAACCGCTTTAATCCTTCTTTATTCAGACATGAACCTCCGTTCAAAAAAATTGTTTTTTATTTTTATTCTCCATGTCAACATATATAAATGATAAAAAAAATCCATGAATGATTGCAATAAATCGGCGAAAAAGCATTAATTACACGATTGATTAAGAGCGTGTGAACATTACTAAAGTACACAGTGTATTCATACGCGTGGTTTTGGTCACATGATCTATTGACTGGATATTACTAAGTTTATCCAGCGAGGCTTTATCCTGCACATTTACGCGTGAAAGCAGGATAAAAGTTAATATGTAATTGTAATGAAAGAACAAAATTGTAATGAAACATGGACAGTTTGTCTACTTTGCATTTTTTAATTTGTGCACATTTATAGAAACACAACTGCTTATTACTATTTTTCACCTAGACATGTGTTTCCCCTTCATTTTTGTACTTATTGGGTAGTCAAAAAAGTAATAACACTTGTTTCACCAATCTGAACCAAGAAAAGATCAGCTAGCTTGTACATCTTCATATTAAGCTTGCAAGATTTTGCCTCGCTTTTTAATTTTCAGTCCTAAAATGTTATTTAGACAATAATAAAGCACTTGCAATAACCAGACTGCTTTAAATAAAAACTTAGTAATTTTAATGTTTTGATTGATTTTACATTGATTATTATCTATTATTACTTAAAGGAGGGCAATACTGAGCATTTTCTTTGTTAGACGGAAGCTGTAAGTGTATGTGTGGCTGTAACTTATTTCACTGTATTTTGTATGGTTTATTTTATTTTAGTTTTGTGTGTTAACAATCAACTGCTTCTATTTTTCAATCATTGTGTCCTATAGCAGTATTATCTACTCAGAAATTATTTTAATTGCTTATTTAAAGTCAGCTTGTTTGCTTAATCATGTGGACTAAATAACAACAAGGCAACCCATTTCATTAGCCTCGTCACATAGTCTGTACTTGTGTATGATTTGAATTGTCAGCTTGTTTGTGTATTCTTATGGTAATATTAGTGAAGTGAGATTTTTTTAAATCCAAAAATTGACCGACAGTGGTTGGTTGTGAGATCTGAGTGCATAAGTCTCTGTCCAATAGTGGAATGACTCTAGTCCCTCATTGGGTAGGTCCAAGCATGAATTAGTTAGAGCCCAACAGACCTGAATCCCACAGTGGGTGGGTCTGAGTCCTGCAGTGGAGGTCTGCATCCCACAGTGAGTGGTCTGAGTCTCACTGGGTGGGTCTGGGTCTGTCAGTGGGCGAGTCTGAGTCCCAAAGTGGGATTGCCTTAGTCCCACAGTGGATTTGGCCAGAATCTCTGTGGGTGGGTCTGAGTTCTGCAGTGGAGGTCTACATCCCACAGTGGGTGGTCTGAGTCTCACTGGGTGGGTCTGGGTCTGTCAGTGGGCGAGTCTGAGTCCCAAAGTGGGATTGCCTTAGTCCAACAGTGGATTTGGCCAGAATCTCTCTGTGGGTGGGTCTGAGTTCTGCAATGGGTGAGTTTGAGTTTCAGTCAGGGAATTACGTTTTTGTGCAGGGCAGTATGTTTATGTGAAGAGATCTTTTGAGTTTCAGCTGACATTTGATATGCTTATGAGTTATTTTTCAGTCATTTTCCTCTGTAACAAACTCTTGAAGTCTGCATTAAGATTGTAATTATGGCAGTCTGATATACATACTTCATATAATTAAGTCATTAAATAGAGTTGCGTAAATCTGCTTTGTCATAAGTTTGTCATAAGTTATTAAAGTAATTATGCTACTGCATCACACATCTGCTGATAACCAAGACCCTTGTAAAGCACACACTAGAATGCATACAATCCTTTGATGAATTAACTAAAACAGTAGCCATACTTTTGTTATTATTTCTATCAAAATTTTCTTTTTCAATATAAGTTACAATTAGGTTTGTTTTACATCTTGTAGAATAATTTGTTGTCATAACTTATTAAGACATGTTCATAAACATGCATTTGTTTATATTGCATCAAAAATGCATTGTATGTTTTTGCTAAATTATAACTTGATTAAGCATGATTTACTATTTAATTGTATTACATTATACCTCATTTTTATCCCTTCCTAACTTGGATATATAAAAGATCAGCTATAATAGTGCAAGTAATAGATTTATGCTTATTATTGGGCCTTAACAGACTTTACAGGCAAGATTTTTATTGCCTAGTTTTGATTCTAAGCATTTGAGAAAATAATGAATGTTACTGTTAACCTTAAATTTTTAAAAAAAATCCCATTTGAACACTCTTGAATCTTAATGAAGATAAAAACAAACCAAATGGAGGAAAATGTTACTAATGTTTTATCCTTTGATAAGTTTAAAAGTCATTATCATCCATTTTACGTTAAGAGCATTTTTCTTGTTATTTGTAATATCATTTCTTTATTGTTGCATATTTTGATACATTATAAAACAAATTAATTATGAAAATATTTTTTTGTCTGCAAAACCAATTTTTTTACCCATTCTAACCGAATTGTTTTATTTGAATTCTTAAACAAAAACTGGTAGTATTTGTGGAGTTCATCATTTTTTGTTCAAATCTGTGATTGGTTGTGATATTGAAATCAAGTTCTTCATGTGTATATAATTTAATTCATAATTACAATGGGAATAAAACAAAAACAAATATTTATTTATTTTTCCATCTTTTAAATTTATTTTCCATCATGATTTTTTGACCGGGTAAATAGAAGAAACTAGCAGTCATTTTATTTTTTTGTGTGTTTGTTTGTTTGCTTCACTTAAATTTTAAATGATCCTTATTCTCGAATGTTTCTTTCATTTTGAATCCTAATCAGCTTTTTTTCACCTTGACATCACATGAAAGAACTTTGAAGCATTTACCTAGATAATGATATTTACTCCTGCTTACAGCGTTTAAAGTTAGTTGTTTGTTATAAGCTACCTGTGAAGATATCTAGATATAATGCTTAAAATATGGCAGCAAAAAGTGCCGAGCCTGATCTATTGCCTTATCCAATTGTTCTTAGTACAGTCAATTAAAAGATGATAATAGTTGTAAATTCCCTATTTGAATGTCATATACAAGTTTACACACACACACACACACCCCATCCCCCCCTGTAGAAGAAACATTCTCATATTTATTAACTTTTTTCTGCATTTCTTCTTAATAAAAGCTCATGTAATATTACTCGCTTCATATGTTAAAAAATATTATAAGAAATGATTTCATGTGCATACTGTTTATAAAGCGTTTTTATTTGTTAAAATTGTAATAAAAATATTTCTGTTAACAGTTTGCTGCATGGCAACATACCACTGGCCCTTATTAGATTTTGGCAGTGTAATCATTAAAACTCTGAGATTTTCTTGTCTCAAATAAACAAATGCACAGATATTGTGGACTTTGGTTCTTTGTTCATTCGAAATTTTTAACTGTAATAAAAAAAAATTGATTGTGCATGCAAGCCAATTTAATGTTGTGAAATAATACCGAATATCTTGCCACAAGGGAGTTAACTCTATGCAATTTTAATAGTTAATTGTCCCCTGATTATCAAGAAGAGGGATAATAATAAAAAATCTGGCAACATCTTTTTGTTGAGAATACACAGTAATCCTTCTGTGTCCCTGAGAGTCAATGGTTTCATTGACATCTTGTGAACCGATGTTACCAAGCTAATAAAACTGTAACACAGTAGTCATATTAAACAGTTCTGATAGTAAGGTTTTATCTTAATGAAATGTATAATCAGAACAAGAGATTGATCTACTGTACATTTATGTACTTTTTGTCATTACTGCACCTAAGAATCATGTGACAAGATTTTCCCATTGTTTATTTTTCTATGTACACTGTATTAACTAACTACATTTCTTTGTTAATTTTTGAAATCTGTACTAAAGTTGAAACAAATATCTTTGTTAATTCTTCTTTATCTGTCCTGTAAAGACTAATACAATCTAATTGTGTAACTGCATAGCAAAAGTTGAAGTGAAAAAAAAACTTCCTACATTTTATTAGGCACAAAACCATTTATAATTACTTATTAAAACATTTATAATACTATTAAAAAAACAACACAACTTTTTAATAATTAGTATTGAGTTAATTCTCAGGTTTGCT
The DNA here is from genome assembly GCA_007844125.1 of Sinonovacula constricta. Taxonomy (NCBI): domain Eukaryota; kingdom Metazoa; phylum Mollusca; class Bivalvia; order Cardiida; family Solecurtidae; genus Sinonovacula; species Sinonovacula constricta. Next base: position 19,553,699 of record CM017566.1, on the reverse strand, counting down.
TCCCAACCTAATTTGGGAATATCATACAAGGTGTAAGTAAATTTTACATATCTTTTAGGCCCAATTACTGGGATGGCAGAACAATGGGATACATTGGTGAAATGGAAATTGTCTCCCTTGTTAGAAAATATCCAAGGTATTCCAAACAGTCGTTAGGTCCTTTTAGTTGAAATTCTTGGACTTCATCACCTGTTTCTTTGTAGACATTGCAATAACAAATAGTGAAATTTCTTATTAGTGCACAAATATAAGCTTAAAGCCATTTACATACTTATAGAGATTTGTTATTTTAAAAAAGAAAATGGAAGTGTTTGTTGATGATGGGTAACCTGTGTATCACAAGAAAGGCAGATAAGTCAACATACATTCCAAAGAGAACATAAAAGCCAAATAACACAAATGAAAGGACCTACTTGCATTTAGGGATTATTCAGGGGAGACTATTCATTAATGTCATTAACAGCATGGATAATGTGGCTTTTATGTAAAACAATGTAAATATTTCCGTAGAATGTTCATAATTTTCTTTAAATAATAAAAAATACCATCTGAAATGTCAACAAAAATGATTAAAAGTCAAATGTACTATTTTTATCATTTTATATCGGAAGGTTCAAAATGAGCTAGTTAGTTTAATGAAAATACTGGTATGTGATTTATATGGTGAAAAAAGAGTATTTATTTTAATGAATTGAAAATACATTCATTGTGTATAATACAGGACTAAAATGTCATCATTCTTTTGACATATATTTATTGTTTAAACTGATTGTCAAAGCAAGTACTTCTAGAGAAATAACATTATTGTTTAACTTGTCTTGAGAGTAAATTCTTCTAGTTAAAGTTTAAATAAATTGGCAAGTCTTATATGTGACATACACAAGGATTAAAACATTTTACAATGCCATCCAATAACTTGGTTACTTCCCTTGATTTCAAAGGGAGGCTACTCGCCGCTGAGCCTCTGGGGACTAAGTAAAAAAAAGATGACGGACAAGGACAAAGAAATCAACGAAGCTGGTTTAAACAACTAAGAATTGGACCATTTCAAGCTAACAGATTTGAAAAAGTACCTGGTGAATCGTCGTTTGAGTGGATCCGAAAGGAAATATCAGCTAATCGAGCGAATTATCAGCGCTCACAAGCTAGATATTACTGGCAATTATGAATTAAAAAGGAGAGACTAACTCGAGATGAATTAGTAACACTTCACCCTCCCTTATTTGGTAACAGGTTGCCCTTGATCGGTAACACTTGCCCTTGATCGGTAACATGTCGCCGTCGGATATAAATGTATACGTCAAGCAAAAATGTATACTTGTTTACTTATTTATAATTATTTTGACACCATTCACATCAATTTGTATTTGTTTCCATCGGCTTCATATATGAGTATTATGAGTACTTCAGATATAAGTGTACCATTTTCACGCGTTAAATGAAGGGGGAAAATGATGTCAAGTAAAGTATATACTTGATTTAATTTGTTATATAGTTTTTATTATATAAAGAATGTTTATAAGATATGCATACAAACACAATAAGTTGGTTGCCGTCTTAGTCGACTTCTTCATACTGCATTGTGATAAAACTAGCGTACGTTGTGAGATTGAATCACACACTGACCAGTCTATAAATTGCAAGCACGTATATACGTCTATGACGGCAAACATCAGTTAGGATCAGAGTGATTAATTATCAATCAAGATAAGCGCTACCACTTCATCACAATAACGACTGTAGGCAAACATCAATTAACGATCACACACTGACCAGTTTATTAATTTTAATTCTTATATAGGTCTTTGTCGGTAAACATTAATTAAGATCACACAGACTAATTATCAAACAAGATAAGTGCGAATGCTATCATCAAAATAATGACTGTAGGAAAACATCAATTAACGTTCACGCTTTTATGTTTTTATGTGCAATTATAAGATAATTGCATACTCATGTCATCTTTAGTGTGACAACCTTATTAAAGTATTGGCAACAAAATATGTATGCAACTAAGTAACATTAAAATCCTTGCAACAGCAGAATTTTATTTAAATATGAAATAAAAAAACCCACGTACACAGTATAATTATTATATTTTAGGACGTAATATTGCATTTAAATCAAGGAACAGTGGCAGTTGGTATATTGTACTGAGAGGATCAGACTTTTTTCTTTGGTTAAAACAATTTTAAAATATGAAAAAAAAAAATTTTATGACTTATGATGCTAATAATACCATGTTAAAAATACTTAAGAATAAGGAGACAAAGGAAGCATAAATTTAATGTGAATGGTGTCAAAATAATAAAAAATAAATAAACAAGTTTACATTTTTTTTACTTAATTTCTAAAGATTTAAGGGCAAAGGGTGGCGTATACATTTATATCAGAAGTGCTCATAATGTATATGAAGATGAAGAAAACAAATACAATGTGAATGGTTATAAATAAATTAACAAATTTACTATTTTTTGCTTGACGTTATAATACCACCTAAATGCATCGCAGTTGTTTGTTTTGAGAAAATCGATGCAATGAAACAGTTCTGTTTTCGACCACCTTCCCGCTATAAACACCTTTAGCAATATTTCGAGGATTTCCATTTCGGTTTTGTTTCTTTCTTTAATTAACTAGACTACAACATGATGCCTTCCACGTTGATATTGAACTTGCATTACAAAAACAAGGGGAAATATGTCCAAAGATTTATCTTCCAAAATTAATGCAGATTTTAACAAATTTGGATACAATTTCCTGTAACATGTGGTGAGGCTTGATATACATGACATCAACTACTTTACCCGTATACTCGTTAATTTGGTTAAAAAGAACAACATAAATATAATATCTTATTATTTGAATGCTTTTCTGTTACCATTATGAAAATCAGTCTCTGAACTTTTACTGAAATCAAACACATTGCCACTCATAAAAACATGATTTGAAACTGAGACTTTTGTAAATAAACAACTACTACTGCCCCAAGTCTGAGTCCCCAAATTACATATAACCTTTAGAAAAAAAACAACAAACAAGAGGGCCATGATGGCCCTTAATCGTTCACCTGATGACACAGGCTTTACGTAGGCTCAAATCTGGCATTAAGTAATTAAGAATTATTTACTTTAGAAATCTTTGGTGAAGATTGGACCATTAGTGTGGCCAGTGGGTTGATAACATTTTCTAGAATTTTACCAAGTAACCTACTGAATCCACATGACTCACTTCAAAACATATGTAAGATTTCATACTGGCAAACATGATGGTCAAGTTTGGTGAAGACTGGGCCATCAATGTAGCCTATTAAGTGTTTTTACAAGCTTTTTCTAAAATTTGACCTAGTGACCTACTTTATGACCCCACGAGACCCAATAACGAACTCATTCAAGATTTCATGCAGACAAACATTCTGACCAAGTTTGATGAAGATTGACCTATAAATAGGGCCTCTAGTGTGTTTACAATCTTTTTCTAAGATTTGACCTAGTGACCTACTTTTTGACCCCACGTGACCCAGTTACGAACTCATCCAAGATTTCATGCAGACAAACATTCTGACCAAGTTTGGTGAAGATTGGGCTATAAATGTGGCCTCTAGTGTGTTCACAAGCTTTTTCTAAGATTTGACCTAGTGACCTACTTTTTGACCCCACGTGACCCAGTTTCGAACTCATCCAAGATTTCATGCAGACAAACATTCTGACCAAGTTTGGTGAAGATTGGGCTATAAATGTGGTCTCTAAGTGTGTTCACAAGTTTTTCTTAAAATTTGACCTAGTGACCTACTTTATGACCCCACGAGACCCAATAATGAACTCATCGAAGATTTCATGCAGACAAACATTCTGACCAAGTTTGATGAAGATTGGCCTATAAATAGGGCCTCTAGTGTGTTTACAATCTTTTTCTAAGATTTGACCTAGTGACCTACTTTTTGACCCCACGTGACCCAGTTACGAACTTGTCTAAGATTTCATGCAGACAAACATTCTGACCAAGTTTGGTGAAGATTGGGCTATAAATGTGGCCTCTAGTGTGTTCACAAGCTTTTTCTAAGATTTGACCTAGTGACCTACTTTTTGACCCCACGTGACCCAGTTACGAACTCATCCAAGATTTCATGTAGACAAACATTCTGACCAAGTTTGGTGAAGATTGGGCTATAAATGTGGTCTGTAGTGTGTTCACAAGTTTTTCTTAAAATTTGACCTAGTGACCTACTTTTTGACCCCAGGTGACCCAATAATGAACTAATCCAAGATTTCATGCAGACAAACATTCTGACCAAGTTTGATGAAGATTGGATAAAAATTGTGGCCTCTAGTGTGTTCACAAGGTAAATGTTGACGACGAACGACGGACGACGGACGAAGCGATATCACAAAAGCTCCCCTTGAGCACGTTGTGCTCAGGTGAGCTAAAAACTGGCATACAAATCAATGTGGGCGACACAGTTTGGCAATTGTTTACCAACTTAGTTAAAGCGGGGACCCATAGTTAAGTTGGGCATGGCTAGAGCCCATCAAAAGAAGGGTCATTTGCAAGGAAATGTTGTTTTTTTCCAAAAAAAACACAAAAAACCTTGAATTTTTCAGACTTACGCTGAAAAAATGGAAGAACAATAAACAAAACATATTTTTTTTCTTCAATTCAACAGTTTACTTCCAATATACATCAGAAAATATTGGTGTCTACATTTGTGAGAAAGCTGTATACATACATAAGTTCTCCCTCTTGTTTATATTAAATTTTAACTTTACAAACCAAAACATTGTTCAATCTAAACCAATAGTGGCAATGTTGATGTATGACTCTTTAAAAACAATCACACTTATCAATATATTTATTACTATTATGTACTTTTTGTCTTAAAAAAACAAAGAGAATATTAATTTTAAAATAATTGAAAAGTGTACACATTGGGTTTTAATTGATAAATAAAATAACTACTACAGACATAATGCAATACATGTAATTCAATCAAATGAAATGTATACCCAATTGAAGTTCAATTTCCAATAAAACATTTGTATACACTTCACAAAATATTATCCAATCATAATTATTCATTAAAACATAACAACGCCTTCAATTATAAATTATCTTAATTTTTTAACAAATAAAAATTAAACAGGGTGAATTAAGTATTCAGAGAGCAAAACCAATATGCCTGCACAATTAAGAATAAGAACAACATTTATGGCATTAGCATGTTAACAGAATCCTTCATCCATGCAATTCAACCAAGTTCGATTCTGAAACAAATTTCATGCATCTTATTCGTTAGACTTGCAAAGTCTTTAGTGCTCCTTAAACATGGACAGGAAGTCAGCTGAAATTAGTATCTAAATGGAGCCTGATGCAATCAAAGCGCTTTGATGGTACTGCTTGATCAAAGTTTCACCACATAACAAGTAATGTACTTATCCTTAGACTAAACATAGTGTCATAAGGTGGGATCTATGTTATCATAACAAGACAGGCAAGCCATGATTATTTTTTAATCAAATGTCTTTGTTCAGAATGCTTAAGTGTAAACAATTGTTTCAAAATCAGAAGAAATAAAAAATAAACAAACACACAAAAACAGTCTGGCTTAAACAGAAACTATTTAGTAACAAACAGACAAAAACCAGTCCTATTTTGTTATTGTTCCTGTCAAAAATGTTTCATTACTATCCAAGTAGGATTATTAATTCTTATGTTACTGGTATTTATTAAAACATGCTACTTTATATACATTTGAAGGTGTTCAGATATATTCATTTCTAACTATAATCTATACGAGTGAATACTGTACATGAATATGGAATATACATTGTTTAACACAATACTTTCCATGTATACAGAAGGTTGTCGGATAAGGTAGAATTTATACAATTACCCAGTAACCTACCTATATAACTATTCAATCAATGCCAAAGAAATGTTAAAAATGATGGCTGAACTAAAGAATAAGCAATGACTAAAATCATTTCGATATAATTACTCCTTATCAACTTATTGAAAGAAAACTACATCCATATATCATGGGTTTTTTGTGTGCTAAATATTGCCACATAAATCTAAGATAAAGGAAACTTTCGGTCTAAACATTGCACTGTTGATACACAAAAACAAGGTGAATGGTAAAGGGATAAACAGCAGAATCAACAAGTAGATATATATGCAATAAATGTACAATTTAATTAAATCACCACGGTTATGAATTTAAAATCTGCCAAAAGATGATGATACATAATGATACTAGAGAAACAAAAGCCAGACCCAAAATATTTGCAACACAGGAAGGGAAGTGATGAGGCAATATTAATACAATGGTACAGCCATGTTTGTAAACATTATGAAACATTAAAATATAAAGCAATGTCTTTATTGTTTAAAGCTACCAGAGCATAAGCATAAGTAATGCTTAGTTTATTTTGAGACAAGTGCAACTGTAATGATGGACTTAGAAACAAAAATAATTAAGTTTGTGTATGATTGTAGATACAAATACATAAAAGCTAATTGACAAATAAATTGGATAGATCATAAATTTCTTAGCTGCTAGGGATGTCAAAAGTATACAGAAAAGATATTCACATATATGTTAACATAATAATGAAGCATGGATTTTAGCCAAAATAATAATGCAAACACATTAAATTAAAGGTGTAATTCAATGTTAAAAATCATGATAAAAGATATAAAATTAGATTTCAAATTTTACAGCTCTGTAAGCCAGAGATAAACTTCTTCCTTGCATGACATTATTCCAAATACATGTATTTCCTTAAATCAAAAAGCTCGGACATGATTCAAGTAATATTATACACATGTATTAATGTACCATTATGTATAATATCTTAAGCTTAACCTTAATATCACACTGTAAATCAACTTGTAGTAATGATCAGGTAAATAGGCTACATAAAAGGACTCAAACACTTGAAAGTGGGTAACCAGATAATTAATATTAGGACAGTGTTAAAGATATAAAATAAGTTTATAAAACAGAAAACTTCTTTAGACTGCATAAAATGTTGAAGTAATTAAACAGCATTAAATTTGAAAATCTTTCCTAGGCAGTTTTCAATCTACATTACTTGTTAAACAAGCACAGACATCTCTTTTAGACGGATTTAAACTCAATTATGTTTAAGACATCATGCACATTCTGTTGTTGTGACAGCTTTAAATTGATCAGGACAGTGTCTTATTTAGACTCTTTTCAACAACAAAGAAACTTATTTAGACAGCTTTAAACATATATTCTTAGACAGCTTCAAACTCATGAAGCATTTTAACAACAATTATCATTTAAGGTTGAGCCAATTTAAAGACAACAAATGTTGCTGTTGTTGTTTTCCGTTAAAATGAATATTTATTGAGTAATATGTGCTATAATTAACATCAAATACGTTACCTGGACTATTCAAAGTCTAATAAATCAAAACAACGTAGCATTTTATATGAGGCAGAATCGACCATAATACTTCATAGAACATTTTGGACAACTATAAAATATATCTTCCAGTTATTTAGAACTTGTCTTTTTTTTACTAAAAAACAATAAGCAGAAAAATTGTAGAAATCAGTCTTTTAAATGTGTTGAGTATTTTGACAAGTTATTACATATTTTGGATGTTTTGAACAGTTTAGCCAAACCAATTAAGTAACATGTTTGGTTGGTTTGTCTAACACATTTTGTTTTAAAATCACACCCAGTAGCAAATCACTGTACACAAAGATGTCATAATACTTGGGTTTTTTTTACTTCTGAAAAGTAGATTCCAACTTTAGACAAGAAAGTTAATATTTAAAATATCCATAAATTGAAGCAGATGGTAAATTTTGTTTAATACAAGTATACTTTAAAGCATAAAACACATCAACAGTAGCATGGAAACTGTTCACAAATTGTTGAGGCTGGATGCAGGTGACTGATGAAGGGAGAACAATGATCACAAAAGATCACCATAAATTATGTTGTACTCTGGTGGGCTAAATAAAGGAAACCTATGATAAATAAATACAGAACCCTACATGCTTGACATGTTTTAAATACAAATATATGAAATAAAAACAGGAATGGTGACTAAATGAGCAAAGCAATAGTGGGGACTTAATAAGCTGGCCCCACTTGCAGAAAGATTTTGCCTGAGCTTAAGATTTCTTTTCTCAGTTTTTATTAAAGTACCTTGAACATGTCACTTACGTCTGTTGAAAACTCAATCTCACTAGTTTATACTGTATTACAATTAGAATTTGTAAATTGTGCCTGTAAGGAGTTCACTGTTAATAAATAATTGAGTAAAAGCAAAATCTCAACTATTTTAATAAATAACTGAGTAAAAGCAAAATCTTAACTAAGAATAGTTTCTGAAAGTGGGGCTTGGCAATAAAACATAGCACACTAACACTGTATATTACACTGCTTTGTACATTCTACCCATATGAACACATATAAAAAGAAGTGCAAAAAATGTTCTTATACCTTAATACAAAATGTAACAGGTAAACAACCAGGCACATACACAGAAAAGATGGAAGATGGCAAGAAAAAGTCTAAACAGTTATACACAACTTTCCTGTATAAGTAGTACAATTCATGAGAAACATATTGACCATTTTATATCTTACAAATAAGACTGTGTAGTATACAAACACGAAACAGAGACCAAAAAAGATCTTTTTTTATACAATTAGATTATTAATGTATAATTTGATTATTTAAAACAATCAAATGGATTTCAAAAACTGAGCACAGAAAATCATATTTGAAAGTAAAAAAGATTTAAGTTTATGTCCCACCAACAGTATTTCAGTTATCTGGAGACGGTGATGCAGATATAGTGCTGCCTTCACTGTGTATAGCACCCTGTGAATACCTGGCATAATACCACACCCAGTCAGATTATCATGACACCGGGCCAACCAGTCATGGAACTACCCTTATATTTGCTTAAGCAAGAAAACTATACCACTACCATTTTTAACAATTTTGGTATGACACAGGCCAGGATCAATGCTCTACAGATTGCGCTTCCAGGTCCATTAAAAAAAAAAGATTTAAATGTACTGATAGGTCTCAGGCAGACAGAACATAACACGTGCATGGAAACAGCTGCTTGAAGATGCCAGATCCAGATCTGCACCTTTTGCATCCAAATCATTAGCAACATCTTTACTTACAAATACATGTAATTAACAACTAGCAGCTGTCAAAGTGATAAGTGTAGTTAAATCTTGCACATATGCTTTTATACATGTGTTTCAAAGAATGTATCCTTGTACATTATCTTTGGTATATAAGAAGGTATTTTGATATTTATATTAATCTTGAAATGGTCTGGGATGTTATTTTATGGAAATGAGTATCAAGTTTCCTTACATATTTAAATAATAAGCCTAATATAACAACATCTCAAGCATTTCCTACAATAACTATCATAATGTTCAGTTGATGAGTGATTAACCATCCCACATACTCTGATTTCAGATATCTTGGATGTTGTTACTTACAACATTCATAGTCCTACCAGTACTGTCATATATTTTGCTAATTTTTCTCTAAAAGTTTTTCAATCACTACCATCATTAGGAGCTATTGAAGGAAATTAGGGAAAAGATGAGTCTATATTTCTTTAAATTCATTTTGCGTTATAAACCTAAACAATAAAGCTTTCAATTTGGCATATTAAAATGAAAAAAAAAAGGAGACTGAATTAAACATGTGAAAAAATGTTTTAGAAATTAGAAAAAAAATATCATTTTTTTAATGTAAGCTAACCTATGAAAGACAAAACACACAACATCTATTTTTTTCTCAACATAGTGAGTTTATTATGTACAAATAACTCCAGTTTTCTGAAGTATAACAGTTACAATTATTTCTGTCCTCTTATAGAAAAATGCTTGATGACGCAATACAATAAAGTATCTCATATTAAAAACTGGTGGATCCATCCCTTGTGAGAGCCCCCTTCTAAAATTTCTAGTCCTTATATTACGTGAAAGGTGGTATCCAACAGTTTGGACCATTTTTTTTTCTTTCACACTACCAAATAAATTATTGAAAACCTGAATAGATCCCAGTAAATGCTGTTTATTAGTGACCTACATCCATGGTAAAAGTAAAGCATAACAAGAAAACTGACAGATACCACCTTTAAATTAAAAACAAACAAAACAGATGTAAATTCAATATAATAAACTAGGAAAACAGTAACACTATTTGTCCAGACACATGCCAGAACTCTGATGTTCCAGAAATTGTACATACAAATTCTGGAAAAAAACCCAACTTGCTTTGTCTTACACTAAAAAAATAACTTCATCACCATCATTCATCCTCATATCACCCATTAAAAAACAAATCTACCTGTTAAAATGATACATTGTAATGAGTATTTTTTCCCTATAAAAGCAACACATAGTAGCCAGTTTTATATTTTTAGGGTTTGGCAATAATTCATTATGAAACTTGGAAGGAACAGCAAACATCTGCCCTGGTGGCTAGGAGGTTAGATTGCAGCCTCCTAATACCAGAGGTCCCTGATTCAAAGCCCACCAGTAGCACTTTTTGTTTGTAGACTTTTTTTTCTTCATTAAACTCATGAGTTTATAAAAAGATATGCTTATATACCATCCGAGTGTCATGGAAAAAGTTAAATTGTTTTCTCATCTTTAAGATGTTCATATACTGAATAGTTATCCATATCAAAATAAGGAATTCTAATTTAAATGCATCTAACTTTTCTTTTATTACAATTTATTTCATTTTAACACCAATATAATGCACATAAACATTTGTATATACCTGTAGATAATATTAACAATTATTCTATTTCTAAAACAAAACAGTTGTATATATATACAGTAACAAAGTTAACAAACATATAGGCCGATTAGAGAAAGGCACATTATCTATAAAAGACAAAAATGCACTTAAATTCAAGAGCTAAATGAATTAAGTTATATCCCATAATTCTCAACTAAATCTTATAATGAGCATTGAAGTTTTAAATTTGTTTAGGGGGTGGGAGGAGAAATAGCAGGTATTTGGTCATATGTCCAATGATAAAAGGTACAATCTTGTCGCAATGTTTACCCCGCAAAAAGTAACATTTAACAGTACTGATTCTAAACTTCTAGTTCTGTACAATTTTCATTTACAGGTATTTCTTTTTATGCTGACATATTAGAAAAATATCAACTATTTTCCATCCTTAAATATAGAAATGGATTTTGTTCCCAAATCAGTGTTTTTTGTCATGATCATATTGTGACAGGAATGGAAAAAACTTGTCTTAATGTCAAGAAAATTAAATTATCCCTTAAAATGTTCACTAATTGTGACAGTGATAATCATAAGTACACAGTTTTAATCTGCAGCAGATATAGTGCTGCCTTTACTGTGTTATCACACCATGACCAAAATAAATCAATCTATACTGCAATGATGCTTTGTCCTAAAAGAGTAGAGAGCACTATACGTGGAATGTATACATAAGCAAAGGCCATACAGTGTCTCCTCAAAACAAGAATGTTTATGCAAATACCCATATCAACATTTTCCCATTATTTTAAATTTAAGGGGAGTAATATATCTAATGCAGTAACCTCCCTTAAATGCTGACTTTTTTAATATATGTAGTACATGTCTGTCTGTTAATAAGACTCGTTTGTTTTGAAGTTTACTATTCCACTAACAGTATCACTGGGATTGCATTTCATACAAGACCTAGTTATATAATTCTTACACCTGCACCAACTATTGCTTTGATTTTTTGTTTTATCATCATAAACAAATATGTTCATATTGTACTGTTCAGATGTTATTGGTGGAGAAAGACTGCAGACAAATGTCAGCTTGAAAATCCCAATCCTCATACAAAAGTTGTAATCCTGATCGGAACTTAACCTTATACTGTGTCAGCACAAGTTGGCAAACATTGACACTCTGCCATGGGCCCTTGTAATCTGTATGAGTCTTAAGAACAGATAATCAATCACTCAGACTTTTGTTTACCTTTCTGGTAATATCAAACCATCATGCTTTTGTTGAAAAAAACACAACAACTGTAAACTTGGTATACTCTTTATCCAGAGGTTACTGAAGTTTAACGATCTCCCCTTAAATGGAAAAAAATGGGCAATGTCATAAAAAACAACAAAAAGCAACAATAACAACAAATAATTTTAAATAGATTTGCTTGCAATAGAACAGCGTTCACATACTTGTGATAAAAATACAAATGTTTTAATCATGTGATTTATGTTGTTTATAAATCACCCGGTTACCAAAACTTCTAAAACTTGGTCATTACTTAAAAAACAATATGACATTAGTAAATAGTCTCCCCTGAATAATTCCAAAATGCAAGAAGGTCCTTTCTTTGGAATACTCGATCTACATTTGTACTTTCGTACTTCTATGCCTGCATAGTTAGCAAATTATTAAAAGACTTGTTTAAATAACATACTTCTGTAAGTATTATACTAGGTTTTGAACTTATATTTATGACAAGAGGGCCATGATGGTCCTTAATCGCTCAGCTGAGGACACAGACTTTTAGTAGGCTCATATCTGGCATCAAGTAAGAGTTATTTTCTTTAGAAACCTCTATCGATTTCACAAGCTAAAATGTTGACACTGCATGACGGAGGATGAACGGACAAAAGAGTATCAGAAAAGCTCACCATTAGCATGTTGTGCTCAGGCAAGCTAAAAAGAGAAAGAAGAAATTACACGGTAATGGTACCATCTCCAGACGAACAGACAATTAAGTCCAAGGATTCCAAATGAAAGGATCTACCAACAATTTTGACTGTCAAATATTATCCAATAAGGGAGACAATTCATCAATGGTCCTGATTAAATGAGACGTTCTTTCTTTTAAGATTTGTTTTAAGTTTTTTTTATCTTTTAAATATCCAAACAGGCTAAAACCTGTATCTTTTTTATTTTCTTATTTTTTTGGCTCCAAAGTACAATACATTGTTTTATCAATACAGAATCTTTGTTGTTCTTCATAGCTGATCTATTCCTTATACACTTGCATTACTACAATAGATTATGCATTTTGTATTTATAACAATTCCACATAAATTATTACCAACACAACACAGTTCTGCATTAAACATAGCAAGAGGAAAATAGATATATGCAAAAATATTAAAATATTTGTAAGTATTTATATCACAAAGTTATGAGTACATAATGGTGTATGATGAGAAACACATGATACATGAACTGACAAAGACTACATAGAGGACCTGATATGAGTGTTCATTAGATACTGAAAATATTAAATGAGATGGATGAAATGATATGAAACGAGGCTCTGCTGAGTTTCATATCATTTTATACAACAATATTATATTTTCAGTATCTAATGAACATGATTATTAGATTCTATTTATCACATAACCAAAACATCAGCTGTTCTTTGTTTACAATGCATCATCTTTTTATAGTATGAACAATTGGCCCTGACATGTGTAATTTGGTTTGGGAGAATCTGCACAAAAAATAGTTCCAATCTTTACTCGACCATTTTGCATAAAAAGGGAACAGATACATTTATAACATGACTAAACTGTTATTTTTCTTAATTAAAATGAAACAGTCCAACAAAATGCATAATACGGTGACAACAAAGTGATCGTGAAATGGCATATACACTTCACATACTTAATGACGTCTCACTAGGAAAACTAACTAGAGTGTTAACAAAAATAATGCATGAGTGTTACCTCACGCTCATGCTGTATGTTATGTGATAAAAATTCTTTCCTCATGATCTTACACAATGGACTTATCTTTATAAAGAGATTATGATAAGCACCTCAACCAATTAGTAACTTGAATTTCTACCAATCTGTAAGGCTTAGAAATACCAGTATAATGCATTTGTAACAGGTCTGTAGAATGTAGTATATAGAAGATTTGATTTCTGAAAATAATTGACTTGCAGGTATATATTATTTAAGAGAGTAATATTAACTCTAAAAAAGTAATTAACTTGGAATGAAAAAAAAAACCCACTGACTTTGCACCACCTGCCAACAAAATTTTCAAAATGATTTTAAAATAACATGTCAATTTCTGTCTAAGTATCTAATTACATGGTGACCCCTCCCCTTTACATTTAGTGTTTGATGACATGGTGACCCCTCCCCCTTTACATTTAGTGTTTGATGACATGGTGACCCCTACCCCTCTACATTTAGGTTTTGATGACATGGTGACCCCTCCCTTTACATTTAGTGTTTGATGACATGGTGACCCCTCCCCCTTTACATTTAGGTTTTGATGACATGGTGACCCCTCCCCCTTTACATTTAGTGTTTGATGACATGGTGACCCCTCCCCCTTTACATTTAGTGTTTGATGACATGGTGACCCCTCCCTCTTTACATTAAGGTTTTGATGACATGGTGACCCCTCCCCCTTTACAATTAGGTTTTGATGACATGATGACCCCTCCCCCTTTACATTTAGTGTTTGATGACATGGTGACCCATCCCCCTCTACATTTAGGTTTTGATGACATGGTGACCCCTCCCCCTTTACATTTAGTGCTTGATGACAAGGTGACCCTCCACCTCTACATGAAGATTTGATCAAATGGTGACCCCTCCCCCTTTACAATAAGTGTTTGATGACATGGTGACCCCTCCCCCTTTACATTAAGTGTTTGATGACAGGGTGACCCTCCACCTTTACCTAAAGATTTGATCAAATGGCAACCCCTCACCCTTTACATTAAGCTACTTCTGGGGTCAGTTTGCAAAAGGGATGCAGAGTTTAATAAGATCATTTGTTATGTGTTCTGATTGCTTGATTGCTCTCAGATGCTGTATTTGGGTGCTTTAATGATCCCTTTCTCTGGCATTTAATGTCATTGAAAGTTGTTCATTCATTAACACTACCAATTTTTTTACCACAATAAATAAAAAAGCATTCTGCCATGATAAAATAAGCGATATATCACGACATAAATTGGGACTACGATACTGCAATGTAATAGCAGTTCCTTTTACTTTCTTAACACATTTTCATACTGTTGATCAAGTTGACATGTTCTGATACAATGTTCTTTTAGTTAACTGTGATGTTATTAATAACATAAGTATCAAACTGTGATAAAAAACTAAATAAATAAAATATGCAATTTTGCCAACTGTTGATATTCTTTGAGAAAAAAAATAACCAGGAATGGGGGAGAAATAGAAGAGCTAAACAGGGGAAACAACCTAACAACACTGCATAAATTGTAAAGCACATTTGTGTCCCTTTTAAGTCAAAATTTCTTGTAGAATGTGTTAAAATGGAAATAGATTTTAAGTTTGCGTGATCTATCGCCTAATACATCACAGTTTCTCATTCAGATTAGTAAATTTAATTAAAACCTTCGTGATTACGTTTATATGCATCTGAACTCGAAACCGTGATATAATGATCATCATGATCATGCAAAACTCTATTTTCAGATTAGATAATTAGATTTATGCATTTCTGTGTGTATAGATCACTGACAAAGCTCATGTAGCCAATGGTTAAAATAAATGTAAAAAATCAATCCACAAAAT
The DNA here is from genome assembly GCA_007844125.1 of Sinonovacula constricta. Classification (NCBI taxonomy): domain Eukaryota; kingdom Metazoa; phylum Mollusca; class Bivalvia; order Cardiida; family Solecurtidae; genus Sinonovacula; species Sinonovacula constricta. Next base: position 19,538,114 of record CM017566.1, on the reverse strand, counting down.
TATAACAACAGATATATGCATAGTCACATTTTACAATGGCATAAATAAAAATTAACTTGGTTTAAATTTTCCACAGACAAATCACACACAAAAATCATGTACAATTCTGGACAGTTTGTTCAAGATTCACAACAATGCCTTGTCATAAATTAATTAATTCAAGTTAAAAAGAAGTAAATAATTATTTTGAAATAACATTATAATGTACATTCTGTCACACAATTAATGTTTAGCCTTATTTTGTGATTGTCATTTCTCAATTAATAATTATTCTTACTTATCGATATTTAATAAAATGAACTAAATTAATGAAAATAAAATTTCCTTCAAAACTGGACAATAAACTTAAACTGCTGGGCTTTCACACATATTCATAGTAATAAATGTCACTGATACAAAAAAATGATTAAGAAAACAAAATGTGACAAAAATCCAAATTGTAATGTAAATCACTTTGCCATTACACTGCAGCTTACTTTCAAAATTGAATCTTTTTGTCTGAAAATTGCAGAGTAGACAGATTAAATATCAATTACAGTTCGAAATATCATGGTTTAACATTAAAGGACAGCAACAATGGGCTGTAAATCAACTTGGAGACCGGTTCAGTGGAATACTCTCAATAACAACAGAAGTTTGGTCAGCAACAAGTCCATGCTGATTGGCTGAAGCATAAGTCACATGACCCACAGGCGGCCAATCAGCTATACCAATTTCTTTTTCCAGTTTCTTGTACTTGGTGGGTATGTGCTTTCTCCTTAGGCTCTTGATGCATGAATGCAGGAACCTTTTCACAAGTCTATTCTCTGTCAGCAGATACTTGAAACATAAAGAGATAAATGTTTACTGCATGAAATATACATGTACAATGAAAATCAAATGACAACTTACAGGTATGTTTATATATAACATTTGAAAATAGGTCAGATTACATTTGTAAGAGTCATTTAAAAATCACCAGATTCTCCTACCACACAATGACCAATAGTATTGCAAGTCAAAATATGTCCTTTCCATATTAATTATTTCCCTCAATATCCAATAAATGCAATAATCTGTGTTTTAGTGTCAAGTATTTTTTTTGGAAGATTTTTTTTTTTGGTGTAAATTTTCTGCTGATGTGATAAAATTATTATTCTTATTAGATAAAAATAAAAGTCAAATTAATGATCAATGGAGCTCTTACACATCTTGTTGATATAATATTAACAATGTTATTTAAAGTTGTGTGCAAGATGTATAAGCATTGTTATTGAAAATGTAATGTGTTAGGAGACAACAATGTTACTGGGAATTACAGAATGTACAGCCGATTGTATGAGGGCTTGTTTTAAACATAATTTTTAAAATGAATGATGTGATTGTTGTTTGTCTTTCACCAGTAAGTAGGAAGTAACATGGGATTATACGGTTCAAAAGCCAATCTGAATTTTCTATTTACACCATAATAAACAATGGTCTCGCATTTTACAAGGGTGTGCTGTGCTCAAGTAACCCAGCAAAAAAACACAGGGTATATTAAAAAAACTCCATAAACAAGTGTTATGGCTCTTGTGATTGGTAAATGATTTTATTTTAAGCTACTTATATTCCAAACTTGATGTAAATTTGCCATATAGAAAATAAACAATAAAAGGATATTATTTAAGAATGACATGCATAATCAGTTTCAACATCTGCAAAAAAATACAGAATAAATAATTGGAAATCACTGACAAAGATCATCAATTAGTATGTAATCATATTTTTGGTTTACCATGGATAAGTATTTTGCAACTTTTTAAGCATAATACAAGTACAATGGACTTAAATCATAATACATACAATCCAATAAACATACAAATACATGACATGCATTAAAATTGTCCTTCATTCACTTGTGAGCAATTTTTTTATGGGTAAAGTAGTAACTGCCTTTTGATTGGGTAAATCATTGCCTCCAAGTACATACCTCGAGTGACAAAGCCGCAACAAAATGCCCGAACACTATCACTAGAATGAGAGCTCTGAACTGTAGGGATTTCTGATCAAGACGCATCAGCTGAAATATAAGGAAATATTCATAAATACTTGACCTGCTATGTTTGTTAGTAATAAAGATTTCGGTAAAAAGTTGTTTTTAAGGATTTGATCCATTGACTTTTGTCAGAAAATAATATTGAACAATCATGTTTCTGAAAAGGATTTCATAACTTCAGCATTTATATTTTTAGATCTCATATGATACATTTTTGTTCTATTTGTATAAAATGTGAAAAATGAACACAATAATAATCATTACGGCACCATTCAAGTATTATTTGTGCAAAACAGACAGACCGTCAGAATCATCGATCACAGTTCACCTCACAGCTCGCACATTTTTACCTTCGAATCAAACACAGGCCAGAAGCTAAAAGTATACGCATCACCAACTAATAACCAAATTACCCTTTAATTTTTACTTTAGACAACTAATTTGTAAAAAACTTATTTGAGAAAAAAAACCCACATAAGTTCAAGTTGTAAGAACCTAATAAGGAAAAATCAGCATAGAAATGTGTGATGTTATGAATATCAAACTAGAATGACTCAAATTAGGCAGAATCCAAGAAAATACATTACAAAGTAATCATTTGATAAGTCACCAACTTACCGCAAAAAATTTGAGTATTGGTTGCCATGGTAACATAAAGAGGCAGGCAGTGAAGATAACCAGAAGTATCATACTGATGGTGAATGGGACTGAAATAAAGAAAATAAAGTAAACATATTTTTTTTATAAAATAACATCCTTTTAAAAGTAAACAATTATCCTGTCCACAATTTCATATATCTTATTAATGTAATGATGCCTTCTATTATTCCTTAAAGTAACCCCTCCCACTATAATAATACTTAGTATTTTTTAGGGAATTTTGCTTATTTTTCCATAATAATTCATGACACTTACAGCAATTAAGCCCACTATGACAATAGCCAGCTATTCATGTTGGACAAAGACCTCCAGGCAAATATTTGTGTAGAAGCAATGTTGCCTAAGGAGGTTCTAAGATGATATAAATCAGGGACTCTTACAGTCTAGCCATGGGTGCCATGTTTATTAAACTATCCAGTGTAAGCACTCACTATTTGTGTACACTTCCTTCCTAGCCATGTGAATAATAGCAGAAGATATGTAGTAGTTTTTTTTAATGTTTTAACATTTAAATTTCAAAATATAAATTTCCAGATAAAAATAGATTTATCTCTCCAGATAAAAATAGATTTATCTTTCCAGGTCAAGACCCTTACTACTTACTACATTTGCTATTTCAACGGTTTTTGGTTTTGTTCTTTTAGGCAAAGGTCAAGATCTTTGAGTATTCTTCGGATGCTACTTACTATTTGTGTAGATTCGTTTCCTAAACGGTGGTCCGCGTGAGTAACAGAAGGCTATGGTAATGTACTGGAAGGCAGACACTAGAAATACCAAGGTGCTCTCCCAACATATAATCTGCTCCCCATCAGATACAATGCGCTTGTACCTGAAATACAGAAAAAGAAGATAAATGCTAAAATATATGCTAGGTGAGTAATGTCACTCATTTACAAGGGGAAGCATTATATACCAAAAGAAATTCATGTGTGTAAAAATCTGCTGAGAAATTAACAATGAATTACATGCACAAGAATTTTCAACAGCAAAAATTAAACAAAGGGCAATGAAGCCAGAAAAACATTAAACAGTTATCTTTATGTACAACAGTGTTGCATAAGGAAATATGGAAATGTGGCCATCTCCTCCACTCTACAAAGAAGGCCATGATAGCCCATTTTTTGCTCACATGTGTGCTATTTATTAAACAAACCAGATTAAATGACCAAGAAAACTTTCCAAGTCCAAGAAAACTGTGACCTTACTAATCAGTAAGACTGACTGACTTCATAGTATTTGTTTGACATCTCTGACAAAAAGAGTTGTAAGTGCATACTGTTGATCTGTTGTTTCACATTACTCAAGGTATTTAAGCTAAGGAATTGCATTTCTAACAGTCTATGAAATTGCCCATTTTTACTATTTGCACATCCTGAGTTTGTTAGCTCCAGGATCAAAAAGATGGCTCAAAAAGTCCATCTAGGTGAAGAAACAAGCATTTCTAAGTTTATTTCATGATATCTAAGTATACTATGTGTCACTTATTTGTTGCTGGATACTCGTAACTGAACATTACCCAGCATCATCAAGAAAACTGCATGAAAATTTCATGCATTAGATAGTTTCAATGTTAATCAGATATGACCCTTGATCTGTTTTTACTTTGCTTTGAACCATTATGCAAGAATTAGCATGATACCACATCCCAGTCCCATTATCTAGTTACATGAATTACAAACAGTGCACCTATTGGTACCATTAAAGGCATTAAGATGACTTTTTTAGGAGTCCCACCCTACCAAGATAACACCATGCTGTGAGACCACATGTGACAAGGCTGTAAATCATTTAATTAGTGTTACATGTATTAACAGAGGGATGTCAAAGGAATTAAAGATCATAAAACAGTCACAATTGATGCACATGGACTGATTTCCGCCCTTATCAGGCAGTCCCACCCTTCACCATTCCCAACCCACTACGTTGTGTTGACACATTCCAGTTCCAATGTCTTTAAATTTTCTTGAGCCTCACCTACTACCTGTTTGACGTACCATGATTGGTTTTTAAGATACACAATGGCCAGGATTTGGAAGATTGCTGCCAGCAGAACCTGCAGCAGGATAGACAAAATGTTTGACGGCTTCACCAATGATCCTTCTGGTCTTCTAGCCACCAACTTGTGGTATGCATGCGTGTTACCCACTGTAGATAAAAAAAAGTATACAAGAGGTTACATAAATATTGCATGTTGTCTGAATAAAAGATATAATGATTACAAAAACTTCAGCTAAGTGATAACTAGCTCTTAATATGCATTCAATTAAATGTTACCGACACTAAATGTGGAATATTGAAGAAGTACAGTATATAGTAAAGTATAGCATAGTATAGGATAAAACTGATATATGTGAACAACAGAAAAAATAAATACATGCAACTAGTTTGTGCTTCATATAGATATTTATACAGAATTTAATTAAATAAATGACAACTGCTCCACATTTTTTCTTTATAAAATGAAGCTAAAACTTACTGAAAATGGCAATGGTTGTTGTGATGGCAAGATCAATGTAGAGGAACTGCATATCTCCAAGATTAACACCATACTGAAACAGATAGTAAACATATTTAAATATATTTTAGCTTTGATCATGTTTATTTTAATATGATTTGATTTTATATACACCATTGTAACACCATTAGGGTAATTTAATGTTTTGCAATGACTGGATGAGAGAGACCTCAGACAGACGTCTGGGTAGTACCACAGGCACAAAGTATGAATAGGAATTAAAAGTCAAACAATATATGTACTAGTTATCAGAATAGAGTGTAAAGATTTAATTATATGTTGGTAAAAAGTACACGATTAACAGATGATTAAAGGTTTGAAACATATGGAGTTAGTGAGGAGTTAGGCATTTAAAAATGATTTATCATGCAACAACTCACAGTATACAGGATCATAACAGAGATGAACTGGATAAAACTGTACAGGGCCATGTATTTGAAACAACCAAAGGATGTAACCAGAGCTGCCCGGCCTTCCCTGAAACCAACAAAATGGAGATAAGAAAGCTTAAGATAAAGCTGCTAACAATTATTTATGTAATATAGCAGACTATTATCTTAAAATAAATACCGGGTAAGGGTAAATATCTTAAGAATTTCAGCAAAATCCAATACTTTCTGTCTATGTGATTTACTTGCAGTTATTCTGCAGCTAGATGAAGGAGTGTGCAAGTGGTCCAGCTGACTCAGCTGGTAGAAGAACTAACCCTCATTTCATGAAAAAAAAAAATGTTCTAAATATGGATCACCTGTGTCACAAGAATGTAATTTAGACATTTATGAATGCTGCTGAGTGTGAAAACTTTCTTAAAATGGAAGTTCTTCCCCAGGCTCAAACCATGGCCATAAAATACTAAATTGGTTGTGGTTTAGCTTCCTAAATTATGATCAAATATAAGAGAAGTTCTTTGAATGGTCAGACAAGTAACTAGATAATGTGCCTGGGTGTGGAATGATTGCACATGTCCATGGTTATACTAAGGCAGCACTTCTTCAATTGGACACCCTCCAAGGATCATTAACAAATTGTAATTTGGACAATAAAGCCTGCAAACAAACAATCTAAACCTTTACAATGATATCATACCAAAAAGTAACTCTTTATTTCCTCTAAAGTGCTCCAAAGAAGTCATAAGGTTAAGAGCAATACACTGTACCTCATGAGTGTAACCACACACTCAATGTTGTTGACTCGGGACGTGAAGGGAGCTGCGACAGACGCCTCTGCCTCTGACAGAGAGATGCCAGCATGGGCGGCCTTCAGGGCCTCACAGTCATTAGCTCCGTCTCCACACATACCCACTGTATATCTGAAAAAGATGAAAAGAATTATTATGAGATGATGATACTGATGATTAGGATGACATTGATAACCATTCTACATCCATCAAGTCTTATCACAGAACCATAGTACTTGGAAAGTGTCTCAAACTGATGCTGAGATGATGATGATGATGATGATGATGATGAAAATGGTAATTACATTCTTAGTATTTAATATAATTATATATTATTATTATTCATGATTTAACATTCAAATTTGCTTTATGAGGAATTGGCATTTCTCTGTTTCCAAATTTCTAGACTCAAAATAGATAATAGTCTATAAACAGCAAAGAAAATAAGAATCGTAAATTACAGATAAGGAGCAGAAAATGATTAGAAATGTTACAATATATCATATTAGGATGCACTGCTAAAGGAGTAGATAATTGACAGGATCAACCCTTCTCTGTGGCTTCCCATCAAATTACTCCACCTACCCCAAGTCCTGCAGTCTTTCTATGAGATGACATTTCTGGTCAGGCAGCATACGGGCAAAGATGGTTCCTGTGACACAGATCTTGGGAATAAGGTGTGGAAAGTGCTGGCTGATCACTGTGAATGATTTCCCACTTACAGCAAGATGGGTGCGTACTGGTTCAGGCAAAGTTGTAGTTGTAGCAACCTGAAAAACAGGTAACAAGTAAGGTAAGTTACATGTAAAAATGTATGTAAGTGAGAATTAGTTATAATTTTTTAATTTTGTGGAAAACATTTTCTAATTAGTGTTGAGGAATTGTAATATTTTGTTTTTAAATTCTAGTATTGTAAATCTATTTTTAGTGAAGGAAGAACACCTCTCTCAACACTTTGTATCAAGCAGGACCTAACTGGTCTTGAATGACATTGTTTGTTTTATAACTGAAGTAGGGTTACTATCTCATATAACCAATATGAATTCATAGTTTTTACATTAAAACTATACATTTAAGTGTTTAGGTATTTTACAATTTTAGTAATGTTCCTTAATATGCATATCCAATAAGAATGAACTCAGAATATTATTGAAAATTATATCTTTTAACACTGTGAATGAAAATGTGAGTTTTTAGCATTCTGCTCCCAGATATTTACAAATAACAGTGCATGTTTTAAGACTGGCAGAGGAAAAAACAAAGACAGAAAGAAATGTTAGTAATTGCCCTTTCACTTTATAATATCCCACAAACACTTATGTAAACATATGAGAAAGACAGGAAAGTGAAAAAAAGACAAAAAAGTGTTAGAAGATGTTGACAATATAAACATGAACAATGAAATGAAATCAAAATAAAAGACAATATGCTGTACAAAGTAATCAAATAATGTTAATGAAATAACATTAATCAGTATAACGAGTTGACCTTAAAATCGTCAATGTAAGAACAAAATATTAGCACAACTTATGTAAAATATTAAACCCCTTCCCCTAAGAGTCCATTTAACCATACAGGGAAACTACAGTAATTCAAGTAACAAAAACAACAATTAAAAAAAAAACAACAACGTGTCTATATATATTTTTAAATAGAAGATCTGCCTTTGATTTTTTACCTTCAACAAGAATTTTCATTTAAGCAGCTAAAGTTTGAATAATATTTCAGAGACCTGTCATGGTTGCAAATCTAGAGAGTGTTATCTGTAATCACTGTCTCAAGAGTCCAACAAAAAAAACTTTTGAGTCTAAGACAAATCTCAAGAATCTGATTGGTCAGATATGTTATATTGGTACATTTGAAATCCACCCACCAACCAATCTGATTGGTCAGATATGAATACATTTGACATCCTCCCACCAACCAATCTGATTGGTCAGATATGAATACATTTGACATTCTCCCACCAATCAATCTGATTGGTCTGATACAAGTTACACACTTGAAATCTACCCACCAATGAATCTGATTGGTCAGATATGTAGTACATGTGAAATCCACCCACCAACAAGTCTGACAGGTCAGATACAAATTAAACTTGCAATCCACCCGCCTGCGAATCTGATTAGTCAGATATGAATTTCATTTGAAATCCATCCACCACCATTCTGATTGGTCAGATATGAATTATATCCCACCAATGAAATCCTTGAGTATGTACTTAAACTCATGTTCAGTGTTTTATAAACATTATAACCAATTACCCTGCTAGTACAATAGGTTGAGTGGCAGACCCATGTAGAGGATGGCCAGATTCAATCCTACGTTCCGACATAAAATAGTCATAACATGAGCTGCTAGCAGAGACAACTCAATCTACTTTTCTCACTGCTGGATAGTAAAGTGTAAGCTGTTATTAACTTCGGAAAAAAACCTTAACCAACACATAAAAAATTCAAAACAAGAAAAGGGATAATAACTCAAAAAATAATTTTAGAGTTACCTGGTACCTGACTTATTGAAATGGGTTGCAGAAAGCCGATAAGAAAGTCATGACAATAACTTCAAATTTTATCTTTGAAAAGTGCAGCAAAATGGATCTGGTATGGAGCTTTTACTCAGAAAGTATCAATGAAGGTAATGCCAATTCTCTCAAGCTATTGTTCATTTTGCATTTATAGTTTTATCCTTTGTTCAGTCAAACATCTGGGTGAAGTGGAGCAATCTAATTAGATGCAGATAGACAGGGATTCTAATCACAGACTTTGACATCTATTGTTGTGTGTACTTCCACTAGGCCATCCAATATGGTTAGTCTATAAGGGTAGTTTCACATCTCGTTGGCCTAATTTTTTTATGACAGTAAAACATGATGTGACTGGGTGTGGTATGTTTTCAGTTGTTCGTATCATGCTATCATGGTGAAGGCATCATTATATATGATTTAAGTAAACATGTTCTTTAAATGAAAACTGACAAGCACAACAATAAATTATCATAATATTTTTTATTTGAATGCCTTCATTTGGATTTTCAATATGACTGCTTCTATGTCAAACACAAACAAAAACACAGAAAAGGACTAATATAATAAATCTAATGATGCAAGAAACTCCAACCATGAAACCATATATATTTTTATATACGATTATGCAAGAAGAAAAGAAAGGAAAGTTTAGTTCATTAACCAGTAGTGTCAGTCCTTGTGTATAACAGTTCGTGTTTCTGGTTGTATCTAATGAATATATATATACATGAATGGGAATTCCAAATAAACATATAAGAATGGTTAATATACATATAAGACTATTACATATACATATAGACATCTAAATAATACCAACTTAATGCTTCAACTCAACCCTTTTGTGGTGAAAGAAAACAGTCATGTGCCTTCTGGACACCTGTAATCTCTGCCACTAAAAAGGACTAAAACTCTGACAAATTAGACTTTAAGAGATATTGATGTCTTAATATATTTTTGTATTTGTATATTTTTATTAATTATCTCAATAAACTATTTTTAAGAAAAAGGGGCAGAGTATGCCTAAACATAAATAAGAACTGACTGCAGACAGTGCACTCTATAGTTATCAGAGTGTAATAGCATTAACTAAAAATTTAAAAAGGGGCATAACTTTGCAAAATTAATTTTAGTGTTACCTTGGCTTTTAAAATGTGTTACCCTTTTTCCCATGAACATGTATAATACAAGTCTGAAAAGAACATCTTTGAAGGTTTTTGAGAAACAGACCTTTATACAATGGTTCAGACTACCTGTTCAAGAAGGTTAACCAATCTGGACTCCAATACAAAGTTAGTCCTGTAAGTTTTACAATTGTTTTTTTTTTTAACATTTGGAAAATTTCTACATGTACACTGTTTCTAATGTTAAGAACAACTGGCTATTTTTATGAATAATAGTTCAACTCCATGGTCAGTAGACCTTTGAAACAACATTGTACTGTAGATCAGTGTGACATAACAGGTGTGAAGCATGTGAAAGACTACATTATAATACACATGCTACATATGATTTTGAAAGATAAAGTCTTTCTTGTCTTTCTTAGTTATAGATAGCAAACTAATGTTTGACAAAAAATATTCTAAAAGGGTCATAATTCCATTTTTCAAATGGAGGTGGCATAAAAAATAATAATTTTTAAAAAACTGTGTTAGTATGAAATGCAATTAAGATTCAAAAAAACAACACTAGGTACAGCTATTTGCGACAGAAAGAAACAAGTAAGGCTATGTGTTATCTACAGCAGCAACATACATATGAGGTACTTAACTTTGCTACATCAAGAATGTAAGGTAGATACATCTGTTTTAGTAAGCATGTTAATAAATTGCATTAATTCTTATTATGATACATTTGTCAATAACCCAGACTAAATTCTTAGATTTTGGCTTATAAAATTAATGTACCAGGGTTGTCCCAGAACTATGAGACAAATCATTTTTCAAAATAAAATAATAAAGGAAACTAAAATGTTTTGCAAATCTTGTTTATAAATACGTTGTAAACATCATGGAAAAGTTTTGCAGTGGTGTGCAAATGAAGAACAAAATATTGCATAATTAAAAAAAATAATGTCAATGGGTCAAACTAAAATCCTTTCTTCACTTTCTTAAAGTATTTCCGAAGGGCCATGATACTTCACTTGTGACACAGGTATCAAATATTTTTGAAAACCAGTTTCTTGTAAGTACCCTGCTAAATGTTTGTCTTTTTAATTTCTGACTTTACAAAAGTGAATTAATTTGAGAAAAAATATTCAAAATAAGGAGGACAATCACAATAGATTCTGCATACGTTGAATCTCTTTGACAGTGTCCAGAAAATTGCCATACTATTTGTAACCAAGACGTTCGAGAGATATTTCTGAAGCCCTCTATGCTCTGCATTCTTTTGCATTTTTTTTAAAGCTAACATCCTATGAATTAAACAAAATTGTTTCATTGCACCTTGCAGAAAAAGTAATCAATGTTTTCAAGAGAAAAATGTGAAAGACTAACAGTACTGATTTGATGTCAGGTAAAACTAGCTTTTGTGATGTCAGTTATTTCAAACTTTCAGAAATTATTTCAAATAGAATGTCCATGTACATGGATGTGTAATAATATTTTAGCCACTTTATAAGAATAAAATCATGCGTTATATGTTCTGTTTTATCAAAATATTTGTTTATTTGTTTCTTGGGTTTATTGGCCAACCAACAGTATTCAAGTTATCTAGAGATGCTGTTCTCTTGAAGCAGATATAGTGCTGCCTTCACTGTGTATAGCATGCCATGAACACCTGGAATGGTGCCACATCCAGTCACATTATCCAGACACCGGGCCAACAAGCTGTGGATCTATCCTTTTATTTTTCTTGGGCGTTAGAAAGGGAGCTATGCCACTACCATTTTTAACGTCTTTGATATGTCGCAGCCCGGGATCAAACCTGACGCTCTACTAATTGCTCTATTTGATATATATCAGAATATTTAATCTGTCTTTTTGGTGTGAGTCAATAAAGAACACACTTTATCAAACAATGTCTGTTTTACTCAGATGCTATGTAATTATTAATTGGATGGTATTATAATTCTAAATTCATAACAATCTGTCAAGTAATTTTGAGACAACCCTTCATAAATGAAAATTCATATTGCTAAAGACTAAGCAGCAAACCATGCACATCGAGCTATCTGATCTGGATCTGTACTATATGCCTTAAACTGATCAATTGATTCTTGGCAGGCTAGGATAAAATAATAGTTTAAAGTTACTTAAAAAGCTTGTATTTTTTTAAGTGCCATAACCAGCAACAAAAATGTGGCAATGTTTTATTTATATTTTTTTTTAATTTGAAGAGACACATACATTGTTTTTTTCTTAACTTCAAAGAAGTTGGGCATAAACTTTATTATAAAATATAATCAACACCTAGACTATCTTACTACTTTGATTAAACTTACAAATTAGGTCAAAGGTTGAATTTAAATGATTGTTGGTAATGAACTTTTCCTCCCTCCCTCATGCATTGATAGTTTAGAGCTAAGTTTACTCAAGGTTAAACGAAAACATGGCTGATCAGCATCTTTACTGTTTATATAAGTCTGATCATTTCATGCTTAGTGGATAAAAAGCTAAGATTTCCCATGGCAGAAAGCATATGAGCTATCTGTTTCGTATCTATACTATCTATATGGGATATGCCTTCACAGTCAAGAGTAACCAAGGTCTATAAACTCTAAACCTGCTTAGCTACAAAGTCAACAGTAACCAAGGTCTGTAATCTCTCAACATGCTTAGCTACACAGTCAAGAGTAACCAAGGTCTGTAACCTCTTAACCTGCTTAGCTACACAGTCAAGAGTAACCTAGGTCTGTAACCTTTTAACATGCTTAGCTACACAGTCAAGAGTAACCAAGGTCTGTAATCTCTAAACATGCTTAGCTACACAGTCAAGAGCAACCAAGGTCTGTAATCTCTAAACCTGCTTAGCTACACAGTCAAGAGTAACCAAGGTCTGTAAACTCTAAACCGGCTTAGCTACAAAGTCAAGAGTAACCAAGGTCTGTAATCTCTAAACCTGCTTAGCTACACAGTCAAGAGTAACCAAGGTCTGTAAACTCTAAACCTGCTTAGCTACACAGTCAAGAGTAACCAATGTCTGTAATCTCTAAACCTGCTTAGCTACAAAGTCAAGAGTAACCAAGGTCTGTAATCTCTCAACATGCTTAGCTACACAGTCAAGAGTAACCAATGTCTGTAATCTCTAAACCTGCTTAGCTACAAAGTCAAGAGTAACCAAGGTCTGTAATCTCTCAACATGCTTAGCTACACAGTCAAGAGTAACCAAGGTCTGTAACCTCTTAACCTGCTTAGCTACACAGTCAAAAGTAACCAAGGTCTGTAACCTCTTAACCTGCTTAACTACACAGTTAAGAGTAACCTGCTTAGCAACACAGTCAGAGTAACCAAGGTCTGTAACCTCTTAACCTGCTAAGCTACACAGTCAAGAGTAACCAAGGTCTGTAACCTCTAAACCTGCTTAGCTACACAGTCAAGAGTAACCTGCTTAGCAACACAGTCAAGAGTAACCAAGGTCTGTAACCTCTTAACCTGCTTAGCTACACAGTCAAGAGTAACCAAGGTCTGTAACCTCTAAACCTGCTTAGCTACACAGTCAAGAGTAACCAAGGTCTGTAACCTCTAAACCTGCTTAGCTACACAGTCAAGAGTAACCAGGGTCTGTAATCTCTCAACATGCTTAGCTACACAGTTAAGAGTAACCAAGGTCTGTAAACTCTTAACCTGCTTAGCTACACAGTCAAGAGTAACACAGGTCTGTAACCTCTTAACCTGCTTAGCTACACAGTCAAGAGTAACCTGCTTAGCAACACAGTCAAGAGTAACCAAGGTCTGTAACCTCTTAACCTGCTTAGCTACACAGTCAAGAGTAACCTGCTTAGCAACACAGTCAAGAGTAACCAAGGTCTGTAACCTCTTAACCTGCTTAGCTACACAGTCAAGAGTAACCTGCTTAGCAACACAGTCAAGAGTAACCAAGGTCTGTAACCTCTTTACCTGCTTAGCTACACAGTCAAGAGTAACCTGCTTAGCAACACAGTCAAGAGTAACCAAGGTCTGTAACCTGTAACCTCTAAACCTGCTTAGCTACACAGTCAAGAGTAACCAAGGTCTGTAACCTCTAAACCTGCTTAGCTACACAGTCAAGAGTAACCAAGGTCTGTAACCTCTAAACCTGCTTAGCTACACAGTCAAGAGTAACCAAGGTCTGTAACCTCTTAACCTGCTTAGCTACACAGTCAAGAGTAACCTGCTTAGCAACACAGTCAAGAGTAACCAAGGTCTGTAGCATGGACCACTGTATTATCGTCGTACTTGTTTGACTTATCTTTGATGTGTATGCAAGACAATATCAGCTTATAAACTTTGAATTTGTAAAGGACAACTAACATCTAAACCAAAAATTTACCATATAATCAACTAATTTTTAGAAATCTAGGTTAAAGCCATTCTGTGTTGATTTGCATGTTGAAATATTCGGAATACGTCGGTAATAGAGATGCGTCGATAATACAGAGTTCGAGTATACCTCTAAACCTGCTTAGCTACACAGTCAAGAGTAACCTGCTTAGCAACACAGTCAAGAGTAACCTGCTTAGCTACACAGTCAAGAGTAACCAAGGTCTGTAACCTCTAAACCTGCTTAGCTACACAGTCAAGAGTAACCAAGGTCTGTAATCTCTAAACATGCTTAGCTACACAGTCAAGAGTAACCAAGGTCTGTAATCTCTAAATGTGCTTAGCTACACAGTCAAGAGTAACCAAGGTCTGTAAACTCTAAACCTGCTTAGCTACACAGTCAAGAGTAACCAAGGTCTGTAACCTCTCAACATGCTTAGCTACACAGTCAAGAGTAACCAAGGTCTGTAACCTCTTAACCTGCTTAGCTACACAGTCAAGAGTAACCAAGGTCTGTAACCTCTAAACCTGCTTAGCTACACAGTCAAGAGTAACCAAGGTCTGTAACCTCTTAACCTGCTTAGCTACACAGTCAAGAGTAACCAAGGTCTGTAACCTCTTAACCTGCTTAGCTACACAGTCAAGAGTAACCAGGGTCTGTAACCTCTTAACCTGCTTAGCTACACAGTCAAGAGTAACCAAGGTCTGTAACCTCTCAACATGCTTAGATACACAGTCAAGAGTAACCAAGGTCTGTAACCTCTTAACCTGCTTAGCTACACAGTCAAGAGTAACCAAGGTCTGTAATCTCTAAACCTGCTTAGCTACACAGTCAAGAGTAACCAAGGTCTGTCATCTCTAAACCTGCTTAGCTACACAGTCAAGAGTAACCAAGGTCTGTAATTTTAAACCTGCTTAGCTACACAGTCAAGAGTAACCAAGGTCTGTAAACTCTAAACCTGCTTAGCTACACAGTCAAGTGTAACCAAGGTCTGTAACCTCTAAACCTGCTTAGCTACACAGTCAAGAGTAACCAAGGTTTGTAACCTCTTAACCTGCTTAGCTACACAGTCAAGAGTAACCAAGGTCTGTAACCTCTTAACCTGCTTAGCTACACAGTCAAGATCAACCAAGGTCTGTAACCTCTTAACCTACTTAGCTACACAGTCAAGAGTAACCAAGGTCTGTAACTGCTTAACCTGCTTAGCTACACAGTCAAGAGTAACCAAGGTCTGTAAACTCTTAACCTGCTTAGCTACACAGTCAAGAGTAACCAAGGTCTGTAACCTCTTAACCTGTTAGCTACACAGTCAAGAGTAACCAAGGTCTGTAACCTCTTAACCTGCTTAGCTACACAGTCAAGAGTAACCAAGGTCTGTAATCTCTTAACCTGCTTAGCTACACAGTCAAGAGTAACCAAGGTCTGTAACCTCTTAACCTGTTAGCTACACAGTCAAGAGTAACCAAGGTCTGTAACCTCTTAACCTGTTAGCTACACAGTCAAGAGTAACCAAGGTCTGTAACCTCTTAACCTGTTAGCTACACAGTCAAGAGTAACCAAGGTCTGTAACCTCTTAACCTGTTAGCTACACAGTCAAGAGTAACCAAGGTCTGTAACCTCTTAACCTGCTTAGCTACACAGTCAAGAGTAACCAAGGTCTGTAACCTCTAAACCTGCTTAGCTACACAGTCAAGAGTAACCAAGGTCTGTAAACTCTAAACCTGCTTAGCTACACAGTCAAGAGTAACCAAGGTCTGTAATCTCTAAACCTGCTTAGCTTCACAGTCAATTGTAACCAAGGTCTGTAATCTCTCAACATGCTTAGCTACACAGTCAAGTGTAACCAAGGTCTGTAATCTCTAAACCTGCTTAGCATAAATTGACCAAACTAAGGCAGAAACTATAGATCCAGATCTCCTACCTCCCTGCTGAAAATCTCTTGTTACTTGTTGCATAAAACTGTTTTGCGAATGCAATAATTTCATACAGGTTATTGGCAAATGCAGCGATCTAACATGATGAGAACTTCTAAGTGAAAAAGAACAAACCTCTGTTGATGATGTAAACTCTACAGTGGAAAAACCACTGAGTCCATTCTGTAAAATATGAATGTGTCCAAGAATGATATTACCTGTGTTAAGTGAGTCATTTATTCTTAGGAAACCAAATATTTACTGATCTATAAACATTATATACAGTATATATACAGATAACAAAAGTGTTTTTAACTTTCTATTCAATTCTTCTAGGTGGGATGTGTGTCTAGACAACAATTTCTATTGTCTAAAAGGTCAAATGTATATACATTGACACATAAGACAATAATAAACTATAATCAAACAAACATTTTTGTATTGGCGACTGGAAAGTGTCAATTATTGAAATTAAAACTACCATGGTATTAAGAATAACTTTTACAAAGATCAGCTTGCATAAAAGACCATGTACATGTATAACGAGTGACAACATTTACAGCACTAATGCTGTGTCTGTTCACAACTCATGTGATTGTCCAGGGCATTCATTGTATTTGCCTATGGGCAAAATAAGGTAATGATCTTTAGTTTAAAACATATACTTTTACTGACCAAAACGGATGTGAAAAAATAATTTTAAATAGTATACTTTAAACATGTATATTTTTCTATAGCAAGCCCCTTTGTATAATCTATCCATTACATAGACAGAAATAAAATTGTACTATACTCTAAGATATTGTTTTAGGAAAAAAAAAACTATACAGAGTACATTTTGGATAAAAAACAAATGTAAACAGTGGTCATTCTATATAAAAATACTGTACATAAAATGCTTAAACCTGTCAAACCAGCTGTACATCAAACAATTTTTAACTACAACTTACTGTATAATTAAACAAACATACAAAGCCAAAGGTATTTCAAGCTAACAATTTGTATAAATTGTGTATAAACCATCTGTATACATGTATTAAATATTTTATATATAAAACCAGCGGCATATAAAATCAATGTATATAAAGCTAACAATGTAGGATTTGTTTATTTGGGTTTTACTGAACACCGACACATAACAGGTCATATGGCGCTGAATACAAGTTTAATGTGAATAGAGCATAATAAGTTTAAAACTAAGTAAAATATAGAAAAATATAAAAATCTATAAGGTTAAAATAATGTGAAATATAATTGAAATAAGTCAATATATTAAACGGTCTAAATGTATAACAGTTGCTAAATAAACAGTTTGAAAATTTATAACTTATTAAGAATATTAATCTCGTTCAAGAAGCAAACAAGTTTAGACTCAGACACTGTCCTAAACAGTTTGTACATGTTATTGACATTTAAATACTTAGACCGAATAATCGGTCTAACAATGTAGGAAGATAGTGGGCATTTAATAAAAAAAAAATAACTATATATGAAACCAACTATACATTTGATCGATTTGTGTATTCATTTTTTGCATAAAAATCATTTAGTATAAAAACAAATGTAAACAAAGATCATTTTGTATATAGAAGTACATACTGATCACAAGATCAACTGCAGATATAGATCACCATGCTTACAAGACCAAGTGTAAATGCAGACCAGCCTGTTTATTCAGCTGTAAATGGAGACCAACCTGTTTATAAGGCCAGCTATTAATGCAGACCAGCCTCTTGACAAGATTTACTGTTAATGCAGACCAACCTGTTTATAAGACCAACTGTTAATACAGACCAACCTGTTTATAAGACCAACTGTTAATACAGACCAACCTGTTTATAAGACCAACTGTTAATACAGACCAACCTGTTTATAAGTCCAATTATTAATGCAGACCTACCCATTTGCACAACCAACTGTATAGAAAGAGACAACTCACAAAATAGCAAAACATTGTATAGCAAATGAAAGTGTTTCCCAACAACACGCTTGCCCCTCAGAGAGAAGTGATTGAACAATAGACCATAACTTGTGACAGCCATTTTCAATGTAAGTCATTTAAGCATACTTAAATACCATATCCAGTACTTCTGGGTAAGTTCCATGAGCTTCCAGTAAGTCATGCAGGGAAGTTGCATCCACAAGATACCAAACACACACATGTACAGATGGATAGGTGTACAACATTATCCTCAATTCTACTATATGGTGGATGCATAAAAAATATTCACCACTTTACACAACTTTAGTTGCCTTATTGTGATAAAAAGAAACATCCAGTCACATTATTGGGACACTGACCAGTTTAAGAACTTTGTAAGCAAGAGAGCTATCTTACAGCTAATTTTAATACTGTTGTATGTCTTAGCTTACCACTAAACCTGCGGGCTTAAAGTTAGTATCAAACACGTTGCCCATATCAAATACATCTACCAACATCACAAGTGTGTTTGGTAAACAGATGAAACCAAGAATATTTGATTTGATTTATGATTTGAATATATATCTAGATTCCATAAGAATTTCTCATTTTATATAGATATTGGACCTGATGTGCAATCGAAATGTTCTCCTTGTTTTATGTACAATGTTTTCTTGTGTTATAACAAAGACAAAACATTACTTAACTCATGTTATTGTGGCCTCCAAGTGTCAAGTTTCACACAATGGAATGTGTGTTTTGGTTCTACATGGCAAATTACAGACATTTATGACATCAGCAAATAGCTTTTTTTTTGCAAGGCCTATCTTATTTTTCTGTGAAGAAAACCAAATCATTTTTTTCTGATATTTATTTTCTGTCACAAAATGTTAGATACAACCTTTAGGTACTTGGGGCAAGTGAACTATCTGCACTGATTATCAATATTTGTTTATAAATACAGTATACAGGCAAGATATCTGCCTTGACATATTGGGAAGGTACTTGATGTACAAAGAAACATATACATGGAAAAGGGCTAAACAAAGCAACAACAATTATTTCAACAAAGTGAACAGAAAGAAACTGACAAAATTCCAACTAAATGCAGAAATTTGGCAAAAAAATCCCCCACAAAACAAAAAAACTTTCTCCCTTCCAAACTTTTTCTTCACTGCACCATGAGCAACATTTCTTGATGAAACAGGTAATTTTATCTTGTGTTCAACCTGTTGATTGTTCACGGTCAATACAAATACATGTAGTCTTTAGTATTGTATGTGGTTGTGTCTCTTATCAAAGTAACAGGCTGGTAAACATTCCAGAAAACAACATATCAAGAATTCTATTGGTATACATTCTCTGAAACAAAACTTTCAATTGATCTATGAGCACTCTAGTATTAACCAGACCCCATTTGGAGAGTCGAGGTAACTTTGAACCCAAGTTCGCGATCATGTTCAAAGATAGTTCGCTGGATTGTTACACTTATATAATATGAAACAAATTATATGCTAGTAAAGACATTCAAGCTTGGGTTCATAGTTTTGTAACAGGTCTAATGGCTTTATCATATCAGGTTTAGATAGGTCAAACTTTGTATAAAGTTTGAAAAGTTTTTGACCAATTAGATGCTTGAGAATAACCTATGATTTAATGTCAAGTAGGTTTTCAGGCTATATACTGGTGGTTATGAAGCCAAGTGGTAACTAATATTACATATTAGGGACTGTTATCGGCATGCGGAAAATAAGTATAATGCTGGAAAATGCAACTAAACAACATCCTTGGTAACATAAGGTAACCTTATAAAAAGGTTTAAAACACCATCAACAAGGCGCATAACTAAACTTGAGGAACACTGAAACCAAGGTAAACTAACCTTTCTCTCTTCAGGTATAGGGGAAAGAAAGGGAGTATCCTGGAAATATGAACAGATACTACTGAAATTACTGATACTAATGCAAGATGTGAGATTTAACAAGAAATTATTTTATTTTTTAAACACATGGTCTGATGAACTACAGTAGAACTTTGGTTATTCTAAGTCAATGAGACAGATGAATAATGTATAGGTTGGAATAATCCAAATTGCCACCACTTACCAAATTGTCAGACTAGAAATCACGCTTTTGAATCATGATAATTTGCAAGATAAAAATTATATACCATGGTCCTTTTTGCAGTTAGATGTAAGAAATTTTTATCCTTGGACAAGAAATGAAAATAACAAAAGCATCAAAGTGCTATGTTTTATGTCTTATTTTTTTCAACACATGTTTTTATGCATTTAGCTTAAATGCAGTAATGAATAGACATAAGCATGCTATCATTGTCTGAACGAATTGTAACATACAGTAAATAATCGCTACAAGCACCTTGTTTTGAATATTACAAAAGCTTCATCAATAGCTGGGTCCTTCTCCAGACTGCTCAGCTAAGATTTCTCCCAGTAGGCTTCTCATTTCTGAACTGTGTAGACAATGACATAAGTCAGTATTTATACCTATCCTGACAGTTTACAATATAGCTATACGAGAGTGAATACAAGTCAATATTTAATTAGACTGTCACCTTGCTTAATTGATGATACATCACAACTAGTTGTCAAACTAACAAACATGGTGTCCTTTCCAATTTACAATGTAAACCAACCAAGTAATGACGCCAAGGGTAAGCTATGGACGATAAGTGTAACGAAGCTAAAAAACTGTTCATCTGGTACCAAAGCTGATAATGTTGAAACTTAGTTAATTAAAAATGCATAATTACATTTAAATTTATTTGGACAAAAATATGACTGACCAAGGTTTCCAAATAATACCATGGATTTAAATAACCAGAGTTTAAATAACCAAAGTTCGACTGCATGCTCATAATAGTGATGTTAAAGAACCACTACCACACCACAATTCAGCATGAAGACCTCCCCACATGAGGCTTTTGCCCCAAACCCGCAAGGTGATGGAGTGAGTTCATAAAAAAATATGTTTAAAAAGTACAAGAAGCATCAGATACTGCAAAAAATGGAAGTAATACTACTGATGTTTATAATGGATCAGTGTTTTAAGAAGAAAGATCTTTATACAAAAATAAGCAGCATGAAATACAGCAAAAACAGGGTGTTCTGGATAAATGAACAGAACACACATTACTAGAGCTAAAAATTAACTGATATAAATAAATGATGGATTATTAAACCAGAAGTATCTTTTACAATAGATAAGTGGCACTGACATGGATCATAGTTAAAAAGAATTTAGTGATGATTCAGTACAAATATATATATATATATATATATATATATATATATATATATATATATATATATATATATATATATATATATATATATATATATATATATATACTGAATCATCACTTAAATTCCTTTTAACTATAATCCCTGTCATACATATATATATATATATATACTGAATCATCACTTAAATTCCTTTTAACTATAATCCCTGTCATACATATATATATATATATATATATATATATATATATATATAT
Source organism: Sinonovacula constricta (assembly GCA_007844125.1). Taxonomy (NCBI): domain Eukaryota; kingdom Metazoa; phylum Mollusca; class Bivalvia; order Cardiida; family Solecurtidae; genus Sinonovacula; species Sinonovacula constricta. The sequence continues at coordinate 19,516,405 of CM017566.1, read as the reverse complement.
ATATATATATATATATATACTGAATCATAACTAAATTCCTTTTAACTATAATCCCTGTCATACATATATATATATATACTGAATCATAACTAAATTCCTTTTAACTATAATCCCTGTCATACATATATATATATATATATATATATATATATATATATATATATATATATATATATATATATATATATATATATATTTAAGGGCAGATGATATTCAAATTATAATATATTAACTGACAACAAACTCATTATTTTCTTTGGACCAAATGTATGTCACGGATAGCATACTACTTGTGTAATTACATGTACATCTGTATACAGAGTTAGCCCCCTTCATGTTATTTATTGGTATGCCTCTTGTTTTCCACACTGATCAGAAGACCAACTGCAGATGCAGATCCCCATGTTATTAAATCATTTCTATCAATGGAAATAGATAGGTCAGATATACATTCAGGTTTGACATATGTCAGAATCTCTAAGGAGGTCCAAAATTAGGTTAGACAGGTATACTGGAAAAAATACTACTTATTGAACAAAGGACAGCTCTGGACCCCACTAGAATTGACACAACTTGTTGTTCTAGATGAAACAGATCAAAATAGAATATAAAGAAACCTGAACAGAATTGTGTTTTGTTTATGAGATACATCACATCAATGATGGTTATTATGTTATGTACAGTAGTACACCAGCGTTTAAGGATATGCTAGTCAGGTTAAGGGTTGTTTACCGTTGTGGTTTTGATGACGTAGCATTCGCGTAACTGCTAGAAAAGACAAGAGGCCGTCAGAGACGGGTGATACTCCCCGAATGGGTACTTTGTCACAAAAAAAGGTAAGTTGTATGAATATTGAGGTTTATTTTGAAAATGTTGTAGTACTATGAAATCAGACATAAACGATTTTGCTGCAAGGTCGCGGTGTGACCTTGACCTTCAAGGTAGGGACTTAAATGTTGCGCGCGACACATCGTCTCAACATGTTGGTCATTTCTGTGAAATAGTTTCGAAATCCGACTTCAAATAACGAAGTTATGGGCCGGACACGATTTTTCTGCAAGGTCGCGGTGTGACCTTGACCTTCAAGGTAGGGACCCAAATGTTGCGCGTGACACGTTGTCTCAACATGGTGGTCATTTCTGTGAAATAGATTCGAAATCCGACTTCAAATAACGAAGTTATGGGCCGGACACGATTTTGCTGCAAGGTCACACTGTGACCTTGACCTTCAAGGTAGGGACCCAAATGTTGCGCGCGACACGTCGTCTCAACATGGTGGTCATTTCTGTGAAATAGTTTCGAAATCCGACTTCAAATAACGGAGTTATGGGCCGGACACGATTTGGCTGCAAGGTCACGCTGTGACCTTGACCTTCAAGGTAGGGACCCAAATGTTGCGCGCGACACGTCGTCTCAACATGGTGGTCATTTCTGTGAAATAGTTTCGAAATCCGACTTCAAATAACGAAGTTATGGGCCGGACACGATTTGGCTGCAAGGTCATGCTGTGACCTTGATCTTCAAGTTAGGGACCCAAATGTTGCACGCGACACGTCGTCTCAACATGGTGTTCATTTCTGTGAAATAGTTTCGAAATCCGACTTCAAATAACGAAGTTATGGGCCGGACACGATTTGGCTGCAAGGTCACACTGTGACCTTGACCTTCAAGGTAGGGACCCAAATGTTGCGCGGGACACGTCGTCTCAACATGGTGGTCATTTCTGTGAAATAGTTTCGAAATCCGACTTCAAATAACGAAGTTATGGGCCGGACACGATTTGGCTGCAAGGTCACACTGTGACCTTGACCTTCAAGGTAGGGACCCAAATGTTGCGCGCGACACGTTGTCTCAACATGGTGGTCATTTCTGTGAAATAGTTTCGAAATCCGACTTCAAATAACGAAGTTATGGGCCGGACACGATTTGGCTGCAAGGTCACGCTGTGACCTTGACCTTCAAGGTAGGGACCCAAATGTTGCGTGCGACACGTCGTCTCAACATGGTGGTCATTTCTGTGAAATAGTTTCGAAATCCGACTTCAAATAACGAAGTTATGGGCCGGACACGATTTGGCTGCAAGGTCACGCTGTGACCTTGACCTTCAAGGTAGGGACCCAAATGTTGCGCGCGACACGTCGTCTCAACATGGTGGTCATTTCTGTGAAATAGTTTCGAAATCCGACTTCAAATAACGAAGTTATGGGCCGGACACGATTTGGCTGCAAGGTCACGCTGTGACCTTGACCTTCATGGTATGAACCCAAATGTTGCGCGCGACACGTCGTCTCAACATGGTGGTCATTTCTGTGAAATAGTTTCGAAATCTGACTTCAAATAACGAAGTTATGGGCCGGACACGATTTGGCTGCAAGGTCACGCTGTGACCTTGACCTTCAAGGTAGGGACCCAAATGTTGCGCGCGACACGTCGTCTCAACATGGTGGTCATTTCTGTGAAATAGTTTCGAAATCCGACTTCAAATAACGAAGTTATGGGCCGGACACGAATGGGACGTACGGACGGACTGACGGACGGACGGACAAGGCGGCGACTATATGCTCCCCCGAAAGTTTTCGGGGAGCATAAAAAGGGATCATGTTAGAAAGTTCATTTGTTTATTTTTAACTGGGTTTAGAATATGTTCTGGGTTTCGTGAATGTTCTAGAAATTCTTTGGGTATATATAAGGGCGTGTTTGCCGGTTTAAAGGAAGTTTGGAAAGATGTTTGGACATATAGTTTGGACATATAGTTTGGAAATACTTGCAGGTTCTATATTAAATCTTTCTGTGTTGGAACTTACGTGGACTTACTATATTCTACAGTGATATAAATATTAAAGTGTTGAATTTGGAATTATATCATTAACATTCATGTTTAGTTCTACCTTTGGATTATTTCAACTGTGCTTATCTACAAGGACATTCTACCAAAAACTCTTCAGAATTATTCGATGATGGATTATTAATTGGACTATTAAAGGGACACCTTCTAAGGGACAAACTGTAAGCTAACATTTATTTTGCTGTCTGAAATTTTGTCTGATTTATTTGTTCTTGTTTTTTTACGCCATAGATTTAATTGTTTATTCAAATAAAACATTATTGTACAAGTTTGTTGCCGGCTTGTTCTTTCTGTTACACCATTTCATCGTTTAGTAAACATGCCATTTTATAAATAAGTCTTAAATAGTCACAGCGGTCATAACAATTACAGTGACATCCAAGGTTACTGTACCCACTAAACCTTGGATGTCGGGAAAAACTCTTTTGTTTTAAACATTACAGTATTAAACCAATAGTTGAACATTTTAACCAAATCTACACAGTGGATCCTGTGACTCTGTAACTCAGATACACAGACTTAACTATGTCTAGTCTGCTGTTAACAGGAACATAACTTACAAAAAGAAAGGTCAAAGTAATACTTCATCATGGAAAGGGATTTAAGTTGATTTCTTTAAATCTGTTCACTGCTTACTTTGTTGTTGTTGTTTTATTGCAAACAGATAAAAACATGCCTTCAAAAGTTTATATTATAAATCATAAAAACGACAAGAACTGAATAGTAATTAAGCAGTATTTCTATATTTGAGCATTTAGAAAGTTTCTTGATTAAATAATGAAATTATTAAAATAAAACATCATTAGAGCACAAAAGGTATAAATAGTGTAAATAGTTCCAAAGCATTGATCCTTGCCAAACACCAACACTCTTCCCATGTATATGAGATTTATAGATTTCAAAGGCTACAGAATAAAATAGATAGTTAGAATTAATAAGTTTAGTGTCTACTGAGCAAATAGAAGAAAAGCTAAACAAGAATCCATTTTTGAAAAGTAAATAATAATCCATGCAAGACAAACTTTCCTGTTATCTACCTGAGTAAATTTAAAAATCATATTCAAGAAAGCCTAACAATGAAATAAATACATTAGAATGATCTGACTGAAGAAAGAAAAACATTAAAGTGGTTCCAAGGTGAGAAAAGTTTTAAATAATCTGGATTAAGAAAGCTTCAAAGTCAAATCACTTTTGGATAGTAAGCATTCTTGCTTGTGAAAAACCCAAAATTTTGCAGAAAGCTACACAGTAATACCAAAATATTAAAGCTTAAGGATGTGGTCATCACTGTAATAAATACTAAACAACTTAGCTATCAATCAAATTTACAAGAGCTACAATTTATCCAGTTTAGTAAAGCAAAATGATTCATCCAGATTACAAACTGTAAATGATGTTAAAAGGAAGGTAACATATTATCCAGTTTAAGAAAACTAACCAAATTATCTGGTTTAAGGAAGCAAAATGGTTATTTAATTTATAAAAACCTAACATATCCTATTGTCAGGGGCAGATCTGGAGAATTTTGGTGGGGGTGGGTGGGAGTGGGTGTGTATTAATTAGGATCCATTCAACTTCACTGCATAAAATACTGAATATACATACACAGTTAGGGACCCTCACTTCGACCTATGCAGTCAACAGATAAAATTTACTCTAAAAGCTTTGTATTTTTTATGCTTACATGTAAGAGTTTTCACAACTTTACTCTTTTATCTGGTGTGTGTGTGTGTGTGTGTGTGTGTCTGTGTGTGTGTGTGTGTCTGTGTGTGTGTCTGTGTGTGTGTGTGTGTGTGTGTGTGTGTGTGTGTGTGTCTGTGTGTGTCTGTGTGTGTGTGTGTGTGTGTGTGTGTGTGTGTGTGGAGTGGAATGCGTTAACCCACCCGGACCTCCTGGATCCATCCCTGCCATATAGTTTATGAAGCAACACAGCCAACCAGTTGAGTAAAGCATCCAGTGTAAAAATGCAACATTATCTGTTCAAGGCATCTTTAATATTATCCAGTGTAGGACATCTTCAGAAAAATACAGTGTCTGGAAGCTGCAAACTTAATATAAGTAGGAAACCTAACCAATACAGTTTAAAAAAACAATTATTTGATTAAAGAATGGGTTACAGATAACAAAGCCAATGCAGGTTCTCATTTATCTAATGGAAACAAAGTAATCAACTTGTTTAGGAAAGTTTAACAGTGTCTAGCTACGAAATCGACAAATTAGGAAAGTTAAACAGTTGTCTAACAACATACCTAACCCATTAATGAGAGTTAAAAAGTTGCCTAGCAACCCTACTAATCAGTTTAGTAAAGTTTTACTGTTGCACTGTGACATTACTTATCAGTTTAGAAGAGTTTAACAGGTACCTAGCTACACAGTTAACCAGTTTAGAAGAGTTTAACAGGTACCTAGCTACACGGTTAACCAGTTTAGAAGAGTTTAACAGGTACCTAGCTACACAGTTAACCAGTTTAGAAGAGTTTAACAGGTACCTAGCTACACGGTTAACCAGTTTAGAAGAGTTTAACAGGTACCTAGCTACACGGTTAACCAGTTTAGAAGAGTTTAACAGGTACCTAACTACACGGTTAACCAGTTTAGAAGAGTTTAACAGGTACCTAGCTACATGGTTAACCAGTTTAGAAGGGTTTAACAGGTACCTAGCTACATGGTTAACCAGTTTAGAAGGGTTTAACAGGTACCTAGCTATACGGTTTACCAGTTTAGAAGAGTTTAACAGGTACCTAGCTACATGGTTAACCAGTTTAGAAGAGTTTAACAGGTACCTAGCTACACGGTTAACCAGTTTAGAAGGGTTTAACAGGTACCTAGCTACATGGTTAACCAGTTTAGAAGGGTTTAACAGGTACCTAGCTACATGGTTAACCAGTTTAGAAGGGTTTAACAGGTACCTAGCTATACGGTTTACCAGTTTAGAAGAGTTTAACAGGTACCTAGCTACATGGTTAACCAGTTTAGAAGAGTTTAACAGGTACCTAGCTACACGGTTAACCAGTTTAGAAGGGTTTAACAGGTACCTAGCTATACGGTTTACCAGTTAAGAAGAGTTTAACAGGTACCTAGCTACATGGTTAACCAGTTTAGAAGAGTTTAACAGGTACCTAGCTACACGGTTAACCAGTTTTGAAGAGTTTAACAGGTACCTAACTACACGGTTAACCAGTTTAGAAGAGTTAAACAGGTACCTAGCTAACTGTTTACCAGTTTAGAAGAGTTTAACAGGTACCTAGCTAACTGTTAACCAGTTTAGAAGATTTTAACAGGTACCTAGCTATACGGTTAACCAGTTTAGAAGAGTTTAACAGGTACCTAGCTTCATGGTTAACCAGTTTTGAAGGGTTTAACTGGTACCTAGCTACACAGTTAACCAGTTAAGAAGGGTTTAACAGGTACCTAGCTACACGGTTAACCAGTTTGGAAGAGTTTAACAGGTACCTAGCTATACGGTTAACCAGTTTAGAAGAGTTTAACAGGTACCTAGCTACACAGTTAACCAGTTTAGAAGAGTTTAACAGGTACCTAGCTAACTGTTAACCAGTTTAGAAGAGTTTAACTGGTACCTAGCTATACGGTTAACCAGTTTAGAAGATTTTAGCAGGTACCTAGCTACACGGTTAACCCGTTTAGAAGAGTTTAACAGGTACCTAGCTACATGGTTAACCATTTTAGAAGTGTTTAACATGTACCTAGCTACACGGTTAACCAGTTTAGAAGAGTTTAACAGGTACCTAGCTACACGGTTAACCAGTTTAGAAGAGTTTAACAGGTACCTAGCTACATGGTTTACCAGTTTAGAAGAGTTTAACAGGTACCTAGCTACACAGTTAACCAGTTTAGAAGAGTTTAGCAGGTACCTAGCTATACGGTTAACCCGTTTAGAAGAGTTTAACAGGTACCTAGCTACATGGTTAACCAGTTTAGAAGAGTTTAACAGGTACCTAACTACACGGTTAACCAGTTTAGAAGAGTTTAACAGGTACCTAGCTACATGGTTAACCATTTTAGAAGTGTTTAACATGTACCTAGCTACACGGTTAACCAGTTTAGAAGAGTTTTAACAGGTACCTAGCTAACAGTTAACCAGTTTTGAAGTGTTTAAAAGGTACCTAGGTTAACTAGTTTAGAACAATGTATTTCTAAAGAAAGTACCATACATTGAGTATTATTTATATTCAATATCTTCTAAGAAACACATCAAGTCAAATGTGAAAACATGAAAAAAGTTTTATTATTAAAAAAACAAAACAAAACACATATTCAATGATATTTCTTTAGCCTACTTCAAACACAGAAGATATTTAGCATTGACTTTTTCTCTCATTTTACAGCCAATCAATAAACTATAGAGAACTACTTTTTGGATACGCTGAAGTCACAATTGTCATGATGACTGCTTCCTGAGAATCGCTGTTACTCTGTAATTATTGCTACTACAGTAAATACAAAAATAAATATAACAAAATGAAAACATAACCAGAGAAGTAAGGCCTTTAAACACAGGTGGTCTATCCATTTGCCTGGCTTTGTTGTTGTTGTTTGCTTTGACCTGACATACCGCCAACAATCTTTTAGACAACCTGTTTGATTATTCTGTGCCTGCTGAGTTTGTAAAGCAAATATCTATGCTCAGATCACATTGAGTTTAATTTTTATTTTTTCTTGATTACAGGTATGGTAAATTAGGAAAGTTCCTTTTAACTTATATAAGCCCTTCTGGACTGTCCATATTCCTGGTAAAACCTGTAGTCAGATGGCAAGTATGGTGATTAAGATGTTATTGAATGCTATGAATTGTTTCATATAGGCATATATAACTTTATTCAGCCGAAATGAGATCAACTAAGGCTCATAAACAATAGATGGTATGATAGCGACTTGAACATTGTGTACATTTATGAACTGTGCATACTTATTCAGTGTGTGCACTTATATTTTGTACTCACACTGAGTTTTTGGACAAAAATATGGGAAGTAAAATTTTGTGTATCTCTAAAACACACTCCTAGTTTTGAATTTGAAAAAAACAAAAACAAAAACAACAACAACAACAAAAAAAACTTCCTCAAATCTCAGTCCTACCTTAACTTGGATTGATGTACTTTATATAGGTTACAAGATATAAATGAATATTATCATCTTATGCAACAATTTCATATCTCACACATAACTATCACATACGTAAGTTCGTTGCATATAGACACCAATACAAGCATATACTGAAACAATACATCTAAACTGACCTGAAAGCATGCAATGTGGCCAGCACTGATCACCTAAACAGAGTTGTGTGAAGAGTGGGAATTAGACATGGTAAGTGTTTTCTGCCTTTTCCATTAACTGTGACAACCATTGCAGAAAACTTAACTCAATATCATATGATTTTAAAGGACTTGCCCTAGAATCCAATACCTCACACTCCTTGGGTTAACCTCTACCTACTGCACATACAAGGATAAGATTATTTTGAAATTTCCATGATTTTTATGTGATGCTGTGATCTCTTCAATAATGGCAGTTATATATATACTGAAGAAGTTTTACATTTAATTGAACTCTCATAATTTGTAGTTTAATCTACATTCTTATAACAGAAGTGTGAACAAATCAACTGATGTGTAGATAGGGGATCTATATATAGTGCCTATATATTCAACATATATACATACTAAAAGCTCACCCAATATTTGTTTTGTTTTTACAATGCACCAACACCATTATGGTCATCTGGCAATGTCCAGCTAATATTGGTTGAGAAAGATTACAAACAAAATTCTTGGTAGAACCACTGGCACACTGCAGGTCAGCTGGAAGACATTCCTAGACAAAAAATTCAATTAAACCGGATTTGAACCCATTGGGTGAGTGGTACTCAACCATGGGTACCCCTCAGAATTTGTCAAATAAATCTTAAATATAAGCAATTGATTCATCAAGAGTATACAAATATTATATGTGGTGCCCAAGGATGGACCTTTTGATTACTAGTACAACATTCAACCTTTGTTAAATATGTATTTAAGTTATTTGTTAAAACTACTTTATTTCCATATAATAACTATTTTACCAATATTTATTATTACTAAAGCATGTAACACTTCATGCCTCATTATAGGTTACAGGTACTAATGTAACATTTCATACCTTGTTATAGGTACTAATGTTACACTTCATGCCTTTTTATAGGTACTAATGTAACATTTCATACCTTGTTGTAGGTACTAATGTAACATTTCATGCCTTGTTATAGGTACTAATGTAACATTTCATGCCTTGTTATAGGTACTAATGTAACATTTCATGCCTTGTTATAGGTACTAATGTAACATTTCATACCTTGTTATAGGTATTAATGTAACATTTCATGCCTTGTTTTAGGTACTAATGTAACATTTCATGCCTTGTTATAGGTACTAATGTAACATTTCATGCCTTGTTATAGGTACTAATGTAACATTTCATACCTTGTTGTAGGTACTAATGTAACATTTCATACCTTGTTATAGGTACTAATGTAACATTTCATGCCTTGTTGTAGGTACTAATGTAACATTTCATACCTTGTTGTAGGTACTAATGTAACATTCCATGCCTTGTTATAGGTACTAATGTAACATTTCATGCCTTGTTGTATGTACTAATGTAACATTTCATACCTTGTTGTAGGTACTAATGTTTGTAACATTTCATACCTTGTTATAAGTACTAATGTTTGTAACATGTCATATCTTGTTATAGGTACTAATGTAACATTTCATACCTTGTTATAGGTACTAAACTTTGTAACATTTCATACCTTGCTATAGGTACTAATACATGTAGCATTTAATTCTGGTTGTATGTACTAAAGGGTGTAACATTATATACCCTATAATAGATACTAATGCATGTACAATACCACACGTCATTTTGGGTACTAAAGCATAACAAATTTCATACCTTATTGGTACTTATGCATGTCAAATTTAATACCTCTTTATAGGTACTATTATATGAAAATATTCATACCTTGTTATAAGTACCAATGCATGCAAAATTAAATACCTTGTTATAGGTACCACAGCACTGGCAATTGCCAGATATTATTGCTGAAAAAGACTGGGTCCCCATGGCCAAGCGGTTATTCGCTGGACTGGGCGCCCATGGCCAAGCAGTTAGTCGCTGGACTGGGCGCCCATGGCCAAGCAGTTAGTCGCTGGACTGGGCGCCCATGGCCAAGCGGTTAGTCGCTGGATTGGGCGCCCATGGCCAAGCAGTTAGTCGCTGGATTTGGCGCCCATGGCCAAGCAGTTAGTCGCTGGACTGGGCGCCCATGGCCAAGCAGTTAGTCGCTGGACTGGGCGCCCATGGCCAAGCGGTTAGTCGCTGGATTGGGCGCCCATGGCCAAGCAGTTAGTCGCTGGACTGGGCGCCCATGGCCAAGCAGTTAGTCGCTGGACTGGGCGCCCATGGCCAAGCAGTTAGTCGCTGGACTGGGCGCCCATGGCCAAGCGGTTAGTCGCTGGATTGGGCGCCCATGGCCAAGCAGTTAGTCGCTGGACTGGGCGCCCATGGCCAAGCAGTTAGTCGCTGGACTGGGCGCCCATGGCCAAGCAGTTAGTCGCTGGACTGGGCGCCCATGGCCAAGCAGTTAGTCGCTGGATTGGGCGCCCATGGCCAAGCAGTTAGTCGCTGGACTGGGCGCCCATGGCCAAGCAGTTAGTCGCTGGACTGGGCGCCCATGGCCAAGCGGTTAGTCGCTGGATTGGGCGCCCATGGCCAAGCAGTTAGTCGCTGGATTGGGCGCCCATGGCCAAGCAGTTAGTCGCTGGACTGGGCGCCCATGGCCAAGCAGTTAGTCGCTGGACTGGGCGCCCATGGCCAAGCAGTTAGTCGCTGGATTGGGCGCCCATGGCCAAGCGGTTAGTCGCTGGATTGGGCGCCCATGGCCAAGCAGTTAGTCGCTGGATTGGGCGCCCATGGCCAAGCAGTTAGTCGCTGGATTGGGCGCCCATGGCCAAGCAGTTAGTCACTGGATTGGGCGCCCATGGCCAAGCGGTAAGTTGCTGATTTGTTACTCTTCAGCCCTTTACTGTGTGGTTTAGTGTCCTGGTCAGGTTTTCCAGTTATCCTGTGGTGTACAGGTGGTTCTACCTAGACATAAGTCTGAGTTCTTCTGCCACCAATAATAACCTTCATGTTAAAATCAAAAAAAAGAAGAAAGACCCCAGACAAATGACTAGGTAGAAACACTGGCACAAGGCAGATCAGCTTGAAGACCTGGTCTGATAAAAGTTATCACCATGACCAGGACCTAAGCCGACATTGTGAGGGGCTGAGGCATGTTACAGGTGCCCCCCATAATCAGGGTTCATTTAACACATGATTATTCTCATACCTCGTTATCAAAGTCGGAATGTTCAGGTGTATCTAGTCCTGGCATCTCTGCCATCTCCCAATCAATCCTGGCAACATCACACTCCCTGTCAGGCACCTTGGCATTGACGATGACAACATGGTCCCTAACGCCAACCATTCCACAATTCCTTGCAACACTGATAGCTGTCTTAATCATATCACCTGATTGGGGAAACAAATGACAGTCAGCAGAAAGGTCATCTTCTCAAATCAATACATTAACAACATTTGTAAAAATGAACAAATGCTTTTTATTATTTAAATAAATTTTAGACATACTTCAAATTACTAAGACCATGAAAATTGTAGTATATTTTATTTAAAAAAACAAAAGACACTAAAAAAATTGTCTTATGGGTCTTGTCTCTGTAATCTGCGGATGGAATGAGTCCATGTCTAGTGGCTTTTTATCTATTTTGTGCAAAAAAATGCAGACCAACCAGGCCAACTGCAGAGGAATCAAGAAATGTCACTGGAATAAACATAGTAATTTTGTTACACCTTAAGATGCAAACACACCTTCTTTAATGCTCGTGTTAGTGAAATAGCTCTCTTCAGCTCTTTCTTCATAGAAAAGTAAAAGCTACAAATCTTACCTGTAACCATAACACAGCGGATATTTGCACCTAGCAGGGTTTTAATGACAGGCTTTGTCTGCCGCTTCAGTTTATTCTGCATTACAATCAACCCAAGAAATGTCAGATTGTCCTCAACTTTGTCCCTGAAGAAAAACAAACAAAACAATTGGTGTAATTTTTTTTTTATTTTATAAATGAAATGGACACAGTTATGGTCATATGGGCAACATTTAGCTATTATTGGCAGAGGACCAGACCTCAGAAGAATGGCTGAGTAGCATCACCAACCCACCAATGTCAGTTGAAACAAACCCTCAAATCACAAGAAGAAAAAAAAACAACAAAAAATTGCCAACAGCAAACATAAAATTTATTGTCTAGACTGGGACACAAACCCACATGATAAAGGGCTGAGGAGTTGCAAGTTACAACTCTAACTTCTTAACAACATGTTTGTTCCCCCATAGTCAAACTGCTGTTAAGTTGTTCTATATGTACAACTCACACAATTAAAATCACATGGCAATGTTCAGCTGCAAAAACCTTCATTTTTTGATTTTGAAAGAAAGATGTTGTGTTTTGGTATTACTGTCCATTTTAATTTAAATGAATAGAGATTTAAATTTAACACATATTCAATTTGTTTAAAGACTAACACAATAAAACTCTATTCAGATATCTGTTTTGCTGATGTGCAGCAGAGCTTGGTCTTTTAATTGTGTGGCATTCTATGCCTTCTTTGGTCAACCTCTGAGTTGTGTCCTTTTGGTCAACATCTGGGTTATGTCCCCTCAGTTAACCTCTGGGTTAAGTCCCTTCAGTCAACTTCTGGGTTGTGTCCCTTCAGTCAACCTCTGGGTTAGGTCCCTTCATTCAAACTTTAGGTTGTGTTCCCTCAGTCAACCTCTGGGTTGTGTCCCTTCAGTCAACCTCTGGGTTAGGTCCCTTCATTCAAACTTTAGGTTGTGTTCCCTCAGTCAACCTCTGGGTTGTGTCCCTTCAGTCAACCTCTGGGTTGTGTTCTAACACCTGACCATGAGTCTCAGATGTTAAGGGAGAAGTCATCAGATTTCTTAAGTTAAATTGGTCAATTTTAACTAAGATAAGTGACAAAAAATCAAAACCCTTTTATAAAAAAATCGTCTTCATCCATTTAAACTGATCAAGATGTGGCTACCTAGTTATTTTCTGTGCATGGTGCCAGGTTAGTCGTGGTTCAAGGGGTCTCCAGGCAAGGGCAATAACTCTGAATCCCTGCACAGTATACTGATGAAGCTGCTCTTGGAATGTGTCTGGCACTGAAGTTAAATAAAATTAGTATGACAAAGACATTACAACAGCATATAAAGGGGAATAACCAATTACTGTTTTTACTTTAAAAAACATAACTTAGTGATGGCTACCTAATTTGGTTGAGGGAGACACCACACAAATATCTGGGTAGACTCAATGGTGCACAGCCGGTCTGACCTCCACATAAAACCCTGCACCCAAAATGGGACCAGAACCAATGGAATGAGAGGCGGGGCAGAGATATTACAAGTTAACGACTATTCCACTTAAGCACAGGCACCACCCACTTACAATATATGTATAATATGCATTCAAATGGATACAATCATTCAAAAAACATAAGGGTTAATACTACGAGAACTTGTATGGTACAAAATTGAAATGTAACAAATTGAATAAATTGAATATTGATCTACGAAGCTGATGCCAAGTGTATTGATGAAGTTCACTCAGGTATGTATCTGGCAGTGTGGTTGAAACAGATCAACAAAATATCTAGAATGAAAAGATTATAACTATGTTTTTAATTAATCAAATAAGTAGGCTGATAGTTACCTGTGCTGGGGTCGCACAGTGTTATAATTTTCTCAGGGGCACCTTTACAGTAGATATCCATGTGGTTCTTGCCAAGGGTTCGAGTGATCACGCTCATCCTCTGCATCGCCGATGTGAATGTGAACTGACGGACTATGCCAACCTCAAACTGTGCCTAAAGAGCAATAATAGTAACTACTATGATCAAATAAATTACCTTTATTGTAATTACTGTAAAAGTCCCTCTCATTGTTTAAGAAATAATTTTGTGTAAATGAACTGACAAACTATGCTTATATTTAATTGTGCCTTAGGAAAATATAAATTGTTGTCCATTATCATCATAATCAAATTTGTTAATCTAACAGTGAAGCAATAACCCACACTCATTATTGCAAACAGTATTATAGTATCCTAACTGAGCCAAACTGAAGAGAAACTATTTTTAATTTAAGAAAATCATGTGACAACTTACTTTTGAGACACAATTACATCATCTGCTTTGATTTCGATATCTATTTTTAGCAGAGATCACTATCATGCTTGTTTATACACTTAAAAAGAATGAAGAGTTAATGATTATTTTCACATCTTTTCCTGTCGTACAAATTAGGTAGTGTTCAAATTCATCTTTAGTTAGGTTTATGTATGAATTTATGCAAAACTATGCCTAAATTCTCCAAAACAGTGGGTATTGTTACATGCATTGGATATAGGCAAACTGTTGGATACGACCTTAAACTGATTAATATACTCACCTCTAACTGCACCTAAATTTTAAAATTAATATCTTCACCATTATTATTATGATAATATATATCTACAAATCATCTTATCACCATAAATTTTATTGATGTCCTAATCAATAATGACATAATATAGTTTCATACAATAATCATTATAATAAACATCATCATCATCATCATAATTGTCATCATCATTATCATCATCATCATCATCCCCATAGCCATCATCATCACCATTATCATCATCATCATCACCATCATCATCATTTATAATAATCTTATATCTTCATTGTTATTTTGTGTATTGTCAGCACATGGGTTAGAAATGTTTAAACTCTAACAAACCAAATATCACACACATTAGGAGATAAACTTTAGTGATAAGTATACAAAAGTGTTGGCAAATATTGGAAATTAAGGAAAATAAATATATTAAGAATTAGTAATGTTTTTTGTAATGAAAACAAGACAAATATTTACCATGCCCAGATCTTCTTCGGGAAGAAATGATTCCTTAGTCACAGGTCGAACCACAGTTGGAATGATGTTGTCAAACTTACTTGTATCTTTACCAGGTTCATCAAGGGACTAAAAGATAACATGGAATGAAGACATACAAGAAATATCACAGATTATGAATAACCCCACATTACGTTTTGCTATTCACTGTTATATGTTCAATAAAGGCAATAACTTAGTTAAAAATTAAGCCTGGCAAGGCATGTAAATGAAATGCCCAATTAGACTTACTAGACTAGCAAAGTTTCAACAAAATAAGACAAACAACAGATGAGAAATAAAGTGGACCAATCTTGTCTACAGACAGACATGATCTAATTAACCCCACTAATACTTGTACAAAATCTGATGGTTACAACAATAACATGAAAAGGTGTGTGTCCAGACGTGTTCAATTATTGAGTATCCTGTTCAGATCAGTCTGTAGATAATTTACTTTGATAGCAAAAATCCTTTTTTATGTTGTGTTATTTGTATGACTCAATTAAACAAAAAAATAAATTTTACTAACCCATTTAGTGGAGTTGAACATAATAAGGTCTAGTGGGTCACCCACAATTTCTCCATCGATGATAGTGAGAGAATGGCATGTGGCCATACCAATCAAAAAGTCTCCTCTGGGCATTTCACTGGGTTCACGCACCACATGGCAAAATCTGGAAATGAGTTTTTTTGTTTAGTTTGATATTAATATTTTACCAAAACACAATTAAAATCATAATGTTGACATCCACCTAATATTCTGGCAAGAACATCAATGACAAAATCTGAACTAGGTTTTTAACTAAAACAACAGCAAAAAATTGATATGATTATGTGTTTTTTTATGATGAAGTCCATCCATCAGGTAGAGGAAGACTACATGACATGTTTTGAATTAAATTAAATATGGTCTTTATAATGATGTCTATCTGTCACGTAGAGGCAGACTACAGGGCAAGTGTTCAATTAAATTTATGTGGTCTTTGCATTATTGACCTTAAAATTACATTTTAACTAAATGTAAAAACTTTGTTTTCCTGGTATGAAAATGGTGACTTGAGTTCAAGTCGTGGCTAGGTGAATACGGGCCTTTATTTGATTGTTCAGCAATTATTTTGGATGGAGAACTTGGACAAACACCTGGATAGAATCACAGAAAACACCATTGTCAGTTGGCTGACCTCACATAAAAGTTTAAGCTCAAACCCCAAAAATTGTCCCAAATGAATATGTATGCAATATTAAATATATTCTCTTATGTCTTCTTACTTATGTCATAAAGTTCATGTACTATATCTCCATCACACACATAGGTACATCCTTAACTTAAAATAAAAAAATACATTTAAATTATTTTTCTGAAAAAACAATGGGACATTTCTCAGTATCAGAAAGTTCATTTTTAGGATTTGTTAGGATATTTTCTTCAGCTACATTACACTGACACATGTGGTCATATTGGTAAACCTAAGCTATAATTGGATGAGAAAAACTTAAAGCAAATGTCAAGCTTAAACCACTTATGCAGGACAGCTAGGAGACTTCCCCACATGCCCTGAACACTGGCTCAAACCCACTGACTGAGAGCTAGATCTAAATAAACTTCTTTAACACATATAAAAACAATATTACTTGGTAACACATACTCAATATCCTTGACTGGAATAACTCCCCACATGTCAAGTCCATCTTCTGTCAAAGTACCAGTCTGAAAATACAACAGAAATAGTAAGATATCTCAATTTTAAATTTAGTCACACTTACTAACATATGTTTTGATGCAATGTTAATTGTTAATAATTTATTTCATTTCTTTTTTAAAAATTGTCTCAACAATACTTTTTTAGGGAAAAAGGTGAACTTAATAACAAAATTTGTTTGAAACCTGTTACAGAAGGGGAACCAATAACTTATCAATAACAAGATTACAAGATTACATGTCTAAATAATATATTCAAAATATTTGGTAACAATACAAAAAGATCAAATACAGCTTCAACCTTTTAATCTCAGTAAGCATACCTTGTCAAAGCAGAACAGATTAAGTCGGCCACAGAAATTGATCCTAGGAGGGCTGATACAAAAGATCTGTTTCTTCTTTAATCTATTTTGGGCATACACAGTACCAACAGTCATAGCTGCAGGTAATGCTGGTGGGACAATGATTGTGATGATGTCAAGAACTCGAAGAACTATCCTCTCTACATTAGACTGAAAATAACAACAAAGTGAAAATGGTTTAAATAAATAATTCTGAAAAAAGTACTTTCAACTTATACTTAGTCCTCTGGCATTTCCTATTTACTTGATATTACCTGTCTTAATCAAAGTGGTAAATCTGTTTTTTTCTAAATCTACTGCCTAACCAACAATATTGTATTAAGATGGAAATTGTTTGTTGGGTTTATCATCTTACCAACAGTATTTCAGTTATCTGGAGACGGTGTCCACTTGAAGCAGATATAGTGCTGCCTTCACTGTGTATAGCATGCCATGAACACCTGGTTTGATACCACACCCAGTCACATTATTCTGACATCAGGCCAACCAGTCATGGAACTACCCTTATATGTGCTTGAGAGTTAGCAAGGCAGCTATGCCACTACCATTTTTAAAGACTTTGGTATGTCGTGGCCCGGGACCAAACCAGGGGCCTTCCATACCTGGAGCCAACGCTCTACCGATTGCGCTACCAGGTCCGGTTGATGGAGATTGTGTTTGAGTAATGAAGCATATATAGATGTGCCTTCACAGACATAACATGGCTTGACCATAGAAAAGCAGGTGCGTGATAGCTATGCTAACTTTGTTATGAATACCTGTCAACTCTTGACATTCCTTACTTGGAGCTGATATAGTGCTTATTTACTGTTATAGCATATTGTGATACCTGACACAATACACATTCAGTTCAAGTATCCTGACACCAGGCAAATTACCAGTAAAACTTAAGTATCTTGGGATAGTTTCTCAATGTCCTCCATTTTTGGAACTGACACTCTACCTACAAGACCTAATCCAAGTGCATGGGCTTTGGTACAATTTTTTGGTACATCCTACTAACACAATTATGATGCTATTTGCGATGTCCTGCTTTTATTAACGGACAAAAACCCCAGACATATTATTCCCCTCCCCCACACACCCCAGTGCAATGCAGGTGGACTAAAAGAATTCTCTATGTAAATGTTCTTGCCCCCATGGGACTTAACCCTTTATTGGTTGAAAAACCTCATTAACATTGGGTTAAAACCAGGTGATTCAAGCAATTGGGATTTGAATTTAGTGAAGATAACCCCTCAGCCATATGGGATAAAAAAGATCGTTGAGATATACTAGTTTGATACAACCAAGTAAGAAAAAAAAAACATATATGAAGATTAAAAAATCCTATTTGTTAACATAACTTATGACAAAAAAAGAAACACTATTAACAAGGTTTGTTGAAATTTAACAAAAAAATATTAACAAGAAATTATATTAGTCTAATGGCAAGATTATAAATACAGAATCAATTCACCTTCATTCTGACATACTGGAATACACTATAAGCCATCCCAAACAAAGCAACCACTCCTAGAAACATGATGAATCTCATGGCATCTTGGTAGAACTTGAATCCCAAGGGTTTTGGAAACAGTATGGCTCTTACAAGTTCTCCTTTAGATGTACTGAATCCTGAGGGGGAAAAAAGTTTTGTTTTTAGAAACACATTACAACAACACTGTTTTTGGTCATCATAGAAACATGAAGCTATTTTGGGTGGAAGAATACCCGACCAGCACACAGCAGGTCAATTGGAAGACTGGCCAGTGTACAGCAGGTCAGTTGGAAGACTAGCCAGCACACTGCAGGTCAGTTGGAATATCGGCCAGCACACTGCAGGTCAGTTGGAAGACTGGCCAGCACACTGCAGGTCAGTTGGAATATCGGCCAGCACACTGCAGGTCAGTTGGAAGACTGGCCAGCACACTGCAGGTCAGTTGGAATATCGGCCAGCACACTGCAGGTCCGTTGGAAGACTGGCCAGCACACTGCAGGTCAGTTGGAAGATCGGCCAGCACACTGCAGGTCAGTTGGAAGATCTGCCAGCACAATGCAGGTCAGTTGGAAGATCGGCCAGCACACTGCAGGTCAGTTGGAAGATCTGCCAGCACAATGCAGGTCAGTTGGAAGATCGGCCAGCACACTGCAGGTCAGTTGGAAGACTGGCCAGCACACTGCAGGTCAGTTGGAAGACTGGCCAGCACACTGCAGGTCAGTTGGAAGACTGGCCAGCACACTGCAGGTCAGTTGGAAGATCGGCCAGCACACTGCAGGTCAGTTGGAAGACTGGCCAGCACACTCCAGGTCAGTTGGAAGACCAGCCAGCACACTGCAGGTCAGTTGGAAGATCAGCCAGCACACTGCAGGTCAGTTGGAAGATCGGCCAGCACACTGCAGGTCAGTTGGAAGACTGGCCAGCACACTGCAGGTCAGTTGGAATATCGGCCAGCACACTGCAGGTCAGTTGGAAGACCGGCCAGCACACTGCAGGTCAGTTGGAATATCGGCCAGCACACTGCAGGTCAGTTGGAAGATCGGCCAGCACACTGCAGGTCAGTTGGAAGATCGGCCAGCACACTGCAGGTCAGTTGGAAGATCTGCCAGCACAATGCAGGTCAGTTGGAAGATCGGCCAGCACACTGCAGGTCAGTTGGAAGATCGGCCAGCACACTGCAGGTCAGTTGGAAGATCGGCCAGCACACTGCAGGTCAGTTGGAAGATCTGCCAGCACAATGCAGGTCAGTTGGAAGATCAGCCAGCACACTGCAGGTCAGTTGGAAGACTTGCCAGCACACTGCAGGTCAGTTGGAAGATCGGCCAGCACAATGCAGGTCAGTTGGAAGACTGGCCAGCACACTGCAGGTCAGTTGGAAGACTGGCCAGCACACTGCAGGTCAGTTGGAAGATCGGCCAGCACACTGCAGGTCAGTTGGAAGACTGGCCAGCACACTCCAGTTCAGTTGGAAGACTAGCCAGCACACTGCAGGTCAGTTGGAAGATCAGCCAGCACACTGCAGGTCAGTTGGAAGATCAGCCAGCACAATGCAGGTCAGTTGGAAGATCGGCCAGCACACTGCAGGTCAGTTGGAAGACTGGCCAGCACACTGCAGGTCAGTTGGAAGATCGGCCAGCACACTGCAGGTCAGTTGGAAGACTGGCCAGCACACTCCAGGTCAGTTGGAAGACCAGCCAGCACACTGCAGGTCAGTTGGAAGATCAGCCAGCACACTGCAGGTCAGTTGGAAGATGGGCCAGCACAATGCAGGTCAGTTGGAAGACTGGCCAGCACACTGCAGGTCAGTTGGAAGATCGGCCAGCACAATGCAGGTCAGTTGGAAGACTGGCCAGCACACTGCAGGTCAGTTGGAAGACCGGTTCGCACACAGTTGGAAGACAGTTCTTTGGTCCTAATTGAGACTTAAACCTATGGAGTACGGGGCTTAGAAGCAAGAAACATAGAAGTAAAACGAATGCCAAACACTGTTAAAAGTAACTTGATAAGATAATGACCTTATGTGGGTTTTTACCAGGAGAACTAAGAAGAAGAGTTGGTCCACTTAAGTGTCATTGACTTAGTTTGTGGTAAATATCATATAATAAATGTGCAATGCATATCATGTGATAAATTCTAAAACTGGACAGTTAAAATTGGTGCAAATATCTAAAGATAAAACAACTATAGGAAAAAAGATAATGAAAAGAGAGCTAAAACAAAATGTACCATAACAAAGAAGTACTGTATCTTTAAAGGAAAATATAGCATGTTGACATGTTTGAAATTTTAACATTCATTATTAAAAAAGGATATTAACCAAAGAGAAAATAGTTAATAATTCATTAAATTAGCAAGGTAGAGTTTAATGCTTTGGCATATATCTTCCTCTTATCAATCTCTATTTGTCTTAAAAAAATAGCCTTTAAAATTACAAAGATTTTTTGCTGGACAGAAAAAGGGTATGCGAAATAATAACTAAAAATAGCAGGTTTAGAGTAAGGGTTTTTTTGCACACATGATGTCAAATTATCAAGTGTTATGGGGTATAAGATGTTAAAAAGGATTAACTGTAATAGTGTATAACTCACTAGCAAACCAAACAAAAGAGGAGAGATCATTTTAAACTTAGCCATGTTTTGGTACTTGCACACTGTTATAACCCATCAGTGCAAACCATAATATTCCTAAACTGCCCCATGTTGAGTATTGGTACTTGCACATTACTATTACCTACCTGTCCGTACCACGACAGCCAGCACCTTGGACGATCCATAGTACCGTGTCTGCACAACCTTGGTGCCTGCAAACAGGGTGTGGCGCTTATGGTTTTCAGGTGAAAATATCTCGCCCTCCTCCTGGGTGGCAATCTGGGTCTTTGTCACAGGTACACTTTCACCTAGGGTGTGAGAGAAGGTTTTTTTTATTGATAGAATTGAATAATAATTTTATTATATAATTGCTCAAGAAAATATTGCAAACATGGTATGTTATTTCTTAGTCTCTGGAGAGAATATCTTACTCTTCACCTGGCTTGATATCTAATGAGTCCCAGGTATGCTTTTCATCTGTTAAATAATAAACAGAGAGATACAATATCTTAATGGTATCATTGTCCAGGTAAAACATTTCCAACAGGATGTGTCGCTTGTAATTCTTGGAGTAGAATATCCTGTACAAATGAGGGTCTTGAGGAGAGACAACAAAATTTTTATATTTTTTACAAATACTTGACAACCATATACAACTGATAATTACTATTCACAGCAGCTGTCTGATAAGAGCCATGTTTTTCTTTTTATGACATATTTACATCCCCTGGGTTCCACAGTCATTTAGCTTACCTTGACCCAGGGCCAACCAGTCATAACCCATTACTTGCTGGAAACACCATTAAGGTATTGTATGTTATATTAAGAAGGGTGTTTCAACCAAATAAAGGTTAACTTTAAAAAAAAAAACACAAACAATTGAGCTAACAAATTTTAAAGATTTTGATTGAAGACTTTGCAGTGGGGCTGAAACCTGTGAAATACCACTTATGATTTGCCTGATAACTGATTTCTGATAAGGCATTTAATAAAATATTTTATGAAAAATTGCATAAAGGGTCAATACAGCTTTTAAGTGTGATAACAACAGCAACTTGTTGTTCAGTTCAACTTGTCAAAATCTAGTGGAAAATGGTGTTAATGTCACCCGATGCATTTTATACCTGAATAACTGAAATTGCAGGCCAGACAACTGTACAAATAGATATGACGACCTCACAAACAGGATATTTAAGAAAACCAACAATGACAAAAAAGGATTTTTAAAGATGGGATTCAAAGAAGTCCTAAAATTTATTGACATAAAATAAAAAATAATTAAGAAATTCATAAATTTGATTTGAGCTAATTGAGTAATCATAATAATAAAACATATAAAGAATCCCTACATCGACATCATCATATCAATTGTTTGACAGAAAGTGCCAGACATTTCTAAACCTATTTCATGCAAGGTTGCAATGTAGCAAATATGTTACTTAAACACCTAAAATCATCCTAAAATTAAAGATTTTGGCTGTAATTCAAATTGAGCTCATAATACATCATGGTGATTTTTTCTTTTAAACTGCTAATTTATAGACCCTTCAATAAGCGAAAATATATAGGTTTGCTTGGCCAAGAGTTTAGTGTGACTTATATTAAGCAAACTGAAATTAGGTTAAACATACCAGTAAGCATGCTTTCGTTCACGATGCACGTTCCTGCCACAAGAACTGCGTCACATGCCATTGTACAGCCACTGCTTGGGATAGCGATCATGTCACCAGGAACCAGATCTGTCACTGCTACATTGTCATAGTGACCGTTTCCTCGACAGACAGAAATAGATGTATGACTGGTGCTCACCATGTCATGAAGAGTGACCATTTGCTGTAAAATGAATGGAAAGGAATAATTGAGAACTGCTTAAAAATAAATTAAGTGAAAGGCATTATTGTGATTATGTAAAAGAAATGACAACTTGAAGAAAAGAAAGTAGGGCGATGATAGTGGAATAAAATCATGCTATGAAATCATGCTTTTGTTCATGTTCTAGCAAAACTTGTATGCCTGAATTTATTAGTTCAAATGAATTATACAGGTGAAACCATTTTTTGTGGGTAATAATGTATATATATATCAAACAATGTTCACGGGTATACACTTTAATTGTTCAAGTTTAGGTGAATCCCAAAAGTTTTATGTTTTCTTAAGAAGCATGAAAAAAATCAATAAGCTTTGCAAAAACAAAACAGAAAATATTTATTTTTTAAGTATATCAAAGCAACCTAGACTTACTCGCTTGGTTTCATAAAGGGAGACGCCCATGGATATACAAGAGATGAGAAAAATGCAGATGGCATAGAAGTAATATTCATCCAGAGACCACAGGATAATGCTGGCAATTTGGAAGATGTAGAAAGGGTTCAGAACCTGCAACAAAGACAAGACATATTATGTGTGCTACCTCACATGTCTCATTTTTGACAAGTATTTAAAAATTTCTTTATAGAGACAAAGATGTTTTTTTTAATTGTTTCTCATAATTAGTTATGAAATGACAAGAGATATCCCAAAAGTATTTAAACAGGACAATGCACTGTTAATTACCATGAAGTAGATACATTTAACATAGTGAGCAAAATCTGCTTATCCTGAGCTAAACCTGTGCTGATCATTTTTCAACTTTAAATATTATAATAAAACTTATTGAAATGTTAGAAGACCAACCCACTTAAAGTTATTGCCACAAGTAAGACTTGAACCAAAGCAGTGAGGTTTTGAGAAAATATATGTCAGTGACTTTAACTTAAAAAGTAAGGAATGACTTATCTTACCTCTTCAATGAAGAGGGTCCAGTAGGATTTGACTTCTACATCAATGGAATTCTCTCCATATACAATTCTCCTACAAGAAGAAACATTTTCTTAATGAACAAATAAGCTCAAATCAAAAAGTCTAGTCAAGAAAATATTGTTAAATGATATGTTCCTGGTCTCTTTTTCAAAAACATTTCTCAGCTGAGAATTCAATTTTTTTATATCCCATTATTAATTGATTGTGTCTTTACTCCATTATTTTAAAGGTGGTATTCAACAGTTTGGTCCCCATTTGTTTCTCTCAAATAACCAAGTCAATTATTGTAACATGAATAGATCCTACGTAATAGTGTTTATTGACACTCTATGAAATATGAAATGTGAAGCACCCCACTGGTTATTACAAACATGTATTTCCTATCTGAGCCACACTGCACAGTGAGCTATTTTTAAACTAAAAAAAACATATATAAATAGAAATTTTGCCCAGATACCTCCAAATTAGCAAAATATACAAACAGGCATATTGTTAGAAAGCACCTTTAATATTTACATACCACAACCCTCCTTAGTTTATGACATATAAACATAGGATATTGGTGTTGATGTCTTTGTAAGAAGTTTTCATGGAGTCGATATTAGAGCTTGAATAAAATCTCAACTAAGAAGTAACTCTGCAAGTGGGACCTGTAGAACTAACGTAACATACAGAGAAATGTGTGCAGCAAGTGTAAAGTTTGACCCTTAGACCCTTATCTACCTGTATTTCACAGGCTTCTGTTTTATTCAAACCCTTCTTCTAACAATTTATATAACCTCAAATGCATGAAAAGTATATCATTAGAAAGAAAAATAATTTCTGAATAAACTTTTTAGTTACATAAATATGATTTAATAACTCATCCTAGCTTAAAATATAGCTTAAACATAACTACTGTCAGCTTCCCACACAAAACCAATAATGCTCTATGAACATGAGGTATCTTTATCACCAGTTTACCTATGCATGCCAGGTGGCCTGATAAGCCATCTGGTTATGCATTAGGCATATGGTTATTAAGGAAAACTGTATGAGTGAAAGGGTTAAACTTACTTCTGAGCCTGGTCTCTGGAACTGAGGCCTTGGAAATGGTGGACAATGTCGTGGCATCTGGTGTTGCTGGAAAGGTCCCTGTGGATATGTAAAAGAATGTTATCACAGGTGGGGTTACTCTTAGCATGCACATTTGTTATGTACCTGTAAACAATAACAAGTACTTGCAACATGTTTTTGCTTGTGTGTTTATGGCACAATCATAATATCGGCCATTACTATTATATTATATACTAAAGTAGAACCTTATGACCACTTATTGTGGCCTTGAATTAGATTCAAACCGAACTGTAAGAGGTTGAGGGGCCGCAAGTTTTAAATTTTTAATTACTTGGCCATATGGTTAGAGTATTAACAGCAAATGCTGCTGAACATGATCAGTCAGCTCTCCCTGATAGAAGATGTGTCAGTTGTGTTGAAATTGTTTAAAAAAATAACTTACATTTCAAGATTATGTCCTTTTAAATAAATGCAGATCATTGGCCAAAATGTTTATTTTTTCTGAAGCCTATAACAATTAGTTTTACTTTAAAAAAAGCAGATGGACTTTAATGATTTTTTATCTCAGTATCTGTTTGTTTTTAAAGGTTAACTTACAGTAGCCGTGTGTAGGATTTGGCTGAGTCAGACCAAATGTATCGGACATGCTGATGGTCAAAGTAACATACCACAGGCTCTTTCTGAAAAAACATCACAAAACACAATAAATAGAAATATTTCCAGAGGTAGGTGATACAATGGTTTTAAATTTACATAAATACAAGATGAAAAATGTGGTTCATCCAAGGTCCCTACCTGTTCAATTGTTAATGTTGCATTTATGCTGGTGTCCTGATTTTCTGGATGGCTGACATCCCTGTTATATGCGTCAGAAAAGTCATATCTGCAAGATAAAAAAATGGTTGCATGTGTTTGGTCAGTGATATTTTATAAAACTTATCAATTATAAAACTAATTGAGTAACTACAGTGAGGTTGATAGAGAGTAATAAATCAGTGACCACAGGCATAACTCACTACCTCTTTCTGGTTTAATAGTACACATTGCAATTACAAAACTAATGTCATTACTACTACAGCCACCTATTAATGGTAGAAACAAACCTAGACAAATATCTAAGTAAATCAAGTGATTCATGACATAATTGGTGGATGCAGACCTCAGACAAATATCTAGGTAAATCAAGTGATTCATGACATAATTGGTGGTTGCAGACCTCAGACAAATATCTAGGTAAATCAAGTGATTCACTGCATAATTGGTGGATGAAGACCTCAGACAAATATCTAGGTAAATCAAGTGATTCACTGCATATTGGTGCATACAGACCTCATACAAATATCTAGGTAAATCAAGTGATTCACAACATTAATGGTGGATGCAGACCTCAGACAAATATCTAGGTAAATCAAGTGATTCATGACATAATTGGTGGATGCAGACCTCAGACAAATATCTAGGTAAGTCAAGTGATTCACTGCATAATTGGTGGATGAGGACCTCAGACAAATATCTAGGTAAATCAAGTGATTCATGACATAATTGGTGGATGCAGATTTCAGACAAATATCTAGGTAAATCAAGTGATTCATGACATAATTGGAGGATGCAGACCTCAGACAAATATCTAGGTAAATCAAGTGATTCACTGCATAACTGGTGGATGCAGATCTCAGACAAATATCTAGGTAAATCAAGTGATTCACTGCATATTTGGTGAATGCAGACCTCATACAAATATCTAGGTAAATCAAGTGATTCACAACATAATTGGTGGTTGCAGACCTCAGACAAATATCTAGGTAAATCAAGTGATTCACTGCATATTGGTGCATGCAGACCTCATAAATATCTAGGTAAATCAAGTGATTCATGACATAATTGGTGGATGCAGACCTCAGACAAATATCTAGGTAAATCAAGTGATTCATGACATAATTGGTGGATGCAGACCTCAGACAAATACCTAGGTAAATCAAGTGATTCACTGCATAATTTGTGGATGAAGACCTCAGACAAATATCTAGGTAAATTAAGTGATTCATGACATAATTGGTGGATGCAGACCTCAGACAAATATCTAGGTAAATCAAGTGATTCATAACATAATTGGTGGATGCAGACCTCAGAAAAATATCTAGGTAAATCAAGTGATTCACAACATTAATGGTGGATGCAGACCTCAGACAAATATCTAGGTAAATCAAGTGATTCACAACATAATTGGTGGATGCAGACCCCAGACAAATATCTAGGTAAATCAAGTGATTCACAACATGAACGGTGGAGGCAGACCTCAGACAAATATATAGGTAAATCAAGTGATTCACAACATAATTGGTGGATGCAGACCTCAGACAAATATCTAGGTAAATCAAGTGATTCATGACATAATTGGTAGAAGCAGACCGCTGACAAACATCTGGATAAATGAAATGATTCACCACACATCCTTTTGTAGACCGCCTTAAGTGAAAGTTTTTGACATTGACCAGGACAGGAACCCAGCCTGAATGCTTATAAGTTGGCAGCTCTGACAATCTGGTCATTTGTGCCCTTTGACCTATTGCTATTACAGGACCAACCAAATGCAAAAGAATAGTTTACAAACTAAGATAACCTTCGGGGGGACCCAGATGTAAAACACTTACAGTGCTTGTTCCACATTGAATGTCTTTATGTGGCAAATATACTTCTGTCCAAATGGGTCCTGAAATACAGAAAATAGAAAAGATTGGGGCAAAAGGTATAGATCAGACATATAACTAAGTAGGTAACAAAGATTATGGAAACCCAACCATTAGCAGGACTCGCCTTGTAGATAAAAAGGTTTCTTTTAATGATGGTTCACTTGATGTCAATTGGGTGTTGCCTTAATTGCGATAGCATGTTGTGAACACAGACCTTAAGACTATGGGGTCTTTCTACTACGTTACTCACCTGGAGCAGGACTGTATCTGCCTTGTAGAGAGAACATCGGGATTTCTTCATGTAACATTCTAGTTCCGGTTTCCAGTAAAGAAGCAGTAGAACTAATCCGAGGGTCAGCACAACCAGAATGTTGAATAGGACTTCCTTTGTAGAGTTTCCATGGTACCCGTAACATTCCTGGTGAAATGAAAATTATCATAGAAGATGATAAATACCCCATGATATTGCTTTGGGACTATCGTTAATATAACAAAGGGCCAAAACTCTATTAAAATAAAACCTGTTACCATGTGCAGAAGATATGTCTAACTAGGTTTGATTCTTAACTGTCCTATAAAGTTTAAAAACTTCACCAGATAAAAGTTTTTGCTAAGGCCAGGACTCAAATTCATTAAGTGATATTTTTGTTAGAACTTAAGGGGGAAAAAATAAGACATTTTATGAAAGCGACAGGGGAAATGATGAAAGAAATGGAATGTGTGTGTAAATAAAAGCAAAGAGATTTAAAGGAAAATCATTAATATTAGGTGATAATATAAGAGGAAAAAGAATCTAGATTAACATCATTATTTTATTATTTACAAATGTTTTCATATTGTAAGGGAAAAACATGTTGAATAGAAGTCAGAAGAGAAAAAAAAGTCATTATATATTACACACATACTTGTTAAAAATGCCACTGCAGTGTTTTTGTTCATGACAAATGTAAAATTTAAAATAGCTAGATGCCTTACAGTCTTATCTTTTAAGGCTATTATTGTTTACCTCAATTTATGACTTTCACTTAAATAACATTTTCTATATTAATGATTAACCATGTTATTCACCTCTGGGGAATTAAAAAAAAAAAGCCTAGTCATCTAAAATTAGTAACATTCTTTGGTTTTTCAAAACTAAAATCTATTTTTAGTAACAATGATCTGGTCCTTCTGCTCACAATATCCCGTCATGTGAAAGGTAATGGTAACAGATAAAACCAATTTTATATGGAAACCAGGGGACTAATGAATTATTAGTCTGTTAAATTTTAATACTATCTTCGTGCTGACAAAAGTTATATCAGGGAAATTAATTTTCGTACATGAAACTGCAGATTGATAATTGTTTTTATGCAGAATGCATCCTTCAGGAAATGGTGTAAAATGATCAGTCCAATGTGATTGCTTTATATATATATATATCCCTTTATATTTGAATGGACACAATATCCTTGTTAATCATGCCTTTTCATTGTGTTCTTCCAATGAATTTTTCCTTCAAAAACAAGTAATTGTTAGCCTTAAAGAAGCATGTTACCATCACTTTTTAGTATTAAAAGCTAAACGTTCAAACGTTTTATTTATTTACCAGTACAATGTAGACAAATTCAAAGAGGTTTGCAAGATTGACCTCTTTTTCTATGTTCAGGGTATGTGTTTGAAGTTTCTGTAATTGTTTTCAGTCAAGTGAAATCTTGCATTGTGCCATGACTAGCAAATAGAACATTGACAACCATGTTTTACAATCCCCTTTAATAAAAAAAGGTTAACATTTGGTTTATGTGGTATTATATATTATGTAATGATTATGTAATGATAAGTCACTTGAAAAGTGAGTTTGAAATGATAATGAATAAAAAAGTTATACTTCTGATTGTTTCAGATTGTTTTCAGAAAATTGCAATTTAGAATCAAGGGGTATGTCAAACAAATTATTCATATCACCATTATGTGACTATAAAATCTTTTCATAACTTACAGGTAAGTTTCTTGATGATATGTACTTAAGAACTGCAAAACAATTTCCAAATGGTGCCTGTTACACATATAAAACCTTAACCAAACTTTGACATGAATATATATACATGTTGTGACTGTCACAACAAAAGAAGTGAACTTATAGAGGTAGATTTATGCAAAATTCCAACCATGTATTTTTAAATATTTTAAGTCCACGATTTCAACAAACTGTACCCATGAACTTTTGCTAATTACATGCCTTGTCCTTCAGGAATGTATGCTTATAAGCTTGATTATTACACTGCTCAAAACATTAATCTATAAAAATATCATTAATTTCCCATCCCTTAAATGATAGGGCAATTGTTCAGCTGTTGCTAACACATAAAAGATCTTACATGAATCTAGGCAAATGGCTATGTGTCACAGATGTTGAGCTGTATTTTGAATAGATGGTATATATATTTACAATATGTCACTTTCTATACCAGATAAATGTGTTGGATAAGATTTCATGTTAAATCCACAGAATGGACATGTTAAGCAATTGTTTATCATCCCAACAACAGTATTTCAAGAATCTGCAGACAGTGTTCACTTGAAGGAGACATAGTGCTGCCTTCACAGTGTATAGCATGCCAAACCTAAAACAAAAAACACACATGGACCTGGAGCCAAAGCCCTACATACTGCACTACCATGTCTAGCATGTGGAAGAACTACACATTCAAACTCTGCATCCTACTCAAGTTATACATTCAGTCATATTATTGTTACTAAATTATATTTAAAACACAAAATGGTCATACAGTTGATTAACAAAATCCCAAATATTACCGCACATTACTAGTTTTCCTCCTCTTAATGGTCATGCTGTTATCAATGTTAATTTTTAACAATATATAAAATAATATTATATCCATAGTTGTCTTTTAACTAATATTAATGTATACTTTTATAACATCAAAATTGTATTTTAATATAATAAACAATCCAAAGAATGCTACAACAACTTAAGCTAATTAATATTAAACTGTTATCACTATGTGTATTATAGAAATAAATTAGGGAGCAAATGTCTACAATCTATATTGTTATAGAAACAAAGTCAATTAATTTTAATACAACCAGAGCTTGACTATCTGTATGGTTAAACACCATATCAGGTACAAAATATTTAAACAACATACACTTCATAAATATTAAAAAACCCACTATAATAAAATCCTTTATATAATTAAAAGTAAAGAAAATTATTATTTAAAATATTATACAAATATTGATAGATAAATACCAGGACCATAACAACATATGATTTATAGTGAACCTTAAAATATATATATATATATTTACATCTAAATTTGTCTGATATTTGCACCATTTCGTCATCCATGACGTCATTCTTTTGTATAAAAAAACACTTCAGCAAATTATCATTATAATGTCATGACGTATATATTTATTGTAATATACATTTTTATATACATATACACATTACCAGCTGATCATCTGTGCCCTTGTTGAGAATGGCCGTGTCGGACAACAGCCTTCCTGTCACTTCGACATTCCCATTGGCTGCCATCCCTTCACTATCAATGTTACCTAGAAATAAAAAATATATATAAAAACTAATTTTTTTTAATTTTATTAAATAATATTAAACCAATTAAAGATACTTTTTATATTTCCACAGTGCTGAAAAATTAATTATGATGATAACAGTAATAATAGTAATAATAATAATAATAAAAACAATAATAATAATAATGATAATGATAATAACAATACTAACAGTACTAATAAAAGAAATTGTAATAGTATTATATTGTTCTACATTTGTAGCAATATGTATCCCTGTAATAGCTTCAAACAGAATGCGTATACACCATTAATGATCTGTATATAACAGTCATAACCAGTAAACAAATTGCAGAAATAGTGATGCCACAACTTAATTACAGTTGCATAAATATAAAGAGTAAATCAGGTGGAACATTGCATCATGTACATATTATTGATTAAGCTTAACTGTGATGAAGTATCTTTCTGAATTGACTCAGGACATTTTTCCTTTGTTTATAACCAATAACCATGTCAGGGTCAGGGACTATATTTCAAGGTCATGGATCAAACTTATGGCCTTTTACAGACCTATATCTGTTCAAGTTTTATTCATAATTTGTTTATTATAATATGCAGTAGTTGGTTGCCAATATACTGATGAGAAGCTTCAAATAGTTCAACAATATGTGTGATGAGTTAACTGTCCACACACAAAATATACGAGGTAAATAAAAAACTTCATTGGGAAAAGAAATCATTAAAATCTTTTTGCGATAAAGTAAACCGTTATTGGTTCACAGACATATAAAGATTAAAAAAAACGCAATGCCTGATTTTGCTGGAATAAAAAAAATTGGGGGGCAGGGGATAGTCAATGTCCATAAACAAATCACACTGTGACAGGAAATTATGGCTACATGGCTTTACCTGTACTACGGTCGGTAGAGCTGATAAGGCAGGCAATCTGGACCTTATCTTGCTATAGCTCCTTTATCATCCAACAAACACATTTATTATTTATTGTGGACTCAACATCATATCAGCTACCCAGCTTTTACAGGCAATGTGTTCAGTCAAAACAAGACCATGATATAATAAAACCAACATATTGATAAAATCAACATTCTCACCAGAGGGACAATTGCACAAGATGATTCTAATGCCTTAAGGGAGCTATATGACAGTTTGCCAATATCAAATTCATGTAACAATACATTTTCCACTGTTTTGGGAAAATGTAGGCATAATTTATGCATAAAATCATAGTTTAGTATAAGTAATGACACTTTGAACAGTACCTATATTGTTAGACAGTACATATTGAGAAAAAAATCCCTCTAAATGTTCATTCTTTCCAAATCTATAAATGCACACAATGGTGATCTATGTTAAAAATAAGATTTCAAAAGTAAACTGTCAAAAGGCTTCCTTAGTTTAAAAATAGCTATCTATGCAGTGTGGCTCTGATGGGAAATACCTGTTTGCAATGATGAGATCTAAGGCATCAATTAACAGCATTTTGCAGGACCTTTTCAGGTAACACTGACTTATTTGGTTATTTGACAAAAGATATTTGGTTCAATCTGTCAAATACCACCTTTATTGTGTCATCAAAATACAATAAATGTGTTTTAATAATAAAATAGAATGGTAGAAAAAAACTGCAGCAAAAATCTGTTTTTTAATACACTGATTTTTCTTTACATTTAGGGTAAAGAAGGCTGACCCTCTCAAGGAAGGAAAACTGTGTCGTACAAAGGCCATTAGGGGAATATTTCTTAGTAATTAATTAGTATACAAAGGCCATTAGGGGAATATTTCTTAGTAATCAATTAGTATACAAAGGCCATTAGGGGAATATTTCTAAGTTATCACTTAGTATACAAAGGCCATTAGGGAATATTTCTTAGTAATCAATTAGTATACAAAGGCCAGTAGGGGAATATTTCTTAGTAATCAATTAGTATACAAGGGCCAGTAGGGGAATATTTCTAAGTTATCACTTAGTATACAAAGGCCATTAGGGAATATTTCTTAGTAATCAATTAGTATACAAAGGCCATTAGGGAAATATTTCTTAGTAATCAATTAGTATACAAAGGCCATTAGGGAAATATTTCTTAGTAATCAGTTAGTATACAAAGGCCATTAGGGAAATATTTCTTAGTAATCAATTAGTATACAAAGGCCATTAGGGGAATATTTCTTAGTAATCAGTTAGTATAGTAAGTAATTGTTTATTAACGTGACTTGTGTACATCAAACATGAAATAAATACATAATTATAGTACTGTAGGTTTACACCCGGCCCACCGGGCCTATAAGTCACCTAAACATTTTTTCTTATCAAAGTAACAAATACATTTCAAATTATTTACATATTGTCACATGATGGTATGTTAACATTTAACGTAAAAATGAAACGATACATAAGCTTGATTGCTGAAAATTTACAAAACATGTTTACATTTGACCATGTACAAATAGTATAGTTCCGTTTTGCAATTCGGGATTTTGTTTGGAAAAATCCTATCAACTATTCCGCACATGATCATTGGAAAGCGTAATTTTAATATCTCAACAATATTAACTTATAATCATGTAGAACAAGTCTTTACCTCTGTACTTTTAGCTGATAAGATCACAAAAGATGATAGGGAACAGAAACATAACACATTAATAAATGACTAGTTCTAATGCTAAAGTTGTCTTATTACGAAAGCGAAATTTAAGATCTGTTTTAGCAAAAATGAATGTAAACAAAGTTCATGGAAATAAATTGTGTAACTAATGTGCGCAATATTTACATGATTTTACCTGGATAATTAAGTTAAACAAATATTTACGTTAATATATTATCGTTAAAATGACAAACAAAACATAACTCTGAGTATTCATAAAAGATTACGTGGATATCATTTAGTTATACAAAATACTTCTTCTTCTTAAGTATGCAGCCTGGATATATTTCGATAATTGCCTCACTTTATTGTTCATAATAAAACTTAACTGTTCATTTAGTGACATGCTATTAAAGTCAGTTTCTCGCAGCGTATCACCAAAGATGTGTTGTCTCAGGTCATTGTATTTAGGGCATTGCAACACGAAGTGAATTTCATTCTCTATAGTTTGTAGGTCGCAAAAGTTGCACAGTCTTATATTTTCATTCTCGCCTTGAAATCTTCCTGTCTCTATTCGCAATGGAAGAATACCAGTCCTGAGTTGAACGAGTAATGATCGTTGGTATTTGGGTATGTCCATAGAAAGGTAGGGTTCCTGTGAAAATGAGTCTTTATATGTACAATATGTCCTTAATTTTGGCTTTTTCTTAATGTCCTGTTTCCACAAGGCGTTATAAAAATCGATGATGGATTGTTTCGCTGCAGACAGATTAACTATTTGCTTAGTGTTAAACAAGTCATTCAAGCCTATTTGTGTCATGATGTCCTTTACCTCGCTTGACCAGTTATTTATACAGCGATTATAGTCTGTTTCAAATGTTTTGTAGCAGACGCGATCATGGTCCATGCACAATAGTCTGTTCCACAGGCGCAGAATAGAAATCCAACGTCGATATCTTGTCGGTAGCCAACCTGTGTCACCGGCCATGGCTGCAACCGGCGCGAATCTGTGTAGGCCTAGGATGTATCGCATTGCCCGGTTTTGCACGTTGTCCGTCTGAGAGAACTGTTTATACCCCCATACACTGCTGCAGTAGTCCATTACTGGCAAGACACAGGCGCTATAAAGCGTTTCATATGATTTAAAACTGAAATCTTTTAGGTCGTGAATTTTGCTTATGATGCTGCCAAGTGCCCTGCCTGCGCCTTTCGCAAGAACATCGCAGGTGTGGGAGAAGTCACATTTTTCGTTAAAGATTACTCCCAAGTACTTGTAATTGTCAACCATCTCAAGTTCGCTAACCCCGATCTTAAACTGGAATAATGTCCGTTTTCTTCTTCCCTTTCTAAAGTGCATACTTTTTGATTTGGATGTGTTCACAGTAATACGCCATCGTCTGCACCATTCACTTAGAATGTCGAGCATTTTCTGAAGGTCACTTTCATTGTTCTATATAAGTGCAATGTCGTCGGCGTACATGAGGATAGCGATCTTTCTGTCTCCAACCGTTACGCCGCAACCAAGACTGTTTATCTCTTCTACCAAGTCATTGGCGAACACCGCGAACAAGGTCGGCGACAATGTGCAGCCTTGTTTGACCCCGACAGAGCAATCGAACCATTCTGTAAGGGATCTGTTCAGCCGTACACAGGACGTAGCACTTGCATAAATATTTCGTACGGAGTTGTAGAACTTGCCGTCAACGTGATTGAGTAGTAGTTTGTAGAGCAACATCTCTCGATCTATGACATCAAAACACCGTCTCAGGTCAATGAACGTCGTGAAGACGTCATCGTTGTTGCGTATGATGCTACTTAAGGTAAATACATGGTCTTCACATGAACGGTTTGCTCTAAATCCATTCTGTTCATCGGCCAGTATGTTTTCACCCTCTAGATATTTCGTCAGTCTCTTGTTGAGGAATGCGGTGTACAGCTTGCTAACACATGAAAGTAGGCTGATACCCCTGTAATTTAAAGGTATCCGTTTGTCCGAGTCTGTGTCTTTTTGGATGGGGCATATTATTGCTTTTCGCCACACAGTAGGGACTAGGCCTGTGTCGAACACAAGTTGGAACAACTGCTGGGTAACTGCGATAATTGGCGGGAACTTCATTACATCGTATGGAATTGAGTCCACGCCACACGCGGACCCCGATTTGCTGTGATCGATGACAGCGCTTACTTCTGCCAGCGTTACGCTAGAGTTAAGCGTTACGTTCGGAACATAGAGTGGGTCGTCCATTATGTCTTCGAGAAGTCGCTTATGTTGTTTCGCAATTTTATAGTGGTCTTCATCGAAGTTAACCTGGCCATGGTTGTTATACAGTGTGCGGAAGTCATCTGTCCAGCGACTGAAAACTTTATTGATGTCATTTATTGTCCCGCCGTCACTCTCTGGCACTTCCATTGGGATACGCGTGTCTTTTCGAGGGCCCAATGTTTTTATTTTATTCCAGAACTCTCTAGGGTTGTTGGTCCGCATGGACTCTATTGTATCCGCTTGTGCCTGTCTATATTCGCGTTCCGTTTTCCGCAATAGTCTATCAAATGTGTCCCTACACGTTTTGTATTCACCGCGTAGTCGTATCTTAAGACGGCGGTTACTATGACAATCCAGGAATCGTTTTTCTTTCATTCTCACGTCGTTCCACAGACATTGGAGAGTCTCATTCCAGTATGGTTTGGATTGTTTACGCCGTGGTTTGGATGACGTATGCTTTGGTATTGTTTCATTCATTTCACATATGATTGCCCTGCACAGATTGTCGTAGATAGTGTCTATACTGTCCTGTGTGTCACGGGCGCATTCTATCTGACATATAATCGATATAATTGCTGTCCTAGCATTTTCACTTTCCATGAAATCTCTTGGGATGCGCCGAAGATTAAACCGTGGTTTATTGGCGGTATGCAATACACTATTTGTGCTAGATGCGGGTCGACTATAGTCTGTTTCTAATCTTATGCTTAACGCACAGTGATCGGGTATTCGTGATCGTTCGCCGAGTAGACCGTGAAGACCTTTTATGTCTACAATAGATGAGAGTTCTACAACCTTAAAGGAAGGAAAACTGTGTCGTACAAAGGCCATTAGGGGAATATTTCTTAGTAATTAATTAGTATACAAAGGCCATTAGGGGAATATTTCTTAGTAATCAATTAGTATACAAAGGCCATTAGGGGAATATTTCTAAGTTATCACTTAGTATACAAAGGCCATTAGGGAAATATTTCTTAGTAATCAATTAGTATACAATACTGTGGAAGGTATTCCTGCTGACCTGCGGTACCTTGGTGGTTTTCTTGCTTTCTGTTTGTTTTAACTCATATGCTATGCAAAAAAACATAAAATTATTAAGATTGTTTTCAGAATATATTTCGATAGGATTTGAGACAACTGAAAGGAGAAAATAATCCTTTTTTCAGGAAAGAATGAGGCGGAATTCTGACTTAAAAATGGCCATACAAAACACCAGCACCAGATTATAACAAATATTTCAGATTAAGTCCTCTTCTGCCTACAATTATAAGACACAACAATTATGACAATTTATGTGCCAACAAAATAATGTTTCAATGAGACTTATGGGATGAATTGCTTGAGCAAATGCTACAAACCTCCCTTAGCAGGGGCTGATAGTTAAATATGGATTTACAGCAGATGTAAATTATCACTCGATATAAATCCATAGTAAGGTGGGTCTACTCCTGGGATTTATGATGCAATTATTAAAATAATAGAGCCCACCAAGGATTGCAGCAAGTCATGTGACAGCCTGCCCACTTACTTCAGGGAATATATCACCTTTTTATATCATTTTAATTACTATCAGCAGTATCAGCAGCAGAATTATGCCACAAATTGTTGTAGTCATGCAGTGCTTAGCAGAACCATTTAGGAGTCATCAGTTTATTGTGGCTTGGGAGCTCAGGATTCATGCCATTAATACTGGACAAGCAGGGTTGGCAAAGTATATTTTCCAAAGGCAGGGTTGGCAAAGTATATTTCCCTTAGCAGGGTTGGCAAAGTATATTTCCCTAGGTCGGGTTGGCAAAATATACTTCCCTTGCCTGGGTAGGCAAAGTATAATTTCCTTTGCTGGGTAGGCAAAGTATATTTCCCTTAAACGAGATGACAAAGTATACTTCCCTCAGCAGAGTTGGCAAACCATACATCCTTTGGCAGGGTTGGCAATGTTGGCTGGCAAAGTTAACTTTCATTAGCAGTGTTAGCAAAGGATACTTGCCTTGGCAGAGTTGGCAAAGTATACTTCCTTTAGCAGGATTGCCAAAGTACACTTTCTTTAGCAGTGTTAGCCAAGTATACTTCCCCTGGCAGTGTTGGTAAATTATACTTCCCTTGCAGTGTTAGCCAAGTATATTTACCCTGGCAGTGTTGGTAAAATGTAATTCCCTTGCTGGGTTAGCAAGGTATACTTCCCCTGGCAGTGTTGGCAAAATGTACTTCCCTTGCTGGGTTAGCCAAGTATACTTTCCTTTGCATGGTTGGCACAGTACATTTCCCATGGCAGGGTTGGAAAATATACCTCCCTTTGCAGGGATGGCAATGTATACTTCTTTAAGCAGGGTTGACAAAGTAATGAAGTATACTATCCTTAGCAGGGTTAGCAAAGTAACTTTAACATGGAAGGATTAGCAAAGTATACTTCCCTTGGTAAGATGGACAAAGTATACATCCTTTGGCAGGGTTGGCAAATTATACTTCCCTTTGGCAGGGTTGGTAAAGTATCATTCCCTTTGCAAGGTTGGCAAAGTATACTTCCATTTGGCAGGGTTGGTAAAGTATCATTCCCTTTGCAAGGTTGGCAAAGTATACTTCCCTTTGGCAGGGTTGGCAAAGTATACTTCCCTTTGGCAGGGTTGGCTAGGTATACTTCCATTTCCAGGGTTGGCAAAGTATATTTCCATTTCCAGGGTTGGCAACAGGTTTGGCAAAGTATACTACTCTTGGCAGGGTTGGCAAAATATACTTCCCTTGGTCAGGTTGCCAAAGTGTACTTTCCTTGGTAGGGTTGCCAAAGTGTACTTCCCTTGGTAGGGTTGCCATAGTGTACTTCCCTTGGTAGGGTTGCCATAGTGTACTTCCCTTGGTAGGGTTGCCATAGTGTACTTCCCTTGGTAGGGTTGCCATAGTGTACTTCCCTTGGTAGGGTTGCCATAGTGTACTTCCCTTGGTAAGGTTGCCATAGTGTACTTCCTTTGGTAGGGTTGCCAAAGTGTACCTCCCTTGGTAGGGTTGCCATAGTGTACTTTCCTTGGTAGGGTTGCCAAAGTGTACTTCCCTTGGTAGGGTTGCCATAGTGTACTTCCCTTGGTAGGGTTGCCATAGTGTACTTCCCTTGGTAGGGTTGCCATAGTGTACTTTCCTTGGTAGGGTTGCCATAGTGTACTTCCCTTGGTAGGGTTGCCAAAGTGTACTTCCCTTGGTAGGGTTGCCATAGTGTACTTCCCTTGGTAGGGTTGCCAAAGTGTACTTCCCTTGGTAGGGTTGCCATAGTGTACTTCCCTTGGTAGGGTTGCCATAGTGTACTTCCCTTGGTAGGGTTGCCATAGTGTACTTCCCTTGGTAGGGTTGCCATAGTGTACTTCCCACAGCAGGGCTGGCAGAGTATATCTTTCTTAGTTGTTTTAAGCAGTGTTTCCTTAGCAGTGTTGGCAAATTATAATATGTGCAATTTCACAGTTCTCTATATGTCTTCGGGGCAAAGCATCTGGCCTTGACAACGTTGTCAACATATTGCCCACCAGGTGATTATTAGAAGATAGTCGGGTGGAAGGGGTGAGAGCATTTTTTGAACTTGTGATTTCTTGAAATAGATACTAGTAACGTAAAAATTATATAAACTTACAAAAACTATCTTTTATGTTATAGTTAAGATTAAAAAGAGGTATCAGAAATCTCAACCCATCTACATGTACAGAGGAAGAAGTTTAACTGTTAACTGTTGCCATCTAAATAAACATATTTCCAGTACATACATAACCAACATTTGCTTGTTCACAAATGAAAGTCCAGCTAACAAACAACTCCATCTGTTTCCTATATGCACTGGGTTGCCCTTGTGCCATGTCTAATTGAGAAATAATTTCAATACCCCTGTGGGTATACTATACAATCAGAAATTGTAAATGTGACAATTTGTTACCAATAACTATTAACTAATTGTTGTGTGACATTATTAAACAAGTGTCAGAGGAGTATGACTGATTCAAGATATTACAAAAACAAATGACTCCGGACAGCTGATGGCAAGGAAATAAATCCAAACAATTAACTGTTAAATTGTTTAATTATTTCTCTGTTTGAGTGTTGGAGGATTGAGAGAAATGGATATTTATTGCAAAATAAAGCTTATAGTGCAGACAGAATGTCAGAATGAGAATAAATTCTTTGATAATGAAAAAGAACAGAAAAAAGAAGAAAGGGATGGGGAGAAAGAAAGAACTTGGAAGAAATTGAGAAGGACAGTAAGAAGACAAACAAGTAGAAATAAGACTGAATAAGAACAGATAGTCAGATAGTGAATAAGAAAAAGACATTGGAAAAGATGAAGAGACTTACACTGAGACATTGACATAAAAAATGGGATGGGAAAGAATGAGAGAGTATTGGAGAAAGAGGAAGACAGTAAGTATATATATAAACAGATACAAGACTGTTAATAAATATCACAATGCATGTTGGGTCTAGTCATAAATCCAAAACAAAACTTTATTTACTTGAAGTTTCACTGTGTTCTCAATGATGACAGGAGAGATGACTCAATAATGAAATGGAAAGGGAAGAAAAGCTAGCACAAAACACTTGTATGTCACAAGAACAAAAACTTACTGTTACATCAGTAGCTTCCTGTACATATTTAGACACTATTACAAGTGAAAAATTACAACAACAAAAAACACATGCAAAGCTATTTTTAGCTGTTTGAAGCGGCCTTGGCCACAATTTGTAATGGGAGAATAATCCATTTTAGATTGTTGAAGAAGGGTGAGAAAGGCCCCATTAGGGAGGAATTATTAATCTCTAGATTAAAGGAGATATTATTTTAAGGGAAATTAATTCAACTCTAGATTATAATGAAAGGGATTGCGATTTACCATGTTGGAAGGGAAAAATCCATGTCTAGATTATAGGGAAAGAGAAAGATCTATACATATCCCTAACCTTTGATTTAAATTCTACACTTACAAGGATTCCGTAACTTTGCATTTTTCAGGGTTTTCAACACACACAAAATATTGTCTCTGACTATAGTAAGAAAAAGCATAAATTGCATTTTTGTGATGAAACTCTAAAATTGCTAAGTTGAATTGGCCGTTTCTGCTACAGAAAACATTTGGGGACTAAACATACGCAGTGATGCACTTGCTTGGCAGTTTAATAAACAGACAACAAAGAAAATACAGGAATTGCCATTTCCTTTGGTAAATTACAACATGTTATTTTTAAGGTTCAGGTCTTCTCTTACAACTCAAGGACTCCCAATGAAGAAAGGAAAACATGTACATAACTAGTCTGCTCCTGGCCATAAGTTATAAGGAAATTAAATTCATTGAAAGTCATTGTCATCATTTATGGCTATATGACATTTGCCAATATATTTTTATTTCTAATGTTTATTACAATGCAGTAAACCAATCATGCTGATGTTGTTTACACAGTATTTTTTGTATGACAAGGGCAGTTTGATACCAATGATCATGTTGACCTTTCTTTTAAATTCACTTTTTAACTTCTTGCTAACAACTTATCCAAAGGTAACATTAAAAAAGCTGGCTGGTTTGGATCTTCAATGATCATTTGCCTAGATCAAAGCATGGTTAGCAGGCTTACAGTTACAATCCTACCACTTTAAAGGATATTACAATGGGGTAATCCCCTTTATTAAATGCGTCTAATTATATAAACAAACAAGTGGTGAATAATGAAATATTATCCGGTATCCTGCAGAACAGGAATTATTCAGGTCTAGACAAAGAGTATTTAGATCAAGGTCAAAACTTGCTGTGGTTTGTCTGATCATGATATGATACAACATATTCTATGTGTCATAGCAGATTTTCATGGTGTTGTAACTATGATTTTAGACTTGCTCTAAATGTAGCAGTATGAGTTACGGTAGCATCTTCTGTGATTGAGTTGCAACCAGGGTATATTAAAGACCAGAAAAGGATAATGTGACTTGGTGTGGTATAATCAAGGCAATACTTTGCCTGCTTTTGTTGGACACTTTTGGCAGCTAATCAAATTTCTGTTGATGATGTTGGACAACATTGAACAACAAAGTGTGCAACAACTGACCAGATTTAAAGTCACTGTCACTAGCTTTTTCTGAACTCAAATTATAACTGGAAATAAACTTAAATACAATAAGATTGATGATGCCCAGGTGTTTTCTAGGCTAATTTTTACATAGTTGTGATGGAAATTTTTTAAAAATCTATAAAAAATATTATTGGCCTAAAACTTCCATCCAGAGATGTTTTTTCGGTTCAAAGAGGACCAAACATGCATTGTTTGACCTACAAACCAGGATTTAATAATTTAATAAGCCCCCAAGTAATAATGCTTTAATAGCTTCACCACCTCTCTTCCTGACTGACCCAATCTGTGGGATGGGATGGGATGGGATTTTCCGGCATTTTTGCAGATACTGTGCAGCAACATTTCTATCATTATAGCACAGGGGCACTTATAAGGTGCCCAGGGACTGAACCCAGCTGGTCCATTATACTAACACCGAGGAGTCAGGCGTAATGCTGTCCCTTTAGCCCCAAGCGTAAGGAGGGAAGCCACTACTACCAACTTTAAAGTCTTTGGTTTGAACCAGCCGCGGTGTGAACCTGCGACCTGCCGATCCGCAAGCCGACACTCTACCAATTGAGCTATTGCAGATGGTTCCCAATCTGTGGTGTCTCAGCAGTTCTACCCCGACTTTTCTCTCAGGTCATGAGGCCTTGTGCAGCTAATAATAGCATGAAAGTGCAGTTATGACAATAATTCTGCATCTCAACATACACCACAATTGAATCAACTTATAAGTACTCATCTTGTGTGAAACTGTAGGAGGATGATAGCATCCATCATGTAAAGTTTAAGGATGGACAGGAAGTCTTAAAGGTGGTATCCCACAGTTTGCCTCTATCTTCTATATGTAACAATATCTGACATCTGTTTGGGGTATTTGAGCATAATTTCTGTAGAAAAACATCATACTTTAATTTAAGCTGTGATGATTTTCAACAGTATTTCAATTTTGGGGGCAGTAAAACTCTTTATTCAAGACTTATAATGTTCATTCTTTTCAAATCTATAAATAAGAACCAATGGGATTTCTGCTAAAAATAGAGGTCGACGTCACAGAAGATGATGTGCATGTGCTAAAACACAAGTGGTCATGTCATTGTCTTAGTTTATAAATAGATAATTGTGCAGCTTGGCTCAGATAGAAAATACATGTTTGTAATGAGGATAGTGACGTTATGATACACTTTTCAAACAGGTGTAGGACATCAATAAACAGCATTTTAAAAGATCTGTTCAGGAAACAATAGTTTATAAAGATGTTTCATGAAAATATGTTTGGTCCAAACTGACGGATACCACCTTTAACACCAAGCCTGCTAATCACAACTGATCAAACAGTGTAGATCCTGATCAAAAAGTGTAGATCTGATCAAACAGTGTAGATCCCTATCAAACAGTGAAGATCCTTATCAATCCTGATCAAACAGTGTAGATCCTGATCAATCCTGATCAAACAGTGTAGATCCTGATCAAACAGTGTAGATCCTGGTCTATCCTGATCAAAAAGAGTAGATCCTGATCAAACTGTAGATCCTGATCAAACATTGTAGATCCTGGTCTATCCTGATCAATCCTGATCAAACAGTGTAGATCCTGATCAAACAGTGTAGATCCTGGTCTATCCTGATCAAAAAGAGTAGATCCTGATCAAACTGTAGATCCTGAT
This sequence comes from Sinonovacula constricta, assembly GCA_007844125.1. Taxonomy (NCBI): domain Eukaryota; kingdom Metazoa; phylum Mollusca; class Bivalvia; order Cardiida; family Solecurtidae; genus Sinonovacula; species Sinonovacula constricta. Next base: position 19,472,681 of record CM017566.1, on the reverse strand, counting down.
CAAACATTGTAGATCCTGATCAAACATTGTAGATCCTGATCAAACAGTGCAGATCCTGATCAAACAGTGTAGATCTGAACAAACAGTGTAGATCCTGATAAAACAGTGTAGAACCTGATCAGACAGTGTGGAACCAGATCAAACAGTGGGGAACCTGATCAAACAGAGTAGATCTGATCAAACAGTGTAGAACCTGATCAGACAGTGTGGAACCTGATCAGACAGTGGGGAACCTGATCAAACAGAGTAGATCTGATAAAACAGTGTAGAACCTGATCAGACAGTGTGGAACCAGATCAAACAGTGGGGAACCAGATCAAACAGTGTAGAACCTGATCAGACAGTGTGGAACCAGATCAAACAATGTGGAACCAGATCAAACAGTGTGGAACCTGATCAAATAGTGTAGATCCTGATCAAACAGTGTAGATCCTGATCAATCCTGATCAAACAGTATAGATCCTGATCAAACAGTGTAGATCCTGGTCTATCCTGATCAAAAAGAGTAGATCCTGATCAAACTGTAGATCCTGATCAAACATTGTAGATCCTGGTCTATCCTGATCAATCCTGATCAAACAATGTAGATCCTGATCAAACAGTGTAGATCCTGGTCTATCCTGATCAAAAAGAGTAGATCCTGATCAAACTGTAGATCCTGATCAAACATTGTAGATCCTGATCAAACATTGTAGATCCTGATCAAACAGTGCAGATCCTGATCAAACAGTGTAGATCTGAACAAACAGTGTAGATCCTGATAAAACAGTGTAGAACCTGATCAGACAGTGTGGAACCAGATCAAACAGTGGGGAACCTGATCAAACAGAGTAGATCTGATCAAACAGTGTAGAACCTGATCAGACAGTGTGGAACCTGATCAGACAGTGGGGAACCTGATCAAACAGAGTAGATCTGATAAAACAGTGTAGAACCTGATCAGACAGTGTGGAACCAGATCAAACAGTGGGGAACCAGATCAAACAGTGTGGAACCTGATCAAACAGTGTAGATCCTGATCAAACAGTGTAGAACCTGATCAGACAGTGTGGAACCAGATCAAACAATGTGGAACCAGATCAAACAGTGTGGAACCTGATCAAATAGTGTAGATCCTGATCAAACAGTGTAGATCCTGATCAATCCTGATCAAACAGTATAGATCCTGATCAAACAGTGTAGATCCTGGTCTATCCTGATCAAAAAGAGTAGATCCTGATCAAACTGTAGATCCTGATCAAACATTGTAGATCCTGATCAAAAAGTGTAGATCCTGATCAAACAGTGCAGATCCTGATCAAACAGTGTAGATCTGAACAAACAGTGTAGATCCTGATAAAACAGTGTAGAACTTGATCAGACAGTGTGGAACCAGATCAAACAGTGGGGAACCTGATCAAATAGAGTAGATCTGATCAAACAGTGTAGAACCTGATCAGACAGTGTGGAACCTGATCAAACAGAGTAGAACCTGATCAAACAGTGTAGATCTGATCAAACAGTGTAGATCCTGATCAAAAAGTGTAGATCCTGATCAAACAGTGCAGATCCTGATCAAACAGTGTAGATCCTGATCAAACAGTGTAGATCTGAACAAACAGTGTAGATCCTGATAAAACAGTGTAGAACCTGATCAGACAGTGTGGAACCAGATCAAACAGTGGGGAACCTGATCAAACAGAGTAGATCTGATCAAACAGTGTAGAACCTGATCAGACAGTGTGGAACCAGATCAAACAGTGGGGAACCAGATCAAACAGTGTGGAACCTGATCAAACAGTGGGGAACCTGATCAAACAGTGTAGATCCTGATCAGACAGACCCTGTTGCCAGCTACCATACCAGGATAAACTCTTGTTTGAGGGATGGGATGGAATTAGCCAGCATTTTTGCCGATACTGTGCAGCGACATTTCTATCATTATAGAACAGGGGCACTTATGAGGTGACCAGGGACTGAACCCGGACAGTCCATTATACTGACACCGAAGAGTCAGGTGTATTGCTATCCCCTTAGCCCCAAGCGTTAGGAGGGAAGCCACCACTACCAACTTTAAAGTTTTTGCTTTGACCTGGTCGGGGTTTGAACCCACGACCTCCCAATCCACAAGCCGATTCTCTACCACCTGAGCTATTGTGGCCAGTTACTCTTGTTTGATGCTGAGCCTCTGGCAATATGTCTAGCTACTTTTGCATGTTCTTGTGAGAAGATGACTATGAATTGGTAACAAAATGTATCATGATAGTAGTTAATTGCTAAATCTGCTTACATTGTGTAACATTACAGAACACCTGCCTGACAATAAACCGGCCATAATTAAAACTTTGATATTGTGGTGGTATAGATGTATCTATACAGTACGACTTGTGTTCATGCTCCTTGAATCACTTATATATTATGTACATTTGCATGACATATTAAAGAGCATCAATGGGCTGTACAAATCAGTAATGAGCTAATTACTAAACCACATTAACATATATGTCGTAGATTTTTCATTTAAAACTTTATTATAATTATTTTAATGATGAATTCTAAAGGGAAATTATGGACAAAACAAATGCAATACACACTTCTCTCTTAGCTCTCTATAAACTTATGTTTATGACGGATATGGCTGGTTGTGGTGAAAGGCTTTTTGGTGTGTGAAAGCAAATTGGTCAAAGTTGGAGAAATCAACATATTGAAGGGAAATTATGGACTAAACAAATTCAATACACACTTCTCTCTTAGCTATCTCTATATACTTATGTTCATGACAGATATGGCTTGTTGTGGTGAAAGGCTTTTTGGTGTGTGAAAGCAAATTGGTCAAAGTTGGGGAAATCTGCATTTTTAGTAATTTTTGTTGTTGAAACTTTATTAAACCACGAAACATGAATCAAATATGTAAACAATAGATATCATATGAATGTGCTGCTCTTGCAAGGTTTTGCTGTTTTTATGTTGTTTAATTGTTGGGTTTATTGTCTCACCAACAGTATTTTAGTTATCGGGAGATGGTGTCCACCTGTAGCAGATATAGTGCTGCCTTAACTGTGTATTGCATGCCGTGAATACCTGGCATGATACCACATCCAGTCACTTTATCCCGACAACGGGCCAACTGGTCATGGAACTACTCTTACTTTCACTTGAGCGTTACCAAGGGAGCTATACCATTACCATTTTTAACGACTTTGGTATGTCACAGCCCGGGATCGAACCTGGGGCCTCCCGTACCTGCAACAGCTAAGCTACTGACTGGGCTACCAGGTCCGGTTCTTTATGCCGGGACAACCCAAAGTATTCCAAGGTTTTCACTAATTTTAAGTCTTACAGTACAGCAACAAAGTAAATCTTCAACTTGCACAATATTATGTCATGTGTTTATGTTAGTCATAAACAGTATACTGATTGTGACGCAACAATTAAATAAATATGAAGCTCAAATCATGTGATATGACATGCAATTATGCTAATCATGAAAATGATTTGTTTGTTTATTGGGTTTATCGTCCCACCAACATTATTTCAGTAATCTGGAGACGGTGTCCACTTGAAGCAGATATAGTGCTGCCTTCATTGTGTATAGCATGCCATAAACACCTGACATGATACCACACCTAGTCACATTATCCTGACACCGGGCCAACCAGACATGAAACTACCCTTATATTTGCTTGAGCGTTAGCAAGGGAGCTATACCACTACCATTTTTAACGATTTTGGTATGTCGCGGCCTGGGATTGAACCCGGGGCCTCCCGTACCTGGAGCCGACGCTCTACCGATTGCACTACCAAGTCCGGTCGTGACAATTACTTTAAGGTTAGAAGAACGAGAACCACAATAATAATTTCCCTTTTAGAAACTTCATTGAACCAAATACTATACTAATTGTCCTCACATAAAAACATCATTGATCATCAGTTATAAAAAGAACAATAATAGGCTCTAGAATATTGCAACAATGAAAAAACATATGAAGTTTGCTAGTAAAGAGGCATTGAAGTAATTGTTGTTCACTATCTATAGTGACTATTGTGTTACATCGCATAGACACACTTATGGTCATATTGGTAATGTTCAACTAGATATTGATGGAAGACCCCAGACTTATGACTAGGTAGAACCACTGGCACACCACAGCTTAGCTGGAAAACCTCCCCATGGGAAAGTTCCTTCCTAGACTGAGACTCAAAGCCACTCAAAATCAGCTGAGTAACAAAATTGGCAACTCATAATGCTCTGCAACAGGTGTCCCTTGAAAAAAACTACTTTATTTTGAACAGTATAGACTTTAAAACTACTATGTTAAAGGCTAGGATTTGTCTTTTTTATCATTCAAACACAGTCATTGTAATAACTAAAAAAAATGGAAGGATCGCATGATGCATTATCAGTATTTTCCAATATATACAGGGCAAAACCAGTGTATAACCACGACATTTTTATAGTCAAATTATCAACAGTGTGTCTGATAAAAGTTTTGTCAAATTTACACAGAGAAACAGACCGACAGTTAGTTCTTCCTAAAATGTTTCTGCTTCAAATAGACAGATAAAACCCATAGAAAACATTGTTATCACTACATTCACATACTGTGAGTTACTTCGCTTTTACAACATTTTTCTTCTTAAAATCTAGCAAAGGACTTATTTGGCTACAGAAATTTCACCAACATAAAGATCCATTTTATCTCCATGTTCATACACAGACCAACAAAAAGATCCATTTGATCTCAATTAATGTTTATACACAGACATTTTGACAATTCTGCTTTGTTTTCTTTACTTCTCTTTACATGCAATATAAGACACACTTTCAATGGTCTCATAGTGGTTGATAAATATTCACAAGAACAAACTTTCAGCTGCTTATTATCCCAAGGTCACCATGACGACATGCAGTTAGAGCAAACATGTGTAACCAATGATGAAGGACTGATGGATGGAACTATTATAGAGAGACTGACCTTATTCTACCACAAAAGTAATGACAGCAGTGCAAGCAATACGGCATTCACATTTTTTCAGCAATCAGAACTGTTGTAGAAAAACTTCCATATATTAAGAAATATATAAGATAACCATTTCTTCTCGATATACACAACTTTGTCCTCAATGTTGTGGACATAAGCAGAAGGTTATGGGTCAATCAAAGCACCACAGAGAAACGTAACCAGTGTATAAAAAATACAAATTCTTAGTTAGACATACTGCTTTATTCCTAGCAGCAAATAGTGAATATCCAGATCTAAGTCCATACTATTTACTCTTTGGTACAGCAAATTTACAGGTAAATTAAAATATGTAGAAAGATCAGTAGATTGTCTGAAGCAATCTCAGAGGTGAAGACAAGTCGCTAACAACGCTGTCTTCCTCGAAGCTTCAACCAGACATTTTGTAAATATTTTGTTATTCTGCAAATAAGAGGAAGTTGTTTTTTGAGACAATTAATTAAACTTACTACTGAGAAAAAAAACCTCTTACACTGCTTAGCAAAAGTTGTTATGGTGTAGGCAAATGATGTAGATTTAACGGAGCCAGCCTGTCCCCTGTAAGCTGTTCCATTAGGATCTTCGCTACTCATGGCTAAGTCTTCTATGTTTAATCTTACAGGAAATAGTTAGCAAAGATTTATAATTCAGAAGCCTGTCAAAGTTATAAAATGTTTATCAGTTATGCTGAAAGTTGTTTGCACTATGCAAACTGCAATCTATGATAAAACTACATAAAAAATGCACAAAGAATTGGTGGTGTAGTCAGTAGAACAATGGTCTGTAATACACTAGGTACCTGTTTGGAACCATATGAAAACCTTGAGCATTATTTAATCTTGCTTCTATTATATATTTGTAATTTTCTTAACAACTCTGACATTACTAGACAAAAAATTACCTGGTATTAGTTTTTAAACCACTGAATATTTGAAACAAACAACGAAGGTAAACTATTGTGCATTAATTATTTCTTATTAATTATTATAGTTTTGTCATTATTATAGTTAGTAGTGATGACAGTACTACATCTACTTTATGTCAGAATGATATAAATGGTCTAGGACTGTTCCAAAAAGACATGCTTTTACAGTGAAGGCAGTACTACATCTACTTTATGTGAGAATGATATAAATGGTCAAGTACTGTACCAAGAAGACATGCTTTTACAGTGAAGGCAGTACTACATCTACTTTATGTCAGAATGATATAAATGGTCTAGGACTGTTCCAAAAAGACATGCTTTTACAGTGAAGGCAGTACTACATCTACTTGATGTCAGAATGATATAAATGGTCAAGTACTGTACCAAGAAGACATGCTTTTACAGTGAAGGCACCACTATATCTTAGTTATTTAAGAATGATATAATTGGTCTAGTACTGTACCATGAAGATGTGCTTTTATATTGATGGCAACACTAGAAATACATCTTCTTTCCTAATACCGTCCAAAACCATGGTTCAAACAGACACTTAAGATTGGTGGTGGGCGGTAAGAATGTTATATCATATCAACAAACAATGCAAGAGATTTATATCTTATCCTTAAGGATAGCCGGTTACATAGCCTGGAGTTCACCCAGTTGATAGCTAATAGCGAGTACAGCATTTTTGGCATATAAGTTTAAAACCTTCTGCTTCAAGAAATATAATGTATACAATGTTGTTTGTTTGTTTGTTTATTTATCTGAGGGTTACAGTTGTCACTCATTCATAGTTGTCTGTGCATGTTAATAGACATAATGTGTCTGGAGAGAATTACAATGACGAAAAGCTATTTTGCAATAATGAAGGCACATTTACGTCTCTGACCTAAGCAGCCCACTGGTTAAGACTGCTGTGAAATAAACTTAGGGGTTGCAAGTTAAAGATTTACTGAAGTCAGTATTGGTTAACATTGATATGTAATGAACTAGATTGTTTCAAGTTCGTGCCTTGGTGAAGCCAGCATAGGTTCAGACTTATATGTTTTATAAACTTAGGGGCTAAGCAATCAAGCCTTTGTGAAACCAAATTTGGTTAAGACTGATATGTTATAAACTCATACATTTTTGTGCCACTCTGAGGTGGATCAAATACATGCAGTTTCCAATGATGCAGTGTATTGTTAGATTTTGAGTATATTGCAGTAGTATTGTTGCATATAGTATGCTTGAAATAAATTTACACTCCGAAATACTTGTTTCTTTAAAATGATGGACTTTTCTCTGAGCGTAATTTTAGTCAACCATAAATCCTTATTCAGGGTCTGCCTCTTTTCTTTTAACCCATGTGTTCATGAACAGGTATAAACATAATTCCCAATCATTTATACCTTTAAATCATGTGAAATGACTCATCACAAACACTCTAGTAACAATTCACCTGTTAAATATAAAAAAGTGGCTATGTTCACAAGAATCACTTCCATTTAATGAATAGCAGGACCATGTTCTATCAGTGTCATAGATCTTATTTTAAAACATTACATCATTATACTGGCTATTGTTGAAATTGAAGCAGTTTTTTTAACGCATGCCTGGATGCAGGCTTTGGTTAAATAGACGGAACTTAAAAATTTTAAATGTACAATACGCCATTCACATTGTGTTTCAAGAACCATTTTGTATTAAACCATGTGTGAGAACCATGTGTGAGAACAGCAAAATAATTTAAAAACAAATATTTAAAAAAATAAGTGTTTGTTCTATATGCATGCAAACAGTCAGGACTAAAACTTTTTCTTGACTGTGAGTCCCCTGACCTTTATTTTCAAAAAAATAATAAAAACCCTGACCAGGTCCATTCACATTAAACTTTGTATTCGGCGCAGTATGACCTGTTAAGTGTCGGTGTGCCGTGGGGCCGAAATAAAAAAAATAAAATAAAAGTAAATACCAGTCTTCAGTGTACTGTTGTAATCACATGATGGTCAAGTGTGCTTGTAGTTAACAACATTTATAACTACCAGTCTCAAGTATTCTGACGCAATTGTATTATGGTCAAGCAACATTTAGCTAACAACACAATGACAAATCTCTAATGTATGTTCAGCTGCAATTTTACAACGTTGATGCTATTTCAACACAAATAATTGTATGAGTGTTGGCACTGTATGGCTGCTACACAATTTTTAATGTTAGACACAGGCAGTTGGAGGTATCTGCCAACTATTCAAGTCCCAAGCTATGGCAGTATACTGGGAATTAATTTAAAATATAACAATCAAGTCTATTATATTTCAAGTTACAGTGTGTGGTTTTGTACTGCATGGACACAGCTGCAATACATTCAAGACTTCATATGTTCCTGTTTAAGCAAGAAATGTGAAGAAAGCACACACACACATGCAAAACCACAATTATTCTCTTCTTTCAGAGTGAGATGTGGCATGACCATCTTTTTGGGGTTGAAAAGTGCAAATCCAATCATGATATCAACTATTATCCATTTTAAAAGTGGAAAAAATATGTGACCACTATGCTTTAGATAGCTTATGTAACTAGCACAGAGTAGTGAATGGCAAAGTTTTATAATATGACATTTCTTCAACACCATTCTGTTACACCTTGTAAGAAAACCATTAAATGTGCAATTTTATTTAAAATTTCTGAAATATTTTTCATTTTAAGATGACATTAATATGCCACAATTATATCTGTCTTTTTTACCGAAAGTGTACAAATAATAATTAGAGCTTACACCTGCAATGACAACAAGTACTGAAGTAGTAAAACTACAGTGACAAATAATAGACTAAATAATAGTCAGTGTCAGATAACGATGGAAAAGGATCAATCTTGACAACAGAATTGAATGCATAAACATTTATGTAACATACCTAATTGGGGGCTCACTATTATAATGGCATTCTTCAATAAACATTATTCATCACAGAAAATCCATAAAACCTGACAACTATATCTGATACTTATTTTTCGTTTCTATATTTGCCGAGCTGTCAATTTGGTGAATCGTAATTTATACACGGCTGTGTAAATCACACAGTAGCATGCTTAGTTCACGGAACCAAAAAGCGCTGCAACTATCCGGTTCAAATATAACCCCTGATTAAGTCCCTTTGAACGCTAGCTTATTATTATAAAAAAAACACTTCCCGGTAAATTTAATGAGCTACAAAAAGGTTCTCATTTTTTGCTCGTCATATACTTATTCACTCCTTGCTGAACATAATAGTATTAACAAATCTTCTATCGGGGTATCTTCACAACTATTTCTAGTTTTTACACGATAACACAACAACTTAAATTAGTGTTTCATCACTTAGACAGCGAGGATGTATAGCCTATCTTTCATATCGTTCTAAATTTCCCCTTAATACATATATATTCATTTCAATGCACTATTCTTGAACATACAAAACGTTGCAAAACGACACATTTTACGAGTTATACATACATTTATGATTGCATGATCTTAAATGAATATTCATGAGAATGGCAGTGTTTTTGCGACAATTTATAACAAGATAAACTTTTTTGAACAACAACAACAGCAACAACAAAATGACAGTTCAATAACTGTCGGTTAAGTCTGTTAACATGACCCGGGATATCCGAATATCTGATCAGTGCAGTGGTAGAGGACATGATGAACGATTGGCAAACATAACACAAAACAACAAGCGCTTATTTTTTGTGGTAGTGTTTCTTACCTAGTAATTACATTAATTATTTGACTTGATTTTTGCAGATAAATCTTCGGCGTGTTACATGAGTATATCATTACTTTATGGCCCCGTTATCTAAAATGTCTTAATGATAGAACAGTTTTTTCTTCTTTTTTTTCGGTGAATATCTTTTGCCATTTTCTTTATTCTCCACGAAAAAAAAAAGAAGATAATTTCCTCCGATATGATGAAAATTTTGGGGGTTAGAAAATTGAGCATTTTCACCTTGTTATTAGTAAAAGATTAAATAAGATTTTTTCCCCAAAATGTTTTGCAATATGTTTGATGGCAAATCAGAGTAAAATAAGATCAACAAATCAGACTAAATAATTCACGCTGAGTTTCGTTAATTTTACGCATTCTGATCTTTTCTATTCACGATATCACTGTATATTTGTTGCATTCTGTCGTGTTCTCGATAGGCTAACAAGAGGATAAAAAAAAACCTTCTGGGGAATTCGAATATTTTGAGAAATATCTCCTATATAAACGAAATGGCCGGAATTGGCTGCGCAAACGATAATAGTTTCCATTCCTGGTAAGGAACAACCGGGATTAGGTCTACACTAGTCGTGTAAATGGCAGCATTCAAGTAAAAATAAACGAACCTCCACGAGTGGAAGGCTCGGTGTGAAGGTGATATTCCTGCTCTTAGTGTTGGAGAAACAGGGACAAATCTTTTGGTAGAAACAGCGGTGTAATGCGTTCAAGTGACCACCACTTTACTAACAAAAGCATGCAATAATACCGGAGTTCAGTTTATAAACATGACAACTTAAAGTCCCCTTTTTGTCTTGAAACACACATTAAAATAGCGTTGTAAACGACTTTTCCTGATTAGGACATAGTAGTAGAAGTCAGGAATAAGTTCAAAGGAGCGTTGTTCGGAATTCTTTAGTTTAACAATAACATGTTCCATGGGCGGATCTAGCGGGGTCGGGGGGTTGTGTGTGTGTGTGTGTGTGTGTGTGGGGGGGAGGAGTCAACATTTCTCCTGTCAGAGCATGCCTCAAGATCCCCAAACACTACAATGATTCTCGGTTAATTTTGCTTTTCTCTTCATTCCGACAATACAAACAGTTTAGACTCATGGAAAAGGTTTCAACAGCTTCTTAAAATGCAGAACATGGCTCCATTTTAACAGTTGTCTGGGGGAACATGCTCCCAGACCACCCCCTTCCCCATCACGACTAGCACCTCTGGTGCTCGCTCAATTTAGACCCCATGGAAAAACTGTATCCGCCCCTGCTGTTCGATTATATTAACAAGGGAAGAATAAGAGTAAGACTTCAGATAAAATATTACAGTAAAATACCAAAGGGTAGCTTTTCCTTAAAAATGCGAATCTCTCTCTCTCTCTCTCTCTCTCTCTCTCTCTCTCTCTCTCTCTCTCTCTCTCTATTCTCTCTCTCTCTCTCTCCTCTCTCTCTCTCTCTCTCCTCTCTCTCTATATATATATATATATATATATATATATATATATATATATATATATATATATGTATATGTGATATATAAAATAAACCAAGTATACAACGTGGTTCACATTATTTAAAATTTGAAATACGTTAGATATAAAATACAAGTAAACCGTTTTACCCTAATTCCCGCACATCGAAGTAAAACATTTTTGGACAAGGGTAGACATTCGTTATACATATACGTGCGGAAACTTCTATCCAAATACAGGCCGAGTTCTATCGATTTCTCTTCTTAACTAAACCGTTTCTTTACGACAAAACTGACCATTGGCGTTTATTTAATTATTACCTTTCCGATTATGAGAACATGGATATTTGGTGAGCAAATAATGTTTTGGTTAAACAAACACAGCTTGAAAGACTTTATAGTAAATGTTTTCGCAACAAATTTATTTTGAAATATGCTGGCATTAATTCGATATAACGATGTGTTCTTTTGATTTTGTGTTCATGTAAAGATTAAGACCTAAATAGCGAGCCTAATAAACGGAAGTACGTTGGTCGTGAGTTAAAATATGGATGCGGAAGGCTTGGAAAGAAACCTGGATAATTCGGATTCAGAAACCGACACGGATACATTATGGTACGTACGTCGAACGAAATATTTTGTTAAGAAAATTGTCAAACATTCTACAAGCATGTATGTAGTCGAAAATAGTATAATACTGTCTAAAGCATAAATTGTGTAAAGTGTTATAGATACAAACACCTTTAACAGACACCGATCCGACATCATTTATGCATTTCCTGTCTGTATTTTGAAAACTATGACAGTAAACAAATCACAGCATTGTTTGTTGTAACCTGTTTGTTTGTGTTGTTTATCCATAACAAAAACTAAAATATTGTGTTAATTTACAATGGCACTTCACTTTAATACAATAATCATCATTTGACAAACTAGCACATCATGGATTTGTTATTGTTCTTTATAGTTCGTTAAAATAGGTATGTAAAGATTCTAAAGTCACATCACTTGATTCAGGATGCCAAAGTTCGAAACATCGAAGTTGTTCACTACAATAAGAGAGAAATCGATGTCGACTCCAGAGAAAGCGCTAGTCATCATCAACGATTTCGAAACAGACGTGAATTTGAGGAGCAATCGACAGGAAACGTATTTGCACATCATTGCGCATGCGTATAAGTTTGATGATGACGCACCATGCCTACTTCCGGTTGTCTTTCAACTCTCCAACGCAGGTGAATAATGACACGTGGTTCCTAGTTTATAGATAGTTTCTAAGTGATGTCATAGGCTCTGATAAGACAGTTCAAGGAAGCCATCTTTGAAGGCAGAAGTAATGCAGGCCGAAATCTGGAAATATGTGCTGTATTTAACTCACCATTGTGTTTTTATTTTTCAGTCATTTTTACTGAATTTTCTATAATATTTAACAGCTTTTATGAAGTATTTTAAATATCAAAACTATTTTTTGATAGTTTTGAAGGTAAATAAAAATACAACTAAAGAGATATACTGTTCATTTTGTTAAATGATGAGACAATATTTTCATTTATTTATGTATATTCTTTGTGCATTGATCAATTTTAAAAATATTGCATTTTAAAAATAGGAAGTTTTAGAGGTTTCCAATAGTGTTTAGCTTTTAATGTTTGGACTACAAATGAAGAAATGACAAGGAAATAAAATACAATACGCTTAAATACAATTCATCTGAAAATCATTTGAAGTTGGCATCGAAGATGGCTGCCAAGATAAGAGATCTTCACTGATGTGGAAACTATATATTAAAACAACAACATCAGCACAACGTAATCAAAAGCAGCAGAATTACCCTTAACATGCAATATGCATAGTATCGTTGCCATGACTATAGATTTATAATAATAACAAAAGTAAAAAATAGTAAGGGTTGTCAGTAAAGGTATGAGGTTTACAATTAAAACTACCATCATGCTAAACACCTGCAGAACATGCTAGATACCATTCCATTTTACTTTCATTTTCAGCATATAAGACATAACAGCCAGAACCGCGTTGAAGCAAAACTTTATAAGTTTATAATATAAGTCATTTTAAAGATTCAGACCGCATTTCTGGTTCCAGGAATAGAAACCTGCGCCGTAGATCAAGATGGAAACACATCACTCCATATTGCGGCAAAAGGCAGGTTTTCCCAGCGCCTTTTACGGGCTCTGTTAATGATAGGCGTAGACCCAACAATCGAAAATAAAGATGGCGAAACAGCTATACAGATAGCTCGTAAGGACGTCGACAACGACAAGATATTGAGTTATTACTATCCAGGAATGTGGAAAGCGGTTGAACATTCTTCTATAGACACTGTCAACGTCCTTCTTGCTAGCTGGTGCGTGGTAAGTTATTTACTGTAATAAATCGTTCGTATCTTCTAAGATTAAAAAAAATGAAGCTACGTTTAATTAATAATTATTTTGCAGCTTTCAGATTGGATAAACATGTATTCTCTTTGCTTGGAGCAGTTCAATCATATATTTTTATTATATTGGTTTTAAAGGTTTCTAGCAAAAGGGTTGGAAACAAGGGCAACAACACATTTGGGCTTATTTAACATGGCTATAAAATACCTAGTAACTAAAGTACATTGAATATAATGCAAACGATATACATGCAAGTAAGTTATTATAAGTGCATTTCTGAAGTTGGGATAATTATACAAGTACGTATATTCAAATATAAACAATGTTTTATATCATTTAAGACATTTGCCAAATACCAAGCTACAATAAAAAGGTGTAAAGAGATAAGTGTAAATAAATCAAAGTATACATCCTCTGATACAGTTATTAACTGACATTTTAGGTCAATTACTCACGCAACGACGTTGTTCTGGAAGAACTTGCGTCAAAGACCGGTGACTTTGCTATCATCGAAGCCATACAGCAACATTCTATGATCATTTCTTATGTCCACTTCGCATTGGCCGGCGACCGCCAAAGACTCCGACCTTTTTTCCATGAACCCAACATGGACAAGAATACCTCTTCTGGAACATTTATAGATGCTGTTACAGGCGACTTCATCACCATGCCCTTGTTCGGAGAAGTTGCGTTGCTTGGTCTTACAGCGGTTGTACGGAAGATGATTCGCAAAAAGTGCGATTTCTGCTTTGACGTCAATGGTAAACCATTCATTCTTTACATGCTAGAGAACATGCCAAAAGACGTACAGGAGTTTGCTGAATTGTTTAATGTAATTATTGATAAAACAGACATTTCGAAGTACAAAGCACACACAGCGGCATTTCTAGATGCAGCATATGAGAAGAAATTGCCATTTACTGTTTTAAGTACAATGGCTGCCAAGGGACTTGATTTGTTTGCGACTGACGAACATGGGCACTTCCTGAGGGATCGGATTCAGTTGAGAAGTACAACTGATAATCAGATTCATACAATAATGGAACTGAAATATGTGGATGATATAATTGTCCATCTAGCAAAACAAGGATGCATCGATTACTTACAGATGTAAGTGTGATTGTATAAGATTACCGATTAACAGTTTACTTTGATAAAATAAATCCTTAAACACAATAAACCGGAACACGTAGTAAGGCCGATTTGAGAATGATATATGTTCAGTTAAGGCTTTTACATGAACTTTAAAGTGGCTTCAAACCACGGATATTTATTAATGTATTGCATATTTGTTGTATAAGTATTACATGCTTATAAGTGTGTGTAAATATGTTATTGGTATCACAGTCAATATAAAAATGCAATGTGAACAAATCCATTATTTAAATAATATTCAGTGTAAAGGAAGTTGTGTATGCTTTATTAATAATCTCTGCTCAGGCTGGCCGAGAACTTCTATCAATATGTTGCTGTCGAGAATCGGGACGGGGTTCGAACCCTGGAGGCGCTGATTAAAGCTGTGGGCCCGGACAAAGCATCCGAGATGATGTCATATATATCAGCAATACAGGTAAGGGACAACAAATTTAATTCGACATTAGATACCCATTGATTACCAATTACTTATCTGATCCTGACCTTTTTTTACATCATCGAAACAAGTGTGATACTTAAAATGAACAAGCAAATTATTTATAATAATACAACGACAACAACAACAACAACAACAACAATAATAATAATAATAATAATAATAATAATAATAATAATAATAATAATAATAATAATAATTCGTAAACGCTCATGTGCCGATAACTAAAGGAAGACCCACTCTTTGGTAGACTTTAAGCAGAAGATCTGTAAATGTAAACATTGTTGTAGGTGGACTTGTGTGACCCATTCGAGGCATTTTTGTCTGTAGTTTATTTGAAGCTCTTTTTAAATCGAAAACAATGTTTCTACAGCATGATGTCATTAAACATCTTAAAACATCTTCAGACAGGGATTAGACTAAATGGAATGATAAACCCATCTTGCATAAAACAGTGAAGTCAAAATTGCATTGAATTTCTAAAATAATTAATGACATAAAAATGTGTCAAAGTACGATAAGATGAGTGGCATTACTTTTATGTATATTTTTACGAATAGTACAAATTTAGAGAGAGATATGCAACTAGATGCCCATGGCCATCGTGTCGAGCCTGCAATAAAACCTCAAAAGCTCACAATTTTATCGCTGACCTTGGCCTTTAGGCCAACTATGACATGCTTGCTCACACTTGTGCCAAGATATTTAATAACCCGTTGAAATATGGCAAACTTACAGTTCGGACTTTAAGCTAAAAAAAGCTTTGTTCATGTCCCCAAAAAAGTCCAAAGGCACTTAGTTTTGACCTTTTACCTTTAAGTTTGCTCTTGATCCTTGACTAGCAAGATGGTTCTTGTATGTGTCAACTCCATTTATAGAGAAAAAATATGTGTCAATTTGTTTTGTTTTTAAAAAAATCATTGGTGTAAATTATCATTGACCCTTAACGCGTGGCCTTGTTGGTGGTGGTCAAGCCTGTGCCATGCGTGTCATGAACATTGTTATTATCTTTGTTTCAACATTATTCCTACCAAGTTCTATCTAAATCCAACAAAGCACTTCTGAGTTATGAAAACGAAATATACTTTTATTAAATGACAATTACTCAATTAATACAAATCAAAACGTTACATCTTTCGATGCGCATCATTTCCTCGTTATACGTTTTTGTACTAAGTTTTATTTTAAATTTAATAAACCTTTTTAGTTATGGCTCTGGACAAAAATCGCGTATTTATTCAATGAGAATTGAATAACTTGATTATTCTTAAATATAAAGGCACGCCACTTCACGTGTATATTTTTCATAATCATAAATAACTCCAATAAATCACCAATAACGAATGTCCGGAAAGAAACGTGTGACGAACGGACAGAAATAAATAATGTTGTCCATAAAGGGGCAATGATAACGTCAATTAAGGATGGACTATTACATTACAACGTTAGACGTGCATCATTTGACGGTCAGACAACACCAAAACAGTAATTCTCAACCATCGGTCGGTGATAATACGGTCCAGTAAAATTCAGAATTTTCTTCTTGCAAATATGCAAAGATTGGACCCACTGTACAAAATAATACAAATATTTTTTATATAGTCTAGGCAATGCATGTATAGCCTTGCATAAGGTCATGATAATTGGTGTGACATAATTCACAAGTATTGATATATTAGTTATAATACCATTTCCCACAGAAGATGTTTGTTTTCACTAACCTGCGTTTCCACTACCTCAGTATTTTCAAGAAAAAAAGCGAACTTATAAATTGCAAATTTAATTCAGGGCTAAACATGCGACCTTTGCGACCTCATGGTACCCATGCTTTACCAATTTATTACTTTTTCTTTTCATTTAAAAATCGAGACACCGTTATGCAAATATGAAATGAACCGAACCTGCTTTACATAAGCAGTATGGATCATTTTCGCAACGGACGTATCATCGAAATTAATAAATATATATGTAAATTATTTACAATATTTTTCCCAGACAAGGTTCGTTCTTCTGGTTGATCTGATAAAAGCTGACGACATCACTCAGTTCAAGCAGCTGGTAAACAAGCGTATGAACAAGGTTCGAGACCCGCACGGCCGGTCTTTGGTCCACTATCTGGTGATACATGGTCGTCATGCTATGTTGGGCTTCTATATACAAATGTTCCTGCCAAGTATCAACAAGCAGGACAAGGTGGGTCAAGGAAAATGCAGTTATTCCTTGTCATGATACAAAGTGGATAATTACGATCGTAGTTTTTTTTTATTTACGAGTTAAGGTGTGCAAGAATTGGTAGCAACGTTCGTTTATGCGATGTTTTTAAACGGTGTTATCTTCCTGTTACCCTATTTTGCTCGTTATGATAGTTATATAGCAAAATTTTATTGTGCAAACTGATTATAAAGCAAAACAATTACAAACCTTGGAATGCGTGTAATACGTAAATTTGTGTTAATGTTCTTTATTAGGCGGGCCGGACGCCATTGTTCTGGGCATGCGCTCTCGAGGACGGTGATGACACACAAAAGTTACTGACTAAACTTGGATGTAGTATGAACGAAAAAGACAAGGTATAGTTTCGTGTGATTGTTGGCTCTATAAAGACAAGTGTATGTTTATTCATTACTTACTAGATCTAAATAGGTATGACCATAAGATCTGTTTCTAAATATTTGTACACGATTTTTAAAATAAATGCGCTGGATAATGTAGATATTAATTATATGCAATTCTTCACACAAACATACATTTTTGGTACTCATGGAACTCGGCACCCAGACAAATCAAAGGTACTTTTAAAAATGATTATAAGCATATATGATCGTATTTAAATTAACGTATTTCTAGTGTTGAATAAGAAATGTTGCAAAGTACATCTATAATACCAATGTCTATTTTATCCAGGCCGGTGTTTCTCCAATCGACGTAAAGCTGTTTAGTCGTAAGAAGAAAGACGAGATGTTGCTGGAAGAAAGAACCAAGGGGTTCCGAGTGTCCCCTGGAAATGTCACACCGGCGCCGACGGATAGAACCAGTGTCGAAAATCCAGGGTACGAGGAAACGCTTTTTAGATCTTGCAGAGTTCTGTCATCCTATATACCACTTGAAACCAACTAAAACTCCTAGGCGATGACTGTTGTTTTACCGGAGACGGAATTACCCGCGGAGTTCCGACTGGCTTGGAACATCTCGCTCATTTCTTCAATCCAAGTTTTAAAGGTGGTATCCGAGAGTTTGGCTTTATCAAATAAATGAAACAATATATAAACCTCTATTGGGGACATGATTTCTGTATACACTCATACTTTATTCAAATTAGAGACGGTCTTAAACACTGCCTTATTTAAAAGCCCGTACAAATCGTTTAAATATCGCTCTAAATATTCAATCTTTACAAATTTATAAATAAGCACGAGGGGAATTACAATCTCCTCACAGTGATTACGTCACGCGTTGCTACTTAAATCTCTGCCCCCAGCAAGGATCACGTGACGATAGAGTATCACGTGAAGAAAACATGGCGGCCTCCATAAACACGCCATGTTTGATTTTCATAATTTCATATTTTTTCATGTTTTAAGTTACTTTTTATTTTTTATGTGATAAATTAATATTTTTAAAGGAAAGATACTGTATTTTGAGAAGATAAGTCCAGAAAAAAATAAAAATAAAAAAACACTTTCCGCCTGTATTTGGGCGAAAAACTTGCTGGTGGCAGTGATATAATGTACTGTCAAGGGAAGTAATCACTGCGGGGAGTTTGGGGGAATTACTGCTTAACAATGGACATCCACGTCAGAGCGGATAACCCGGATGATGATATAACAGATTACAAAAGTAAGTGGTCACGTGGTTTTCTTAGTTTAAAAATAACTAAATGTGCAGCGTGGCTCAGACAGGAAATTCATGTTTATGATGATGGTTGGAGTGTAATGCTTCACTTTTCACTTAGGTGTAGGCCATCAATAAACAGCATTTAAGGAGATCTTTTCAGACAATAATAATTTATTTGGTTGTATGAGAGAAAATAATTAAATGATTCAAATGATTGGATATCACCTTTAAAGCGACTTGTCGCAGTTGGTCAAATTTGTTTTTGTTTTGTTTGTTGTTGTTTTAGTTTTATTTATTTATTTTATTTTTATTTTTTATTAGACCTCAATGAATAATGTAATAAAGTATTACACGTGATCACTAGGTAATATGTGAACGAGATGTTTCTTGAAGATTAGGTTATCTTCATAATGGGAGAATCCAAAGGGTTGACTCCACAACCTAGAATATTACTGCGCATGCTCGAAAATACGTCATTTGTATACGTCAGCTATGAAGAATAGGTTATGATTGCGTTGCGTCAACACACGGTCAAAATGACCTGTGTGAATGCACTCGGTGTATTGTGGGTAAAGTAGTTCTTCAACATGGCTGTTATGAATACGGAAGTGATTGCTAAAATGAACAAAACAAGCATGTACAAAGAAGTATACAACATATTATTTTTGCATTTTTTATACATTCTAATAGTTAAAATATGTTTCATGCAAACATTTTGAACTAAATTTTGTAAACGGTCCAGACTTAAACGTAGTGACGTCACACGCTATGTATAGAATGGACATATTACTGTTTAATGAAAGCGAACGTGGCAAAACTTGCTCATCGTATTTTTTTCCATTTATCTATAAATATCAAGACTTAAAAAGTTTCTGGACATAGAATAAGGCCTTAGAATATGGTTGTTTAGTCATTTATCTGAATTCAATGAATATTATAACGTATTTCCTACGCGGAGCTATTTTTTATGTAGGCAAAATCTCAAATTTTGGGTGAGTTATGAGTCGTAGTATAGAGATGACTTTAACGTAGTGACGTCACACGCTATGTATAGAATGTTATGATTGTGCTCGAAAGTTATTTGAAAACATATGAAGTGCGGATTCTAAGATGCACGTGTCATGTACCTTCCGCAAAAAAAAAAAAAAAAATGTGACCAAATGTTTTGAAAGGTTCTTAAAACAGCGGTAGCGCTCAATTAATGACTTTTTCACGCATAATGTAATAAATGTTCTTGACTCTACAACGTAGAAAGCAAGAAGATGGTTGTTTCCAGTATCGCCCAGCAAGATGTACAAGTAGTTGGGAGAACTTTCTTGGTTATATATCAATGTGACGAGGCTTTGCGGAGTATATTTCTCGGAGAGAAGTTTAACAAATAATTCTTATAATATATACATGCGTTTTATATATTTTACAAAATGTATGCGCGCGCGCGAGAGAGAGAGAGAGAGAGAGAGAGAGAGAGAGAGAGAGAGAGAGAGAGAGAGAGAGAGAGAGAGAGAGAGAGAGAGAGAGAGAAGGAGAGACTGGCGAAAAATATTTCTATACGTAAAATTGGACAGAACTGAGCACACGTTACATAAATGTACCTTATTGCTGTAGGCAGTTACACCACATAACAGCTGCACTTAGGAAACTGTATTTACTTTCAAAGCCGAGGAACCCGTAGGTTAACACAGCTGTTAAACAGTTAATTAAAGTGTTTGTTCTGTCAGGTGTGTCTTTTCTCAATTTATTGATTTGTTATTTGCTTTGGAATGTGTATGTAATTAGGACGTAACAATGAAATGAATTTCAAATTTGAACTTCTTTTTTCATTGAGTTATTTTCCACCAGTCATTTTAATCATACTGGAATAGCTTAAATACACCTACCAGTCGTTCTGCTGTTATTTTCGCTCAATGTAACCTTTGTATGTATTTGCGAGCGCGTGCGAGTGTGCGTATGCGCGAATGTTTGTGCGTGTGTTTGCTGGTGTGCGCACGCGTGTATGCGCGAATGTATATGCGGCTGGCGTGTTTGTATGCGGATGCACGCGTGTATGCTTATGTGTGCGCGCGCGTGTGTGCACGGGTGCGTATGAGTGTCAGAAAGTGGGGCGGGTCTTCAATGTTTAACGCCACCTTTTTACTATAACTTGCCTTCGGACATATTTCCTTTTGACAATATGGTTTGAATTTATTCTTCCTTTTCTGAATACCTTCAGTAAATTATATTCAAAATTTACCATTCTCTATATAAGTGCATATTATTATGTTTACACATGATATTGAATAATCGACCGGTGTACTAATACAAATATATTTTATTCATACATAATTACATAAAATTTGTACCAATTTACTTAAATAAAAACCGAACAATCTATTCTAGAATCCACTTTAAGTTTAAGATCAATATTTTATTGTCGACGCGCTGGAACGCGACACCTATATATGGAATGCTCACTGAAATTTGCACATAGAGAAAGTCTGTCTAGCGGACATTCAAAACTTGACAAAACACGTGTCCTAATTCGGTAAAAATCGTTCTATTTTATTATTATATTTATTTTTATGTGTTTGTAACTTTCATGCAAACATGGCAGAAAACGAAAGATTTTTTTTCTGTTTGTTATTTACATTTCTAAACATTTTATAAAAATATATAAATATATATGGAGCTCTTACGAAAGTAGATAGGAATGCTCTTCGATACTTCCTTCGATGTTCGGACTGCTTGTTAACACATTGAGATTATCTATTAGCAACAAAACAGTTATAAGCCAGAAAAAAAGTTCTGAACGATCCATTGAGTATGCACGGTAAAGTCTGATTTTAAATGCAATGATTATGCCACATGTAAAGAAACTCATAATATACATAAACGATTTCTGTAAACGATTTCTGTAAGGTCCATGCAAATATAAAAATGTCATTTCCAGTTCTGCCAGCGTGCAGGAATGCTTTTATAGCATCTTTAAAGTGTTTGTGGTCAAGAGATTGATTTTGGTCGCTGCATCGGAGAGTTCCATATTTAAACCCTAGCACAACACGTTTTCAAATGAATCTTATTCGGATGATCAATTTACTCGCATAAGAGGCACGTGTAACACACCAAGAACATTATATAATGATTAATCAGTGTTCTTGGTCTACCAGGTTAAGGTAACTGACTAGGGATCGGATAGTTACGAATTCAAACCCTAGACCCGTTAGTTAAACAAAAGGATTTTATTAACGGTTTAAATGATCATTACAGAAACGATCACCACAACAAGAAAACAATTACATAATGGTTGAAGTGTTCTTGGTCAAGAGGTTATGGACTTTTGATCTGAGGGTTCTGTGTTCAAACTATAGACCTGCCATAAAAACAAACAATGTTCAAACTTTTTATTACTTTCTTACACACAAATTTACTAAACAGCAGTATCCACTTTGGATAATATAAAATATTTCTTTTTATGATAATGTCAGTTTGAAATTTTTAAGTATTTTGGTCCTATATAGAATGACATACAACCTTCCATCTGACAGTAACTTTTGTTAAGTTGTGTTCTTAATGTCAGTTCATAAACCACAGTAGCACATACTTAGTTAAGAACAATGCTTTGTTGCAACATCAGTTCCATCGGGATTAAGGACATACCAGATCGTTCTGTTTTACTGTTTGTCTCAGTTTGTCTTAATCCAATTCGCTTTAAATGTGTGAAGTAGGTTACATTTAGGCAATAGTAAACATTGTTCTTTGTAAACATACTGCAGATACAAAAATAATTCCATACAAAACAACTTTGAAAATAAAAAAAAGAGATCGAGAAAGAAAAAACATGTCATGTTCCAGAAAAAAAACTATCTGAACAATAATAATTTTAGTATTGTGAGGCTGCTGCACATTTGCATTTCTGCTTGTACACTTTAATAAATAATTACTAATTTAGTTAATTGGTTATTTGAAATAAAGGTGGGAACTTTTTTTTCATTTTACAATTGAAACATATTGGAAAACCTATTAAATGGTGTCTTTTCTGCTTTCGATTTTGTTTTAAATCATTCTATGGTCTCAGGAATTAACATTATAAATAATGTTTTCTTGAGATTTATAGTATAATGAAAACTTCCGATTTCCGATTGGATGTATCAAAAATTATAACGGATTTCAAGAGCCACATGTATGTAAGAGGTTAGACATATTTCAGTCCTAAGCGCATATTCAAACCGCGCATGCGCAGATGTATTGTCGTATGTGTCATTTTTTAGTGATTCCCCTGAGAGTAAGTTAACATTAGAAAAAACACCAGGCACAGTTACTTGACTACAGGCGTTTACACGGGTCCGTGTCGCTTTAAGGACTACCATGGTCAGTATATGTAATGTAATTGCTTAATCAAACAAAATAAAGTCAATTGAGACCCAAAGAATATTAACAACAACGACCGCAGCTAATTAAACGATCTATTGATTATTAGCTATTAAACAAATAAAACGTTTAGCAGTTGAAAGGTACATGTACTAGTTGGTCAAGAAAATGTAATTCACTTCTCTTTCACGATCAAATACTGCGTTTAACTTCAACGATCTTGTAGCAGCGTATCCGTTTCTTACATTAAAGTAATTATAACGAAAATGCATCAAAAAAATTTTTTTACGAAATGATAATTGAGAAAATATCCATGTTTCAGTGATGTTAGTGGCTTTCCTTCAAAGAAGTTCAGGTAATCGTGAATTCGTTTTAGCAATTTATTCACACGGAATACAAAATGATATTTGAAAACTCGGTTTTGTTCGACGCACTCAAAAGTAAGTCTATTACGACTCCAGAGCGGACATTAACGATAATTAACGAGAAGAAAGAGGATATCCACGTACGAAGCAAACATGAGGAGACGTATTTGCATCTCATTGCGCATGCCTACCAAAAGGATGAAGATGCGCCTTACCTACTTCCGGTTGTTTTTCAGCTCTCAAATGCAGGTAAATGATTTGATAATCTAGATAATTATGCAGAAATACGTGTATAAAGTTAAACTTAAAAAGAGATACAAATTAAGTTCAATTCAGCTAGTGTAACAATTTTATAAGAAATCTCAATCATTGACAAAAAGAATGCTGCATTTGTTTAAGCATAAAAGTCTTTAAGTTTAAATATATTAAGACATGTACTTTTTATCAGCAAGAAACCTATAGTAAGTGCAATCCAAAACGGGGGAAATCACTGAAGATTAAATAAGAATAACAACATTGTTATATATTTTGCCGAAAATCACTACAAGCAAGTTAACTGCAAACGGTTAGGCTAACCAACTTACTGGTTGAGTGTCAGTGTAAGAGTTTTACAAATCCTGTAAGTCATATGTATTCGTAATGAAACTCGCTGTAAACCTGTTACCGATCATTTTAAAAGGAAAAGTTGCAGGTCTCTTTGTTTTGGTCTTTGGCAAACCTACAACATGCTCTGGGTGTAATCTGCTAAATGAAGACACCTCTTTTTAAACATTAAAACTTAGTGAAAAGTCAACATTTTCCAGGAATCGATGTTTGCGCCGTTGACCAAGATGGCAACACCGCTCTCCATATTGCTGCAAAATCCAAAGGTTCCAGGCGGTTGATCCGAGCTCTATTTTTGATCGGCGTGGACCCAACCGTAGAAAACCTCGCCAAGCAAACGGCTCTCCAGCTGGCCAAGTCAAATCCTGATAACTTAAAGGTCATCAATCAGTTCTATCCAGGACTATGGCAGGCTGTGGCATCAGGGAATGGCGAGACTGCAGCCAAGCTAATTGCAAACTGGTGCAAGGTGAGGGTTAAGCAGATCATTATCATAACCGCTGTACAAGTCTCGTCGTCACTATTTTAGTCATTACCTATTCTCCCATAAACGGCGAGACGGTCGCAAACTGAATTCTAGCTATTAATGTTAATAGAACAAACATCCGGTTTCAGTATAAGAACTGCACAAAACAAATAACCATGTAGAATGACCCGTAAAACTTCGTGATAGTTGTTTTGTGATTTCAATTCTTGAAGCTTTAATCTTCTTAGATTTCCAGCTTTATTATAATTTCAGAGTACTTTTCAAGATGACTAAAATTGTAACTGGGAGAAATACTTAAAATCAAAACAGCAGAAAACAAGTACAAATATTATTTCTTCTTTGTTACAGGTCGATTGTTCAAGAGAAGATGTCAAGCTATCTGAACTCGCTGAAAAGATAGCCAACCCACAAATCACGGAAGCTCTTACACTTCGAGCTAAAACTATCAGCTTCGCCCACTTCGCTCTGGCAGGCGACCGTCAATCCCTACGTCCTTTTTTCCAGAAACGCGATTTCAACAAAGACCCAGTCACTGATACGTACATTGATGTCAAAACTGGTAATGTCCTCTTTTCGTTAATGAAGAAAATGACTTATAATACCAATTAACATAGCATACCTTGTTGGTATATATTTCTCATAATTCTATTGCAGAAACACGAATAATTTTCTCATTTTTTATTTATTGAAGACTCTTCCTTGCAGTACATGCACAAAAAGGCATATCTTGTGGAATTAGAAAGTTAAGTAGAAGAATACATAGGCATTAAAATTCAGATAGTCAAATTATCAATAAAAGAATGAATATTCCTGTTACAGAGTACAATGTAATGTATATGAAAATAACCACCTACCAGGGGCGATAACTTAATACATATCTTTTAATTCGAAAATAGGAAATTTCGTTAGCATGCCGTTGGTTGGCGAAGTCGCTCTGCTTTGTCTGACGTCGGTGGTCCGCAAGATGATCCGCAAAAAGTGCGACATAACTTTCAAGGTCAACGAGAAACCGCTTGTTCTGTATGTCCTGGAAAACATAACTAAGGCGCACGACGGCTTCAGCGACATGTATCTTGACCTAATTGATAAGGTTGACCTGTCAAACTTCGACAAGCATACTATGGAGTTCCTAGACGCGGCCTATGAAAAGGAGCTTCCTCAACCAGTGATGGCGAAATTGGCATCGAACGGCCTTGACCTTTTTGCAACGGACAGTGAAGGTCATTTTCTACGGGATCGGATCCTGATGAAAAACGCATCGGAAAACCCAATACGGATTGCTGACGAGATGAAGTTTGTGGATGATGTCATTGTAGGTCTAGCTGAAAAGGGCTTTGTTGATTACCTTCGAATGTAAGTAGAGTAACGTCAAATTTATGCGATCACATCTTGTCATCGATATCATTTCAACGTTTAGATCACTAAAATGTATGTCATCCAAAATCACTTGCAAATAATTATGCCGTTACTTTCCATTTGCATGTAAAAACTGTTTAATCTTTAAGACCACCTTTTCATAGACAGTAAACATAAAAATAACTTTTGATCATTTGCCTACAGTACATGTATGAGTTTAATGGAAACATTTTTGGGAGGAAAGCAACAAAATGTGTAAGCTGCTGTTTTTTACCTTCAGTCTATGGGAGAGATATAATGAGCGCCTTTGTTGTTGACAGTACAGATAAGCATAAAACAAAAGTCTTCTGTTAAAATGAACTTAAACTGTTCTTAAAAAATAGTTTGTCATGAGCTAAGCACCCACAATTGTATCTTTATGTACTTTCATTCTCCAGGCTAGGTGAGAGTTTCTATGAGCACTTGGTGGTTGACAACCGAGATGGCGTGTCGTCACTGCGGGTACTTATTGATACCGTCGGGGCCACAGAGGCGGACAAACTGGTAACATATGTGAATAAAGTGCAGGTAAAGACCTACTGGGAACACACTAAGGATAAACATAATTACACAATGTATAGTAAAATCAATGATATCATACAGAATTGTCGTCATTTATAAAAACGATTGCGATTGGGATTACAGAAAGCGATCAAAATAATAAAATATAATGGCCATGTAAAATGATATCTATATCACACGACAAACCGTATAAGAGGAAAATAAACAAGTTAGTGCAACTTTGTAAATTAAAAATCATCATTATCGTATTCAGTATCCAAAGATTATGCCAAAAATGAATGCCAATGAATACCATAGCACAAAGTCTATTATGCCGGCTCATGATCGTAACTATTAAGTAGGTGCAGAAGTCTTAAAAACATGTCCGTAATCCTTCTTATTTTGTAGAAGATGTTCCGGGACCTTTGTTATGTTATCAAGATCGGCCATTTTACCCAGTTCGAGCAGCTAGTCCAAAAGAGGGTAGCGAGGGTCAAGGACAAAATTGGCCGCACACTAGTTCACCACATTGTTCTGTTCGAGCGAGAACCTATGCTAAAACATTACAGGAAAATCTGCAACCCAAGACTGGATACACCTGATAACGTGCGCATTTTTGTTAATTAAAATTGTATTCCATTTTCATTGCATTTTCATATTTGCATGTACATATCCATATAAAATTATTAGTGTATGCCAAAAAGTATTTTTAAAGTGTATAAACAAAAACCGTACAGATACTTTTTGATCTAGGAACTTTATTAACATTTTAATGCATTTCACGGGATCGATAGATATGCAATTATATCCAGCAATTGTTTTTAAACTATCACTAAATAAAACGAAATAACAAAAACAACAAAAACTGTTAAACATTTGGAATTCAGTATATGCATCGTATTTTAAAAAATCCCATTCCCGCCACCTACAGTCTGGTCGTACACCGCTATTCTGGGCATGCGCAATAGAAGAAGGCAGAGAGATGGAGAAGCTATTAATAGCAGGTGGTTGCAGTTTAGATCACTTGGATAAGGTATGCTTTCAATTATATTAATTAGCAAGCAATCCATATGTATGAGGTCACATTGTTTAACAGCATTCTTCACCGTGTTTCATTCATTTTTTACTATACTAATTTAGAAATGTCACCCTTGTGCTTCAATTTGCATTGTTTTTAAGTCGTCCATGGTCCGAGAATCTTTCAAAAGATAAAATTTTTCGTCATCTTGGCAAACGTCGTCACATGGCCTAACCAGACGTACAGACGTAGCGCGACTAAGGAATAGAACACTCTATAAATAAGTTCACTCTATAAATAAGTTTAATATCGTTTTAAGCCATTATCAATCATTATATAATAATAATAATGATATATTGTCTCCTCAGAACGGCATTTCTCCGGCCGACGTTAAAAACATGAACCGGAAGGAGAAAGACGATTTATTGGCCAAAGAAAGGTCACGTGACCCGGGTCTGGACACATACCTCTTCTATCGGTACATGGAAATGAAAGAGGCCATACGTCTAGGGGACATTGGAATGGTGGAAGATGTACGGTAGGTGACTTATATGTGGCTGTGTGTGTTTAATAGGACTTCTATACGATTACTAGATTTATGATGTATAAGGATACATATAGAGGTATGTACAGTAGTTGATTATTGTTGTGGCATTGTGTTTTAGTGGGTTTAATATACCAGCTGTTTTTATTCGAAACCGCACTTTGCCATTTCGTGTTAGGTTAAATGGTACTTTTATAAACGGACGGTATAATATGATTAATGCGTAATTTAATTGTGTATTACTTCCATTGTTTGTCAAGGATATGTCTATTCAGCACTGAAAGTAAACGTATTTAACACATTTGACAATTTAGATATATGCAAAAAGTACACTTATTACAAATACTTATCTTCAGTTAAAGTTAACTTGTGTTCACACATTACAGAAGCAGTATGTACAAGGACGTCCCAACACGTGACATCATGACCCGAATGTACCAAACAAACCCACCCCACAAGGATATATTGTCGTTCGCTGTAGAAGCCAAACGGGACAGCATCGCCAAGTTGCTGCTCACCCTTGGCATGGATTGGAACGTCAAGGTATCGAACCAATGAGATGAGATTTAACGGATTTTATTATTATAATAAATCCCAAAATAACTTGAAAACATACAGAACAACCCCAAAAAGAAACGGAATTATATAGGTCAAAGGTATGCCGCTACCAACGTGGACTTCTGTTTTTCACCGGTATAGATCAATCGGAACTCCTCGGGTAATTCCGTCCTCGGTACAGTCATCACTCGGCAATCGTACCTACTCGGCGATCTCCGGCAAGCTTCGGAGATAATGCCTCGTATGTAATTGTATGAATACACCAGTTGGTGATTTGCCCCGGCGAATAACTTCTCATTTCATTATGTAAACAAAGATGGCTGACTTTTCAAAGTACATGCAGTACGCTTTAGATATAATGGAGATTCAATACTCCTTGAAAGAAGAGCAGTTTGTTTCGTTGAAGAATATTTCTGACTTAGTTGATACTGTATGTATATTACCAACAGGATTTGGTAAAAGTGTAATATACCAGTTATTACCCTGCATGCACTCGGATCACGCTTCGGTGATGTCTATATTCGAAGCTTGCCGGAGATCGCCGAGTAGGTACGATTGCCATTTTGGAAGTAGTTCGTCAATATGGCGGCGACCGCATTATTTCCGAGGTTATTACGTAGAGGACGGAATTACCAGAGGAGTTTCGAGTGATCACTCGGATGTACCAGGTGCAATGATACTTGAAGAAATCATGATCGTTTTGTTCACCGGAAGTCGGAATAATACGCTTAAAATGTAGTTCGCACAAAACATAAACAATGGAGTCGTCTGACAGCTGTGTCTTTGCTGCGCCGGGTAAATTAGCTTGAATGATTTAAATTTGAAGCAGCCACAAAGTTAGGATTTACATGCGTCTTACTATAGTGAGCTGTCATCCGAGCTGCCATCTTTGTTTTGACGTCTGTCACAAAAGAAGTCCCATTTAAAGAAGTGGGAGAAGTGGCCGAGGTAATCCGACGACCTACATACATCCGAGAGATTATTCGTGAATTATCCGAGGTGTTCCGATTGCGGTATAGATCTAAATACATGTAGCAGCATTGGAAACATCTTTGGGATGACTTCACGCCTCTTTCTGCCACAGAATTAAAGTGTAGATTGAGAACTTCAAATTGCATCTAGCTTTATTGTTATTGAAGATCTTTGAGCTCAAAGAACAACGTGTAAAGTGTGCAGTAAACCTTTTTGCTTTTTGTTTTTGTTTTGATGTGTTTATAAAGCAAACGTATTTTTTAAATATACAACGCGCCTTTTATTGGAAAAAATATTATTATTATTATTATTATTATTATTATTATTATTATTATATGCAATAGCTGTAATCATAATCAATATTCCCACACTGCTGTTATTTTAAAACAAGTGTTGTATTAACGGATGGTTTTTCAAGCCTTAAAAGTCTACACAAGTCTAGTGCTAAACAAGGAAACAATTTACAAGTATATTTGAGAATGTACCAGTTGCACCGCCCTGTAAAAAAAGTTTTACAACAAGATTCGACAAATAAATATCACTTGACATAGGACATTTCATCAATAGGATAATAAGAAAAGGTCCTATAAGAATAACCATAGAAATTTAAATCTGAACTACCTCTAGACAAAGGCAAACAGGGCAAATGTAAAACTGACCTGTCAGTGACGTAAGCAGTGTTCTGAAATGCGACCGTCACTACGTCACAAGCTATGAGAGACTCTTATGAAGTTATGTAACAAAAGTCCTTGATTGTTTGGTGCTGAATGCTTTTGTTTTGAACTAAGAGAACAGTTAGCTTTCTTTTTTTCTATTTATTGTTATTTAATGCCTTTATTTTAAAATCTGACTTAGAGTAGCTTTATAGAGTTAACGTTTCTATTTCTCCTGTAGTTTAAGGACGACAAAGGAGAGATAACTCTATTAGAAGCTGCCAAGAAATTCAACTTGAAGGCGGTACAAGGTTATATCCAGTATCAGGTAAGATTTTTAGCATGCGGTAAAATAAGTAACCGATGCGTTTTTATGTCTACATACAAATGGATTTATTTAATTTCAGTACATTGCTTCTTTTCGGCACTTTATGCACAAAGAATTATATTGAATGATCAAATTATTATTATTATTATTACTATTATTGTTGTTGTTGTTGTTGTTGTTATTATTATTATTATTATTATTATTATTATTATTATTATTATTATTATTATTATTATTGTAAACGTTACATTGGTTTATTCATTTCTCCAAGGCGCACATTCTTAGAACAGCATGTCAGGGCATGATTTTGAAACAGTCTACGCACAATCTAGAACTTATTTTAAGCACTAAAACGGTGCATAACATGGCACTGAAATTTACCTACTCTTTTCATTAAACACTGTTCGACTTGTTGCACAAAAAAAGATCCAACAGAAAGTATAAGGATGAGAATGTATAATGCTAACTTTGCCATTCTCCGACTTACGTACGCTATAAAATATTTTTGTTTCCTGTCTTTTTTTCAGATTGAGGAGCAAGAAAAAGAGAGGGAGGCCTTAAAAAAGCTGAAGGTTAAAGGTGTGCTTAAAGAAAATAAAGATGCGAAGGACGGCAAGGGAAACAAGTAGAGAGAGCTTATTGAATCTATCATTAGGGAGGCAAGACTGTACATGATGTACAGTGTATTATATAAAAAGTTAGATCAAGGAAATGGTCCTTGTCAGCATAGACTGGTAGCTTTTTCTTCATTTCTTTATTCATTGAATGTTTAATATGTTGTCTGTTGCCTTAAAAGATACCCGCTAAGGTATGATGTGTAAACTTCTTCGTTTAGATGTCTTGGCTTGTGCATCTTTAGACAGCGTACAATGGGTATAAATGTTTGTGTGGGTGTATATGTGCGGGCGTGTGCATGTGCGCTCGTGTGCGGGTGTGTGTGCGTGCGGGTGTGTGAATACGTGTGTGTTTGTACCAGAAATGTAGCTCATCTTCCATTCTTATTGACGGGTGGCGTGAACACCTCGTATGTTATAGTGTAATTTTATGTCTTACGTGAATGGAACGGTCATTGTAGGAGTAGGAAAGTATGCCAAGCATCATGTAAGGAACATCATGGGCGTGTATTTGCTGATTCTGAACATAGATTTTTAAGTTTATTCTAAATGTACATTAGAACTGTCATTATTTGAGCAGTAGAGCCGACAGTTAGTTTACTAACATTTTGTTTAACCATTTGCCATATTATATCTTGAAAAAAACACGTCGAAAATGTACATGTATATTTGAAAATATACCCAGTTTATGTTTAAACTAAACTAGTAAACGTATTAGCAACACGTGTGCGTATATTGGCGTGAAATTCCGCATAGATATATGTACGCTTAATATAAATGTGCATGTGAGTTGTCTGTTCGCGAAAGGCATTCTAACTTGTATGGCTCGAGTGGTCGACTTATAGAATGTATTGTGTTGTTTTAAATGTTCCTGTGTGTATTTAAAGGTGGTATCCGACAGTTTGGACATGTTTTTTTTTTCTATTAACAACCAAACAATTTAATGTTACCTTAAAAGATCCGGCGAAATGATGTTTATTTATGTTCAGTGAACAGTGAGGCATAACACTCCACACGTCATGCATTTCCTATCTGAGTCACGCTGCACAGTTAGCTATTTTTAAACTAAGAAAACCATGTGACCACTTACATTGTCGATTACGTTATATTATCACCCGGGTTATCTGCCCTGACGCCGATACCTATTTACAGCAACAGTCCCTATTGTGCTTATTTATAGATTTGAAAAAGAATAGAGATTTATTTCACAATTTGTACTGTCTTACAAATGAGGTAGTGCTCAAAATCAAATTTTCTTCTAATAAAATTTCATTTTGTGAAGAAATTTTCCCACAATTCCTCCCCAAATGGGTAGGATATTAAACATGTATTTGATATTGGAAAACTGCCGTATACCACCTTTAATATTAGTTCATGGCCTAGGCATGGAAGCTTATAAATGCGTAGGCCTATTATCTCAGGTAAAGAAGTGAGATTATATTTAATTTGCGTAAATTTTAGTATGAAGTACTGACTGAATGCGCATGCGAACTGACCTTGAGCAGTTGAGTAGTTAAGCTGTAAGACTTTATGTGTACTTTCAAGACAAAATCTCAGCATATGTTTCTACCCTTGTTGTTGTTGTTCTTTGTTGTTGTTTTTTTGGTTAAAGGTGGTATTCTACAGTTTGAACCTGATTCTATCTTTTCAAAAAACAAATAAATTATGTTTGTTTTTACTGTCATACAATGGAAGTAATGATCAAAATCTCTTTACCCAAGACTTCAGTATGAATTTATGCAGACATTCTGCCAAAATTACCCAAAACAGTGGCAATATATTGTTACATGCATTTGATAGAGGCAAGCTGTCGGAGGTTACCTTTGGATGAGTCGTATAAGTGCTCAATCTTTGTGCACCACCATTAGGTTTCAGCATATGTTTTTCTTTCCTTCAACAAATATTCGTTTGTTATATTCTCCGGTCAGTTTGTCAGAATTATTTTCTTTTTTATTATTTGCTCACTCAGAGCAACTTCTCTATTAAGTGAGCTACTTAGTGGCTGGTTTCATGTATTTTATAAATTATTGTTTGATAATAATAAGTCGTTTGTTGTTTTGTTGCGTTCCCCTAAATATTTAAGAGCTCCACTTATTGGAAAGTACTTGTGACATTCGATAAATTGATTTTTACGTCAAAACAAGGGTTATGCTAAACGGATACGTTTTCAATCTAAAACTGAGACAATGGCAACAGCCGGGCGGTTACCAAATGGCGTACACATTTGTGTGTGTGTGTTAGACGAACGCTTGAAGGTCGAAAACAGGACCCCTTAACCCCATTTTGTACATCGACGGAGATTTTTGGTCTCCTATTTTAAGGTGGTTTACAACATCTGATATTTGAAGATTTATGTTTACGCATTGTAAAATAGTTCTGAATCAAAATAGAAAATGTACACTTTTTACTTGTAAAAATAACATTTATAAGTTACCAGTAAAGTGCCTAATACACAAACAGGCATCACTGTTTTGTGTAGAATGTTCTTTTGTCAAGAACGTTCACAAGTAGTCCCTTGACGGACTGATCCTTCATTCTGGTGTTAAGACAATGCGGTTGTCCCACTTTGACGCTCTATGCTGTCTATGTCCCTTGAAAGTCTGGATCTTGTACATCTTTTCGACCCCGCCCTTGCGGAGGGTTATGCCCGTACTGACCAACCTTTGTAAGCTTAAGTCATGACTTAAAGCGAGTATCCGGCAGTTTGGACCAAATTTTCTTTTCTCCAATAACCAAATAAGTCATTGTTACCTGAAAACGTCCTGTAAAATGTTGTTTAATGATGTCCAAAATCTGTGTGAGCAATCGAGCATAAATCACGACTCGTCATTGCATACAGTTATTTCCTATCCGATTCATGCTGCAAGGATTTTTTTTAAACTTAGAAAACCACGTGATCACTTCCTTTTGAGATCACGTTTAAGGTTCTGGACCTGTAACTAACTTCGGTAAACATCGGCACTCGGTATGATACGGTTTTATTTGAATAGCATTCGTCGTAAAGTTTCGTATTTGCTATTTTTAGTAGTTTTTCACCACGTGATATGGATTTTCCATGACGTCATTGGGTTACCCATTTCTCAAAAATGAGGGAACCGGGAGCTCGACAGCGTGATCGTCGAAGGCGATATTGTAAAAATAGTGGTTTACCGACAACAAAGTCATGTAATGTTGAAGTGGATCATAACTTTTGTGTGGGTTTCTTGTGTACAGGTGAAAAATGCACTGTTTCATCTTGTGTTTGCGATTTAAAGTTTCCTTCGCATGCTAACTGCGAGAGTTAGCGACATGGTTTGACGCTCGCTCACCTTCGTCTGATTTTTTCTCCGGATGGCCAGGATGGACTTTTAAATGTGTTCAGGGGTCAAACTTGTGAGGGACAACCAAGTGACACTAATACCAAAAGAGTGCTTGACTCAGTTATTCCTAAACTGTCGGATTTTTTACGAAAACCGTGTAAAGTGGTTAATTTCAAATATTTCCGTCAAGCCAGCCAAAATCAGTAAAGAGAAGGTTTTCATGTAATAATGCAGAGTTTTACATACATATTTCCATCTCTTATACCAACTGTAGGTGATTTTTGTATAAAGGAGTATAATCTGTAATTGACCATTTTGACGTTATTTTTCGCTATAAATTCTATTGCAGTTTCATTAAAGTAACCTTTACAAATTCTTATAAATTTTATTAGGAACGGTAAAATGCCTTTAAAATCTCATATTATGGGCAGTTCATATTGCAGAAAATTTTAAAACTAGTTATATGTGTCTAACTAGCTTCAAACTTGAGATATTTGTTTTATAGATAGAGTAAATTTTGAAACACACCCAAAAATTTCGGATTTTTGCTCGGGGGTACATGTATGCAAAGTTCTGTAAATTTTATTAGGAACGGTAAAATGCCTTTAAAATCTCATATTATGAGCAGTTAATATTGCAGAAAATTTTAAAACTAGTTGTATGTGTCTAACTAGCTTCAAACTTAAGATATTTGCTTTTATAGATAGAGTAAATTTTGAAACACACCCAAAAAACTCGGATTTTTGCTCGGGGGTACATGTATGCAAAGTTCTGTATTTTTATAAGTATTTGTCCAAAGTGTGATCTTATTGTTCTGATTTATCATGACATGATTGTGTAACAGGAAAATTGGTTAAAATTTGAATATAGAACAGTAAAATTTGAAAAAATGGTACTTTTTCATTTTTGTTCCAGCACAATTTACGGTGTTTTTGAAAATCAAGGGTCACTTTATAAAAATGTACATAACTTGAGTTACAAACGGTAAACTTCCTTAAAAATTCACCGTAAGATGTGTTTTATAGTACAGATTCAAGAAACAGTATCATTATAAGGATTGTGGAAGGTCACCATTACAGGTCCAGAACCTTAATAGTCATCCGGGTAATCCGCTCTGACGTCGTGAGTGGTTTTTAGCAGAGACCACAATCGAGTTTTTTTAAACAGTTGAAAAGAATACACAGAGTGATATCTTTTTTCGAGATTAGTTCTGTCTAACAATTCAGTGGTCAAAATCAAAAGATTTAAAGTATGGATATAAAAGGTATGCACAAATTCCCCAAAGCAATGGTTCGATATATGTATTTAATATAGGAAAACCTTTAAGCCCAAGTCACAATTTTCATACCAACAAAAGTAAGTTTGTTTATGAAGATTCAGTATGATTTTAAGCTCAAAGTAGCAAAGTCAATACATGCATGTAGCTAAATTCATTATGACGATATCGTAGCTTGAAATCCGTAAATTGACTTAAGAATAGTTGGTGAATACAGGGCCAAGTTATACATGTATACTGCATTCAGCGTTGCATTTTGTGTATAAATGTATGTCAAGTTTGAACGGATTGTACATACGAATGTAAAATGTGGACGATTCAGATTTGCCACGGCATTTTAACTGTCTTTATGCCTTTGGTTTTGCACCAAATCATGGAAATACGTAGAATTATTTTTATCATGCTGGAGACAGGGCTAGATTTAAACTGTTAGGTCTGCAGATTCCTGTGTGAGGCAAGAAATTATACAAAACTGTTAAGACCACCACAGAACTTAAACCAATTTTAAGTGACTCGTCGAGAATTTTAATTTCAAATAAAAAAATGAAACCTAACTCAAATAATATACGGCAACTTTGGCACGTTTTCAATGTCACCCCTGTTGTTTATGGTCAGGAAAATGTATATATTTCCGTGACATTTGAAAAAAGGGGAGGAATCTAATTTAAACGTTATTATGTTCCACCAATTATGTTTCATCCTTTTACTCATTGTAAATATACTACATGTATAACAAGAAAAAGCACAGCTGTGAGTCAGCCAAGGCGCTGACGCAAGTATGCGATTTGAACAGGACAATGACTAGTCTGGGAACTAAAAACTCTTTTACACCGTGAATTCATTACATTAAGATTTGAAAGTAAAGAACCGTAATTCTGATGGGAACTACACTATCTGCTACGTAATAGCTTCCTTGTTGTCTGCTAAATGTATATTTATTAGCTACATTTTGTTATTATCGGCATAATCAATTCCCTTTGTTAAACAAGACCGCGCCAAAAAGCGGAATACCCGGCTCTTTCCTCTGAAAACGGTCTCACGGAACAGCTGCGATTTCCTGTTTTTGTCCACTACTCTGTCGTCCCCATAAATATGCATTCCACAGGAGGCTTCAATTTCAAGATCGGTGCCAACAAATACAAATAGGATCAAAAATACGAAGCAGAATCACTTTAAAATTGCAACAGACAATCTAGAATTTTATTTTTAAAAAAACAACAACAAACGTACAAAATACAAATGTACAACAATAAATACAACAGCAAACAAAACCGTAATAAACCCATTGGCCTCTTTTCGGGGGGAAACATTAAATAGTTTGCCTATATCAAATGCATTTACAGTATTGTTTCCTCATTTTGGCGGAATGGGGCGGGAATTATGCATAAGTTCTGCGTACACTCGCACATTAGTATAAGATAGACCTACTGAATCCACATGAATCGCTTCAAAACATATGTAAGATTTCTTACAGGCTAACATTCTGGCCAAGTTTGGTGAAGACTGGGCCTTCAATATGACCTCTAAGCGTTTTCACAAGGTTTTTATAAACTTTGACCCTGTGACCTCTTGTTTTGACCTCACGTGACCCAATAATGAACTCGTCCAAGATTTCACGCAAACACACATTCTGATCAAGTATCTATCCTTTTTGTTTAATTTTTTTTTCTCTTCAACTCTACTTCTATGGTGCATGCGGGCGAAAAGGAAAATACAATCAATGGAACAAGTTAATAAATTAAAGTTCCATCGGCCGCACGTTAACCAGCCTTTTCTTTTAAAAATATTCTTTAATACTAATGTAACGGTTCACTAGGTTATTAGAGATAAGACAGGTGTAATCTATTGGGATGTGTAAATAATGTATATACTCTTTACATTGGATAAAAAAAAATAACCTCACATTCTTTTAAAGGCCCTAAAAAGGTTGCCGTTTTGGCCAGTCGGAACTATTTACATTGGATTTTTTTTTTAAATCTTGAAATCTTGTTTAACAACATTTTTTGTTTTTAAAAATTGTAACAATTAAATGTACAGGTGGTGTTCCCATAACAAAACACTAACCCGAAGAGGTGCCGGAAAAGTTTTTTAACTAAGAAAATTAGTAGGCGATACGTTCAACTAATTACTGTTAAGGAACCGGTCGTCTGGTATAGTCGACATTGAAATTGTAAAGTATGTGCACCCTGCATACATACAGTAAATGTACTATACGTAATGCCAATTCTATTACTTACATTGTGTAGAATAAGTACAAACCTTAGCCATATAATTTATTAAATCATATTTATAAAAAAATGTTAACTTGTAACACCGCATACATCATGTTCATACAGACTCATTATATCATCATCACACTTCATGTTCAAAGGGAAATAGCTCTAAGCTAAGCTACATTTTTAATTGATCATCATGAATTTTTAAGTTTATTTTACACTTATATTTAAACAACATAGCTAAGAGCAACCTTCGCGCCATTAGTAATCTTCCGTGATATTTATTTTAAACCAACTAGAAACTAACGCTCGCCAAAATAATTCACAATTAACGGCGAGGGTAAATGAGTCCAAGTAAGTAAGAAATGATCAAGTTTGGTGAATATTGGTCAATAAATGTGACCTCTAGTGTATTAAAAAGCTTTTTCTGAGATTTGACATAATGACCTACTTTTTGACCCCACTTGACCCAAAAAATGAACTCATCCAAGATTTCATGCAGACAAACATTCTGATAAAGTTTGGTGAAGATTGGGCCATAAATAAGGCCTCTACGTGTTCACAAGCTTTTTCTAAAATTTGACCTTATGACCTATATTTTGACTCCACGTGACCCAATAACGAACTCATCAAAGATTTTATGCAGATAAACATTCTAACCAAGTTTAATGAAGATTGACCTATAATGTGGCCTAAAGTGTGTTCACAAGCTGTTTCTAAGATTTTACCTACTAACCTCTTTTTGACCCCACGTGACCCAGTTACGCACTCATCCAAAGTTTGGTGAAGATTAGGCCATAAATGGGGCCTCTAGTGTGTTCACAAGCTTTTTCTAAAATTTTACCTAGTGACCTACTTTTTCACCCCACGTGACCCAATAATGAACTCATCTAAGATTTCATGCAGACAAACATTCTGACCAAGTTTGATGAAGATTGGATAAAAACTGTGGCCTCTAGCGTGTTCACAATCCTATATAGATAAATTGACAAAACACAGCTTTGAAACTCAGGACAGAACTGTAACATCTTACAAATGGGACTGTACATAACTGTAAATAATATTTATTGTTTAAATTATTGATATTTTACAAAAAATATAGTCTTAACTGGTCCTATCAAGATGCCATAAGCATCGATTAACGTGTTCAAAACTCATGTTTCAACTTTTATTTTAAACATTTCTTTGATTTTAAATTATTTCGTTTATCTTCATGTGGTGTTCCCAACACCAATATATATCCCAAATAAGGCACTGTTCTACATTACTCTACACTTTACGAGAGGCGAATCAATCATACAATGTTAATTAGTTGGACTGAATCTAGAATGTAAATAGAGAAATAGAGTGCACAAATCTGACATTTTTAACAATAACTTTTAATACACATACATCTTACACCCATATACACCTAAATGAAAACATAAACACTCATAAATTTAATCTAGGAGCCTTTTTGCCAATTCACAATAATCACCATTCTATTTTAAATTTTAGTTATTCTTAACCATCATGGCAAAAGGCAACCCTCACGCCATTAATAATCAAAGCGCTGAAAGCGTTGGAAGACTGGCGCGCCGGTTGAAATCGTAGTTCCAAGGGAGTAATCAAGATGCATTGAAAGGCGAAATGCACATTAAGGAATTGGAAAGATTGCTGTTGATGGTCTTACATTGGCTTTCATAGGGGAGCAATGAACAACAATTAGTAGTTTTCATATAAGAATTTAATGTAACAAAACTTTTTAAAACATTTGAAGATGAACAAAAGAGAGGTGGAGAAGAACAAAAGAATCAAACTTTTCCTGCACAGATATCATTACTCGAAACATATGAAACTACATGTATGTTCTTTTCGTTTGTACGTGACAGTCACTATCAACAACATTAGCAAATAATTCAGTATATTCAGGGATTTTAACAGATCCAGATATTTGCATTTTGATGCAAGGAAAATTGAGGTTTTCCAGTTTTGACCTCACCTAAATCTTAGGTTGGGGGTCATTTTGATGCAGAAGCGCAGAATAAGTGGTCAAATTTTGCAAGAATAACCATAAATGTAGTATGTAAAGTATTTAAAAAATGAAGTAAATACTAATTGGACCCTTGTAAATATATGGAAATGAAGTTAAAGCAATTTTACAATTAGTTAAGTTCGTGAACACATGATTTGACTTGTGTCAATCTGATCATGACCCCTTGAAAATTGTCAAAGAAATTCTCAGCAAAAGTGAAAGCTATTGAAATCCCTGAGTATACAGTACCGTGGTGATAACCATTAACCTGGCTGTTGTAATTGGTTCATGCAATAGAAGTACAGTGATTGTCAACAGTAGCACAGCATGAAGGTTACGTGAACGGTTGCGGTCATCAGTATTGTAACATATATGTACATATGTAACATACATTCCACCAATGGATGTCACTGCTACCTTAATATTGCTTAGGAAACTCTCAATCCACAGAAGCTTACAAAAATGGCAACCCACACTAGATTTTCCCGCAATTTTGGTCACGTGACTGATTTGTTTATAATCGTAGCCTCCTGTAATTAGA
Source organism: Sinonovacula constricta (assembly GCA_007844125.1). Taxonomy (NCBI): domain Eukaryota; kingdom Metazoa; phylum Mollusca; class Bivalvia; order Cardiida; family Solecurtidae; genus Sinonovacula; species Sinonovacula constricta. Next base: position 19,432,033 of record CM017566.1, on the reverse strand, counting down.
TCTAGATTTCAAGACAAAAAATGCCGAAGTCAGTTAGCTTATTAAACTAACAACACACCACAAACGTTACGAAAAATGCATTATCTGAAGTTAACGATAAAAAACCTTCTAGTTCTAATGCAGTTATGATCAGCTTCCGCCACAACTGAAGTAGTGTCAACAATGAAATGCACAAGGCCCACGTAACTTAAGAGACTGAAACAGTTACAATCCTAATTTTTACGTCGATCGAAACAATGCATTAACATAAATATTTGCCAACTTATTTACGGACCTTGAAAGCTGAGCAGAAACTCGTTCAAAAAGCACTCCGATCTATCCAAAATGACGACCAGCGCTATCTCCCGCTTGTCACGTGACTGATTTGTTTGTAATCGTTCTTTTAATATCCTTTCATATTTGTTCGAAAAACAACATTACATTGTTTCCTTGTTTTTATTTGTCGCATTTCCTTACAAAGGTTCGCATTCCTTCGTAATATTTGTGTTTTCTAAAAACGCACTACTTCTTATGCCGCACAACTACTTGAATACGCTCTCGTGGTCGCAATGATACACCCGATGTTAAAAACCGCGTGTCGCTGAGTTCACAGCATCGTTACTTAAGACTGGCGCATGCGCACCAGTCTAAAAACTACATGTGATATTTTATTTTAAACTTCTATACATTAATGCTCGCCCTATAACAATAGTAAAGGCGAGGGTAAATAAAACCAAGTATTTGATTTGATTTGTGTTCACAAGCTAAAATGGTGACGCCACACGACGGACGTCAGACGACGGACGAAGCGGTATCAGAAAAGCTCACCTAAGCTCAGGTGAGCTAACAACGGAACACTTGGTTCTTGCCTCTGACAAGTGTCTCACGTAACACCTCCGACATCGTGTTATAGATAGTTTCCATGTGATGTCATCGACACTGATAAGACAGTTTAGGCAGCCATCTTTGTGGGCAGAAGTTAATGTAGGCCGAAATCGGGGAAAATGTGCTGTATTAAACTCACCACTGTGTTTTTTTGTTTTTCAGTCTATTTTACTGAATTTTATATCAAATCTAACAGCTTTTATAAAGTATTTTAAATATCAAAACTATATTTTGATAGTTTAAAAGGTCAAAGAAATACAACCGAAAATCATACACTGTTCATTTTGTTTTAAGTATGAGCCAATAGTTTTATATATTTCTGTGTATTAATTCTGTGTGCATTTAACAATTGTAAACATATTGTATTCTAAAAATATGAATTTCAAGAGCTTTCCAATGGTGTATAGCTTTTAATTTTCAGACCACAAATGAAGAAATAACGAAAAAAATAAAATTTACCATTCTATACAATTCATATTAAAATCCCTTGAAGTTACCATCAAAGATGGAGTAACGAACGATAACTCTGTGTAGGACAATGCCGCGTCTTATACCTTGCCAAGAACGGTAACTCTAATACGTATATATTTTTTTCCGGAGGGAAGCTTTGTGCTTTCTTTCTATAGACATAAGAAAGGCTGGAAAGCGCGCTAAATCATTCATTGTGACTTTGATTAGAATTTATGCAACTATGGTGAGCATTGTCATTAAATTCTCTTTATGTTATTAAACGCTAACTAATTTTTTTTATTAACCGGTGTCACGAAAACACATTACTTTCTGTGTTTATCTCTTGCACATTAGACAATACCAACAAAGTTTTAATTAAATAAATCTTTGTATGTTCTTGGTATGTTTTAAGTTATACAAACGATTGAATACATTTGTTGTTTAGATGATTTCATTTATACTAATTTCTGTTTCTTTTCTTTTTTTTTCCCCCAAGTTTAATTGAATTTTTAATAACAAAGGTCTTGCCTTATGTTATATTATGGGTTATAGTTCATTAAAAGAAATGGAGAATTTATGCAGCAGTCTTGGCATCTGATGTTTTAATATTAAGTTTCTGTTTTTTTAATTTTTAAAAAAAAAATATTTACCATTTGAAATTTTATGCATTGATATATACATCTAATAAACTCAACCATTGGAAAAGACAAGAAATTGGATATGTAGCGGTTGCACTGGTAGTTCGTTCACATGGCCTCTATAGGTCAGTTGATAGAGCGACCTGCTAGTATTAGGCAGGTCTATAGTACTAATCCCAGTGGAGGCTCACTTTTTCCACTCCACAGATAGTCTGCAAGGGAGACTAGTCTGCTAATGGAGTGGTCAAGGTCTACATTAAGGTGCAAACTATTCAGCTCATTAGGTCATGACTTCTAATCTCTGAAAAACTAATGTTCGGAGGTGAAGCAATACACTCCCTCCATGATACGATAGAAATTGCCAGTTTATGTATCAGTTCAAATTTTTACCTTATGCTACATGTGGGAAATTGTGACAATGAGTTGTTACACATATTCATTTAAGAATGATTGTGGTTTCACGATAAGGTTGAAGTGTACTATGATATATTGACATTGTGATACATGTAGAGTGTATGGCAGTATGTACCACAATTTATTGCAATATTTGATCACACTTTTATATGGACCTATTTCACTTAATATAATGATCTAAATGACAACAAAAACATGGGTGAAATATGACATAGCTTAAAAAACTTTATAACAGGTGAACAAAGAAACAGGTAAGTTATATTACTAGAAGTTCAGAAAGTACAGTTAATCAAAAACAGAAAATTAACTGCAGAATTTTTGACAGTGTTATGTTGATGTTCCCCCTGAGGTTTGATAATGACAAATCAGGTGTGTATTTAGGCTGGTTGTAAATCAACAGTTCACAGGTGCCTCGTAATGTTGACACAGTGCATTACCTTCAACAATGTATTTTTATTTGTGATGGACATTCAGAATTTATAATAAAGATGAGAAAAAAATATTTTAAGAAAAAATATATTACTTTTCATCTTTAAAGACCTAACATTTTAAAGTTGAAAGTAATTGTTAATAGTTAATCATTTAATATGTGGATAACCTTTTATGTCATACATTCTGATTATAGACTTACAGACTTACAAGTGCTTAGTTTCAGTAAAAAGCTGTGCTAAAATATTGTTTAATATGTCATGGTGTAATTGTGTAACTACGTGATAAGCAAAAAAGTATCATCAGTACCAAAATGTTATGAATCATGATACATATCATAATAATGTATTATATATAGAAATGAAATTGACTGTTAATAGTTCCATGCAATTGTAGGATTAAGTTAAAGACACAACTGAGAAATGGACTATACTGACAGTGGTTCTCCCATAGTAGAGGGTAGAACTAGTGCTCCCATTGTCAACCAGTCATGGAGGAAGAGAGTTTCAAGCAAGGATGGAAGGCAGTCAGTTGTGTGGGCACTGATCAATCTGGCAATAGTGCTTCTGCTATACTCAGACATGTATGTAATTTCTTTTGTTCTTTTTTAATAATGTCATGTATGTATTTTTCTTTTGTCTGAAAAAACAACAACAAATGCAGTATTTTCCATATCCATTTTAATCAATTTACAATTTGAAAATGACATATAAGCTAATTAAAATAGGTCTGCATGTTTTAAAATCTATTACTTTCTATAGTAAATTGCTCATTGGTTGTCAATATATGCTGGCGCATAATTTTGCAGGTGTTTCAGCATTGTTGTTGGACAGTTCAAAGCTCTGCAGCCAATGCTGTGGTACATAGGTACGGATATATTTTTATTTTCTTTGTATCCTTTTGCTGATTTTTTTGTATTAAAAAGTATTTAAAGCTAAGAAGATTAAGGATAACATAGAGTTATGATTGAAATACTTTATGAGTTTAATGAGTTGTAAGGCTCATTTCCCAAGGAAACTATTTGTGCTCAACACCACTAAATAAGTGTCCAACGTTTTAGTAATTTAATTAATTATTATAATCTTACTTTGATCCAATCAAGCCTTATCTCCTATATTACTTGGATAGTGCTAAATTCTTGTGTGACTGTGTACCCTTCTTACATTGCAGAGCTGACACTGTGTACAGTATTCATGGTGAACATTGGCTGGGATATCTTCCGATATTGCTCTCAATATCTTCTGTCCAGTCCAGTAGAGGTCACCTTGGAACAGAAACGATTGCTAGGAGTCAAAGATACTGGTAGGTTGTTTTGCTTCCAATTAATATGTAAATCTTAAAATTAGCCGTAACAACAGTCTGATCCTGTCAAGGGTAAGTCTTGATCTGGGGATTATTTTTTAGCTCACCTTAGCACAACGTGCTCAAGGGGAGCTTTTATGATACCACTTGTCCGTCGTTCGTTGTCTGTCGTCCATTGTCCGGCATCAACATTGTAGCTAGTGAACACGCTAGAGGCCACAGTTTTTATCCAATCTTCATCAAACTTGGTCAGAATGTTAGTCTGCATCAAATCTTTGATGAGTTTATTATTGGGTCACCTGGGGTCAAAAAGTAGGTCACTTGGTCAAATTTTAGGAAAAACTTGTGAACACACTAGAGACCACATTTATAGCCCAATCTTAGTCAAAATGTTTTTCTGCATAAAATCTTAAATGTGTTTGTAACCAGGTCATTTGGGGTGAAAAAGTAGGTCAGTAGGTCAAATCTTAGAAAAAGCTTGTGAACGCACTAGAGGCCACATTTATGGCCCAATCTTCATCAAACTTGATCAGAATGTTAATCTGGATGAAATCTTGGATGACTCCATGACTGGGTCACTTGGGGTCAATAAGTAGGTCAGTAGGTCAAATCTTAGAAAAAGCTTGTGAACACACGAGAGACCACATTTATAGCCCTATCTTCACCAAACTTGAACAGAATGTTTGTTTGAATGAAATCTTGGATGAGTTCCTTATTGGGTCACGTGGGATCAAAATCATAGCAAAAGCTCGGAACACACTAGAGGCCCCATTTACGGCCCAAACTTTACCAAACTTGGCTAGCATAATTGTCAGTATGAAATCTTACATATGTTTTGAAGTGAATCATGTAGATTCAGTAGCTTTATTGGTGAAATTCTAGAAAATGTTATCAACCCAGTGGCCACACTAATGGTCCAGTCTTCAACAAAGATTTCTAAAGTAAATAACTGTTTAATATATGATACCAGATTTGAGCCTACTAAAAGTCTGTGTCATCAGGTGAGCGATTAAGGGCCATCATGGTCCTCTTGTTTATACAAGGATTCTTCTGGCAGACCAGTGGTGCACCATTGCCTTTTCTAAGACATTTGTCTTCCTTCATTAATATTACCTGAGTCTACTTTGATTATTATTGTGTAGTTATCAACTGAATCAAAAACAAGTTTCTATATTTAAACAATATTCTGATTGATGAATAGATAAATGAATAAAATACAAATTGTATTCTAAATAGAAAATTGGCTTCAACAGTAGATCCCTTTCATACTTATCTGTCTGCCTTCTCTTCCAGACCCAGGTTTCACACTCTCGCCTATGAAGCCGCCCAGTGACCATGACAGTAGTACCAGTCTTGTGTTCTCTCCTGGCACCCCATCGTCCCAGACTGCATACTCTCCATCATCCAGTCCTTGGGGCAGTCTTGGTCATGTGACACCAACTAATGCGGGGTCGTTTCTCGGATCGTCTTACAGCTATGCAAGTCCGGGGAATTCTTTCATAACCAGTCCACCTGGTTACCAATCACAACATATTTCTTTTGAAAGGGTACATAGAAGTGTAGAATATGTAAAATATTCACTAACTTAATAAAAACTTCTGTATAAATACTTGTTTCTTTAAAATGTGCTCCTCAGATAACTATCTTCATAAAATTTCATCTATGTGGTATATTTTTCAGCAATTAATATTTTATTGAAAATATCTTTAGGAATCAGGTTTTCTGTAATTTAACATAGAAAACAATTTTTTGTAGATATATATATCAAAGTACTCTGTCATCTTCCCCACTGTTTCTTCTTTTAACTGATTTTTTGACAAGACATGAAATTTATGACATGTTACATAGAGGAGCAAATTTTCAGGAATTAAATTTATTTTATTGAGTATATGTATAAAAAAATCTATATTTTATAGTTTTTGTTTTGAATGTTGGGTATGCTAATGATTGCTTCTCGTTTAATTCCTCACTCAGTATATTATGTCTAGGTACCAAGTTTAAGCAGTATGTCTGCCTGTTCGCCAAGTCTGGCCTATAGTCCAGGAGCATCCATCTCATCTCTAGATAGCAGTCTGGGATTGCGATCTCGCCTCAACATGTCGGGTTCATTTAGATCTCCTTGTAAGTATTATAAGTTGCTTATATATTGGGGTTTGCATCTAATAACTATCTTCCTGTCAAATGGAGATGGTCATGGTACAAACAGTTTTGAATGCATGCCCATGAAACTTTACTTTTGTGGTGTCCCTGAAGGCAGCATATAGCATTCTGTAAGTCTCTGCATCTGGTTGGCCATCTGTCCTGTTGTTTTTTTATCTTATCCATAAAATATATATTATTTACAGTTCTTCAATCAAACTTCACCATTTTAAAGACGTACACTTTATATTGAAAGATGTGACCATTAAGGTAAAAGTATGTATGAAAGGCGTGGTTTAAGGTCATTCCTTATCAACGATTAGCCATGTTATGTTAGTTTCTTGGCCATACATTTGCCTTATTTAGTATATTGTATTAAATCAAAATTCACCATCTTACTGACATACTCTTGAACTTATTGTGCACACCATAAGCAAGTACAAGCCTCAAGGTCAAGGTTATATTTAAAATCATTGCATATTTGAAGGCATATGCCAATGGCAGTGACATTTCTTATTGTCGCGGGAGGTCACTGGTTCAAACTCGGCCGGGTCAAACCAAAGACTTTAAAGTTGGAAGTAGTGGCTTCCCTCCTAACGCTCAGGGCTAAGGGGACAGCATTTCACCTGACTCGTCGGTGTCAGTATAATGGACTGGCCGGGTACAGTCCCTGGGCACCTCATAAGTGCCCCTGAGCTTCAACGATAGAAATGTCGCTGCACAGTATCAGCAAAAATGCTGACAAATTCCATCCCATCCCTTATTGTCTTTGTTTAATGTTCTGCTATCAATCTTCCATTCATCTGATGTGTTGCCCTCACTATAATAGGATGCTTTGAAATTGACATGAATCATAACTACACCCTTTATTCTGATTCAAGGCCCATTAATCATGCAGCAATCCTTTAAGTTGAGCTCATTTGAGGAAGATCTACAATTACCATTTCTTTAGACTTTGGTAAATTTTACTGCCTGGGACTAGAACTCCCAGAGCCATTGCTCTTGAAAGAAATGACAATAGTGATGTTAGAGTCACTGAACTGGATTTGTTATGGAGCTTGATTGTCCTGCTGGTTGTGGGTATTTAAGTTTGAGTGATACTTTCTTTACATGATGGTTATGATGACATCATAACAAATCAAGTTTTAATGGTTAATGTATTCTTTTATTTTTTTCCTAGTAAATAATTAAATGGAGAGTCAGAGATTTGCTCCTCGTCCCGTAATGCATGTGTTCAAACCCCAGTGGGCCAAGTTCTTTTATGTGAGGTTTGGTGTGAAGCTGATTCCAGTGCTGACTTCCATTGTGTTGGGGGTTATACGCAGTCAATTGTCTGGGGGTGTTTTTCTATCTGAACTTACCATGGTGATTATAATTGTGTAAGTGCACTATAATTGTGTAAGTGCATTTGTGTAAGTGCACTATATTTGTGTAAGTGCACTATAATTGTGTAAGTGCATTATATATTGTGTAAGTGCACTATAATTGTGTAAGTGCATTATATATTGTGTAAGTGCACTTTATTTGTGTAAGTGCACTATAATTGTGTAAGTGCATTATATATTGTGTAAGTGCACTATGTTTGTGTAAGTGCATTATATATTGTGTAAGTGCATTATATGTTGTGTAAGTGCACTATAATTATGTAAGTGCACTATAATTGTGTAAGTGCATTATATATTTTGTGTAAGTGCACTAAAGTTGTGTTAGTGCACTATAACTGTAAGTACACTATAATTGTGTAAGTGCATTATATATTGTGTAAGTGCACTTTATTTGTGTAAGTGCTCTATAATTGTGTAAGTGCATTATATATGGTGTAAGTGCACTATATTTGTGTAAGTGCACTATAATTGTGTAAGTGCATTATATATTGTGTAAGTGCACTATATTTGTGTAAGTGCATTATATATTGTGTAAGTGCACTATAATTATGTAAGTGCACTATTATTGTGTAATTGCACTATAACTGTAATTGCAATATAACTGTAAGTGCACTGTAACTATTAGTGCACTTAAATTGTGTAAGTGCACCATAATTGTGTAAGTGCACTATCATTGTATAATTGCACTATAACTGTAAGTGCCTTATAACTAAGTGCACTATAACTGTAAGTGCACTATAATTGTTAAGCACAATTTATCAAGATACATATTAGTTACTATTCTATCTTCAGCTCCATCAGACAAGATGACAGATCTTCAGTCACTGTCCATGTACCTCAGGGAACAAGAAGACAAGGAGTACAAAGCTTCACTTAGTAAGCTAATTTAGTGATTATTTATCTTATAAAAAGGCCACAGTTGAAATAGTTGAATAAACAGACAAAATCTCATACAAGTATTTACTGTTGCTAAGGGTGAGAAATTCTACCATAGGAAAACAGTGTAAGTTCTGATCAGCCAGCCCATACCAGTGTTCTGTCTAGAGTGCATCCTAACTCCACCTGGCACCAGGGCTCGAATTTAAGCTTGCATACTTGCTAAATGCAGTTTCGCCTGTAGCTACTTCAAAATAAATCAACCTGTTAAAGTCCTGATTGGAACAACAAAACCTTATGACAAACGTTTTTGAAACCTCAGTAACAATTATCTTGTTGTGGTACGTTTTACAATGCAATAAACAGGTTTTCATGATTTGGATCACGAGTATTGAGGTTTCTGACGTAGCGCGCACTTGTAATACCCAGTGCATGCTATTCGATAGCCTTTGTGTTTTCTGTGCATAATGTAGTGTATTGTCTGCTCATCTATTTTAAGCAGAACTTGGCTTCTGATGATCTCTTATGTGTGATAGCAGGAGAGTCGCTAACAAGTGCAGCAAGTGTCTTTTTTTTAGATTTGAATTCCAAGTATGGTAACAGCAAGTTAAACATTTTAAGGTAAATGCCTTTGGAGCAAGCTAGATTAAACATTGCCTTACTCAAGCAGATTTCATAGCTGGATGATCAGGCTGAGTACTATTTGCAAATTACTTTTCTTGGCACATGTATAACTCTTTCATTGCAGTTATGTTGTAAAAATGTATTATAAATACACTATTTAAAAACATTTTTTTTTAAAAAAAAAAGTATTTTCTTTTTCTTCTAGACTCCTCTGATCTGTCATTTGGCAATCACTCATTCTCTAGTTTTGGACGAACTGGCCTGGACTACAACCAGATTTTCTCACGGAAGAGCCAATACCAGTTGGCAAGTCGCTCCCCTCAGTCTCTTAAATCTCGACATGATGTTTCTGACAACATGGGAGAAGAGGTATGTGTTTAAAGTCTTATGTTTTTCTTAAGGTCTTATTCATTAAGCAAGTCAAGTTAACATTTGTGTGTGATTATATTTCCTAAAATATTAAATGGTCTTTTTATGTATTGTTTACACTTTTTAAAATTGTACAATTAGAAAATAGCAGATTAAATTGTTAACATGGTGCTACAATGAATGGACATGAACAAAAGGCTGATTTTCTCTAAACTACCCCATATATGGTTTTACACAATATGGTAAATATGGTACTGCATTAGTGGTGCATATTGTTTTGCCACTGCCACTATATGTCGCCTATTTCGCTGCTGCACATATTGATCCTCACTTGAACATTAAAATATTTTTTAGCTGTTTACATTAACATTTTTGTTGTTTAACAGGTATGGCGCCCCCTTGGAGTGACAGAGGATGATTTGTACTTGTGGGGAGAGAGATTGAGGAAGGTGAGTTATCTTTGGTCTCTGACTTTAATTGACTACAAATACTACTTTAGTGTTTGTCTATGCCACACATCTTGATTGTTCATAAAAGTTGTTAACACACCATTGTCAATGACATTGGTACCAGACATGAGAACGTTGACCACTGTTGTTTCGATGCACCATCAAATTTAACTAAAGCTTAAATTATTCTAAACTGCTTGACAAATCAAATTAGAATTTAGAAAACTGTAAAATAATAATTTCTTTTTACATGGCTCAAATGAATAAATAATACCTTAGCAACTACTTCCTTTTGTGGATTAATAAATTTTAAAACAATTGTAATCAAACCAGTTTAGTATAAGGCAATATTTGAATTAACCTGTAACATCTGTGCCCAAACTTGTCTTCATACTAACTGAAGGCACCTGTGGCTGGAGACTTTGAATCACAAATTCTGTCTAAACATTGTTTTGGGGTTTTCCTCCTCAAATTACAGCTTGATTTGTCTATGTTGATGGGTGGAATGTTAAAAAAATAAAACTTTCTTATTTTAGTGGATAGGGAACACCATTATGGTTGCTTTGGCTAGAGAAATAAAAAAAGTAAATACTTTGCTGCGAAAGCAAGGGTGCGAGGATACGGAAATTGGAGGTAAGTCTGATTGGTTTCTGTTGAAATATAATGAAGTTGTTGCTTAATTCATTCTCCAAATCCAGCTGTAAAGATCTTGTCTGTTAATTTGTCTTCACTTTGTAACAGTTATCATTATGTTTTTTTTCTATAAATTGCCAAAATAAGTATGGCTTAGAAAGTTTTAAATACTAAATCAAAACCATATTTAACTTCACAAATTTATTATTTGACTAAAATATAAAAAAAAAATAAAAAAATGTGAGGTTTGTACTGAGCACCTCAAATATAAGCCAAGCATTCTAACCATCTGGTGGATATTATCTCATTGCCTCGTTATCTTAATTTCCTCCACCACTGTTGAAAGAACTTACAAGATGTTACTGTTTTACATTTCACTGTTAGAAATACTGCAGAAAAAAATCATTGTGAAAAATATACTAAATATTACAATATATTCTTCATGAAGACTGAGTTTTGGGAGTTTTAAAAAAACATTATTTTTTTTATCAAATTCAGGATTTATCAAATTCAGGAGCCGATTTGGATGTGTTTTTTTCATCAACACCCATTATTTTCCTGTGGTCTTCCTCCTCCATCCTTCATATAGAATAAGCTAGTCCTGACCAAAGATCATTGTGGCTAACTTTTTATTGTTTGGTCATGTTTAAATATAGTTTTAAATATTGTATAAAGTTGGAATGCTCATGGTTAAGCAGATTCATAATCCTAAGGTTGTTCAGCCTGTGGGCTGAGATAGTCACAGCAATACTTTCTATGTACAATGGTCTTCAAATCTGTGTCTGACAACAAATCACAAACTGTATCTTAGAGAGATTAGTATGTACTCTCTTGTTGATGCAGCTAGTACTGACCAGATAACCATATGAATGAACATTTTTTGTTTATGTATTTTTTAGAATTCATATATAAAGGCTTATATTTGTGTGTGTGTGTGTGTGTGTGTGTGTGGGGTTTGCACATATTTCTTTAATGGTTAAATACTCAGCAAGTCATAATTTAAAAATAAATTTTACTTTCCAGAGGTGGGAGTGTCTACATTAAAACAGCTCGCTCTGACCAAGGGTCAGTACATCCCAACCCTCAATGTACTGGTACCTTACTTAGACTTCTGTGCTAATCAAGACTACCTTGTTAAAAGGATCAAAGGTAATTAGTAGTTGACCTTTTAAAAGTTTAGTCAAAGTTATTACTTGTGTTATATTTCTTGTAAAGTATTTAAAATATTTAAAGTATTTTTTCGTATTATGTCTAAAATGTAAGAAAAATCTTTGCAAAATGCACTTTTAAAATTCAAATAATGTTTTTGCTTGAATCGTAGGTGGTAAATATGTTTATGAACAGTGGCAAAGACTGCAAAAACAGGAGAAGGAAAAAGCAACAACTGTTAAATGATGTTTTGAATGGTTAAAATTGTGCTTTTCAAATGTAACAAAAGCAGCAACAGCGTTAACAACAGTGGCATGTACGAGTACAACAACAGCAAGTAAATACAGCAATTGGCAGACAGTTTTTTTCTTTCATTAAACAAAATCTTATTTTCAGAGCTAGGCAGCGATGGTTGTATCAGTGAATTTTCCTGGGCAAGTGGTGGGGTCCATGGCAAGACCTGGGAGGAACATTTACCTACTGATGCTTCTGTAAGTACCTGCTAGAATACACTTCGGGATAAAAGAAATTTTGCCTGGGCCTGTGTGGTACATTGTAAGAATGTGTTTCAACAACTATAGTCACACTTTATTTATAAGAATACTTAATAATTACACTGACAACAGTATAAATGTTAATGATAATTATTAATGTAGGATTTTGTCCTTACAGCTGGTGATGCACATGTTCTGCACATACCTGGATTCTCGTCTACCCCCTGAGATCAAGTTCCCAGATGGCAAGACATTTACCTGCCAGTATTTCATTAAGACTCCTGACAAACCAGGTAAGTTATCATGGATGCTACTTTGCTATTGCAATTGCCAATGTTTTTTTTGTATTCTGTAGAAGGAAGTTAACCTGGTATTTTATCAGTCTGATTTTAATTGTTTTGTTTAAATACTCTCATAAAGTTCCCAACATTCACCATTAAAATAATAAAGATCCAGGGTATGGTTAGTCCATGGTATGAAGTTTTTACTTCTTAAGTTTAGTAAGCCTTCACAGGAGACTTAATCTATGTACAGGAGTCCCCATTTTCAAGGCTACCATACCATAGTTGTATCAAGGGTAGTGATATAGCACCATTGTTTACACTCAAACAACAATTTAGGAAGTTCCACAGCTGTTATGTCATCATGAGTATCATGTAGCAGTCCCACCGTCTGTCCATGCATACACATGCATGTCAGTACATCCCACCATCCCATTTTCATCTCTGTCTCAGCCATATCTTCTGTTGTGTTTACAGTTATTCAATCAAACTTCACCTTCTTACAGACGTACACATTAAGATGTGTCATCCATAACATTTTACAGGTGCTAATATTAAAGTCAAGGTCATAATTAAGATCATTCTTTATTTATGGCTACTTATGCTTATTTTATTGTTATTTTGGTCATTGTTCACAGGTATTCAATTGAACATAACCATGTTATTAACATTCACCTGGAGATGTGTCACACCTACCATTGTTAAGTGAACCCTCGAAGTCATTGCATCTTTATGGGCATATATCATTTCTTCTTGGGATAATGTGACATGTCTAATAATGTCCTGTAGAAGAGCTACTGGTGAAACATGATTCATATCCTGCAAGCAATGATACTTGACTTTGATTAAAAATACATCTTAATGTTAAATGTTCCTGAACTGAAGTTAAATGTCTGGTTTCTTCAGTAAAGTAATAGTTTTCTGCCATTTTTCAGACTTGACAAAGGAAGATAATATGTTACTGTATCAGTCAGATATCAACCCACCACATTTCCAGGTCGTTATCAAAAATACCATCTATAATCTACCCAAGGTAAGCAAATCCTTCAAATAAAGAATACTAATTAACATATTTTTTGACTGTTTTGTTGAGAATTTGTCAAAAAAGTGACATCCTTGTTTTATCTTTGTTAATTGCATGATTGCATATGAGGGTATTTGCAGAAAAGAATTTTTTTTACTCTCATGCATTTGCTGAAATAAAATCGAAGATTTTATTTTTAAGTTAAAAAAAAGGTCTTTATATATATATGTTCTGATTTTTCTGTTCGTTTCAGGGAAGAAATAACCTGTTTCATGCCATCCTGTTATTTCTATACCATGTCAAGTATAAAGAAAATGGGAAACTGGGGTGAGTTTTCTTTCATTACTGTTACACAAAGAAGTGTTAATTAGCAGAATAGTTAAGATACACGTTTGAGTTCCATCACAGGGTAACATGAATTCCAGTGCTTGGCCAGCATGTCTGATTTCTAGGTAGTCTGTTTTGTACTGATCAGGTCCATCTGGTGACCCTGATCTGTCCCTGTGGGTATGATTCATCAAACTTGGTTTTAAGCCAATGACTGTCTGGTCTACATTTGTTAGAAATCCTGTTGATTGTTGTTTGTTTGTTTATTGGGTTTATCATCCCACCAACAATATTTCAGTTATCTTGAGACGGTGTCCACTTGAAGCAGATATAGTGCTGCCTTCACTGTGTATAGCATGCCGTGAACACCTGGCATGATACCACACCCAGTCACATTATCCTGACACCGGGCCAACCAGTCGTGGAACTACCTTATATTTGCTTGAGCATTAGCACTACCATTTTTAATGACTTTAGTATGTCGCGGCCCGGGATCGAACCCGGTGCCTCCCGTACCTGGAGCCGACGCTCTACCAATTGCGCTACCAGGTCCGGTGTGTTGATTGTTGTGACCATCTTAGAGTGAGAAGTATGAAACATTTAAAACAGAAGTTGTGTATACTAACATGATATGGATGCTGCAAAGTATTCCAATGATCTTGTAGAGATGCAGAATGTTTCATTTGAACATCACCAGCTTACTGCCTTATATGTAGTGATGCCATCCAGATGTTTGAACCGGCCGCAATAGCTCAAGTGGTAGAGCGTCGGCTTGCGGATCTGGAGGTCAGAGGTTCAAACCCTGGCAAGGTCAAACAGAAGACTCTAAAGTTGGTAGTAGTGGCTTCCCTCCTAACGTTCGGGGCTAAGGGGACAGCATTACGCCTGACTCGTCGGTGTCAGTATAATGGACCGGCCGGGTTCAGTCCCTGGGCTCCTTATAAGTGCCCCTTTGCTAAAACGATAGAAATGTCACTGCACACAATCTGCAAAATTGCCGGCACATCCCATCCCAGATGTCTGATGTTTAAACTTAATTTTGGTGTGATTGACAAGTCACCATCCCAATGTGCCTTAAAATATTTACATAAACTACTAATTATACTGGGCTCTGGAAAGTACAAGTCTGGGCTTGACCAAAGCTTAGGGCATCAAACATTGTTTTAGTATTGCTTCCTATTTGATTCTGTTTAAAACAATGATTGTAAACAGGCTGGTTGGCTGGCTGACCTAATGTCTTTATAAAATGTAAATTTATTGGTGTCATAGTGAAGGCAGTGCTGTACTTGATTTAATTGATAATCAGACAGTATTTTTATTATTGGTAACATTTTTGCTCATTTCTGCATAGAGTGACTCCACCAAGTTTACTTGATTACATGTAGATAAATTGTTGCAGTTTCTTTTTTATGCAAACCTTGTTTGAATGATACTTAAAATTATCTAATTCATCTAGTAACACGCTTCTTGTTAAAAATAGTTAAAAACTTGCACCATCCAGGATTTGGCTGTCTGAATATAAGTACACTTTTTTGGTGATGTGTGGCACTACAATTTGGCATAGATTTTGATACACTTAGTTTAAATTTGATGTGGATAATTTAAAATGGTATGCTTCTAACATAAGTGACCAAACTACTAATAATGGAGCAATCTTTTCTTTGATTTAGTGAGACACACTTCTAATATTCTGAATTGTATGTTGACATGCCAAAAGCAGTTATGTTGTAATATCAAATATCTATTAGAACCGTAAAATGCAGTAGATCTTCATATTAAGACAAACAAACAATAATATTTTGTATTAAGCAGCCAATTTTAGGCTGTCACTTGGGTGGCTGCTTAATACAAGTTATTTTTTTCTGTATGTGAAAAAGAAATTAACAAATTTAACCTCATGCCACTACTCACATACTCTAGATGCAATGATTTAACAATGGTATGATGTAACACATGCTCATAACATGCTAATATTTTTCTGTTTTCCCAGAAGGGTCAACCTCGGCATGTCTGGAGTCAACCTTCTCAGTGTTCTGGATCCATGAATCTCATTAGATGTTTGTTAATGGGACAGATGTATGGAGTGACACAAACATCACACTCTGTCTGAATCATCTAGTGGGATGTGAATATTTTCGATGATGTGAGAACTATGCTTCATAGTTCTTGGCATAGCAGTTCTCACTATGTGTTTGCAACTGTTACCTAGACTGATAAAAAAATGTCATCATTTTGTTTCTGCATCATGGAGAGAATTTGGCATGACAAGTGAAGTACAATTTGAATTTTATGTGAAAGTAAGGAGGAACAGTTTTAGCTTTCATAAATGTGCAGTGAACCTTTGATACTTGTGGGAGGTGGTATAAACAATAATAATGAAATATTCTCATTGTAGTTCTTTGACATATATTGACCACATACATGTTAATGCTGCAAGCAAAGTTGTTTGCTGTAAATTTGAATAATTTGATCATCTGTGAGTGTAGGTTAACCAATGTGTATTTGTGCACATGTGAATGAAAGATATGTTGTATAAGATTGTTGTGTACAAAAAATTCATGGTACGATGTGTGGTATATGATAAGGAGAAGTTTCTGTACTTTATAAATTATGTGAATACGGTAACAATTCTCATCTCATTATATGTGAATATGCTGTTAATATTTTTTTCCCAGTTCGTCTTGTGGGAAAAAGTATTGTTTTAATAATAGCTATTTTTTTATCTGTTTGTTTTGTGTTTATATGTACTATCCACATAAAAATTCTTATTACATTTGTCACATTACAAAATGTTGAGTCTTCTGGGAATCCTGAATTAATCAGCATTGGAGTTTCAGTTAATGCCTACTGACTAATGTAGTTGCTCCATGTGCATAAATTTGTTAACATATATTTATATATATTCCACTCTTATCTTTCTAGGGGCTGGGGTGACACCAAGTTCACACACTAATTTTGGTTTATGACCCTCCCCGCTATGATTTCCCAGCATGGTAACATTTCTCTCCTCTAATCTGGCGAGGAGGGAGGGGAACTACTACAGGGTTTTTAGGCCATCTCAATGCCTTACATTAGAGTATTAAAAGGGACCCAAAAAACAAAACACAAATTATAAAAGAATATAAAACATTTACTTTTCCCATATAATAAAGGTCACAAATCTAAGAAAGTATTAATCAACTGTTATCTGTTTTAATATTTGCACAACACTTAATATCCTCTTTCAACAACATTGTTATATCACATACAAAAATATAAATCAGTGTTATTGCACAAACAAAATCTACAGGTATTTTTCTATTATTAACAGATGCATTTAGATCTTCACCTACTTCGTTTGTTAACAACTCAAACTATTTGCAATCAACTTCATGCAAACGTAACTAGAAAAGTTTGTATACATGACAGCAAAAAATACAGATCCTGACCAGACAGATTACAGCAGGTTTTAAACTTAATCCTGATCACTTTGTTCAAAAGGTGTTTTGATTTTCTTAAATGGAATGGAAACATTGCACTGACACAACTATGATATTAGTGGCAATTTTTATTTATTTATTATTATATATATAAATTACTTATTAGTGTTGGAATTGTCTGACTAGCACCACTGGCACTCTACAGATCAGCTGGCAGACCTCCACTGTCCAAGCGTCCCAAAAAGCTATTGCCTCAACCTGTAACCCATGCGGTAATGGTCTGAAGAGTATCTGGTTGATGTCGAGCCAAACGGTCACAGGTACTCTTGCGCAGGTTAAGAGTGACTGAGGTTAAGATTAGCATATGAAGTTTACAACATGATCTGAATTAACTTTATTTGCTTGCCCATTGCTTTTTTTTATTCATTCAGAGCAGATTAAAGGCAGATACATGTAAGCAAAAAAACCTCCTAATAGCCTTTAAGGGCACTTTAAACTTCAAGTAGATTCCTATGAAAATACATGCAGTACTACATACAGTATTTTTACACGTTGATAATGCTACAAAGAAGCATAATTTAGATGATGACTACCTGTTTAATAAACCTGGAGTCACAAAGCCATTTGTTCCTTTATTATTTATGAGTGACAATCTCTTATTTTACAGCAAGAATGTTGAAAGCTGGTTTAAGAAAAACAAAACAAAAAAGGTCTATTTGTAAAATATTCTAATTCAAAAAGAAAAAAATGAGCATGGAAGTAAAACTTGAGATGTTTCAAGTCTTCTGTCAAATTTAGACCTCAACAGTACTAATTTTTTATCATTTATATGTTTCAGTAAGCTCATAAATGTCAAGGAACTTGAGAGCAGTATTACTAATTGTACAATAGCCCACAATTAAATGTGATTAACACCTTTCTTTGTAGACCTTACAGTTGTAGCTAAATGCATCTGTAGTGACTAAAACAACAAAACTTTAAAACTCTGTTGACAAAACAAGATGGCCCAATTCCCTTGGATACTTCAAGTACACACAAACATGCTTTAAGCTACCCATAGAATATGTGTTAAAAGAACAAAACCAAGAAAAAACATGTTTGGGTTATTTAATATGTAAACATCCAAATGACTAAACAGAACTATATCAAACATTTTACCTCATATTATTTAAATACGCAAATTACTTGCTTCATAATTGTTGAAATTATTCTTTCTGTAGTTTTAAGTACTGAACAATCAAACTTTGATTTTACATCACATTTTATAAATTAACACATATGACAAGCTAATAGACCATCCATAGAAGGAGAACTAAAACAAAATTGGTCAATCTATAAGGAAAATAAGTAAAAGCATGTTTGAACACCTCAGGAAAATTGCCAAAATATGTATCTATAAACTGAAAGCATGTAAGCCAGTAATCAACATTTATTCATTTCACACTTAAAACACTAACAAGGAGTGCACAATCTTAAAATGCAGTAAATGCAAACTGGAGTTTGGATAGTACCTACTTTTACTACAAAATATTAATAAAGAATTCAAAATTCTGACAGAAATGACATTTCTTTTAAACTATTATCCAAATAAATTATAACAAAATTTGCTCACAATGGGGGCAACATTGTTTTTTATCATTTACATTTGGAAATCTTATTTATTAATAGTCTTAAGCTTGTACATGCATTATTTGAAAAAAGCATGATTGTGCATTTGTACAAAGCAAGCCTTAACATATAAACATTAAAGTGAAACAGATATTTAACCAATAAATTACATGTAGATATGCTACAGTGATATATGATTGTAGGACTAGAGCAATTGGAGACTTCCAATTATTTTGATTTTCACAGATTGAATTTTTACTGGTTCAAGAATAAAGATCTCAAAAATATGATCAATAGGTGATCAACCTGGCAGGTTGGATTTCTGCATTATTTCTTTTGCAATTACAGTTTTACAGAAGGCTAATTACTTAGAAGTAAATAGGGCAGATCTGGATCACACAGGAACAACTGCATGTTTGAGAAGCTGAATAAAGAATATTCACATTTTTATTGCCAAAAACAAACAAAAGAGACCTTGATTATATGGCTTTTCTTTAAGATTCAGATGTAACAGTCTTTACAAGATGAGGTAAATGTATAGAAATGTTGGATTAAAAAAATCCCCTATGCCTGTTAGTTTTCAAAACCCAGTATACCAGTTAGTAAATTATGACAACTATTTGCTCATCTGTGGGTTGTTTTCCAATATTCCATGGTTGGGACTTGCGATGCACAGAATTTTAATAACGGTTATAGGTCCCTACCAAAGTATATTTAAAACAACACACAAACCACCATAAAGTAGTTTTATTCAAACACAACCAGGTCATACAGATTTCTAATATATACCTACTTTCATTTCATGTATTGCAAACTGATGAAGGATGTAAAGTGTCAACAACAGTACAGTACTTGCATCATGTGATGTTCATCAATAAACACTGACTTATCAGTTGACAGACATGGTGCTTGATGATGGGATATAAAATGAATGCATCACTGTGATGTCACATGCATAATAGTATATTTGGGCTTTATATACCACATTTGTTCTTCTATAGGTTACAAACTGGGAATTTCCTAATCATTGTAGAATGAACAATGAGGCAAATTTAAACCAGCGGCCATTTCCTTAAGTTTTGAAAAATGCTCTAAGACAATAAGATATATTTTAAGTTTAGTAGGCTTTATGAATTACAATGAAGACATTTTTTTACATCTAAACCCATACTTAGTCATTTTCTAGACTCTGGAAGAAGATAAACGGACCTGGCTTTATCAACAGTGTATATACAACTTATGGAATAAAGATAATTATGGCTTATATACAAATATATATACAAAAAACACAGTATACATATTTTTCAAGATCAAAGTATTGTCTAAATTGAATAGGCACATGGAGGATTTTACATAGATAAGTTATGATATGTACTGGTATATGTTGTTTGAAAAACAATACTTTTCACAATAGATATAGTATTTAAAGTTACTTAACAGAATACAATATGAATGTCCTAGAGGTAATGTGGAATAAAAATATAGTGTAATGTTGCACTACAGAACAAAAGAGAATATTTACCATATGTTTGTGTTTTAGGCTCATATTATTACAAATTGTTGTTTATACTTGAACTAAAGGTTACAACTTACCATGACACAATATACAAGAGAGAAATAAATAGAACGTAAATTTAAATCAGATTAAAATCTAGACAAAATCAAAATATTAATAAGCAAAGTTTTTGCAGAACAAAAAAAATCTATGTTTCTACAACAAAAATGTATACTTATAACCAAGAAATAAATATGATTTTTTATGTAATAACTGTAAAAAGCTGATACTGTTACAATATTTCACAATTTCTTCTAATGATAAGTTCTAAAATCATTGATGGAAAATTTTTGACAATAAAACATGCCGACATTAACACGCAAAAAAGTTCTTTTAATTGACTAAATTTCTTCAACTAACTCATCAGAGGTGAGGGTAAATAATCTTACAGATAAACTTAACAAATTGGAATGAAAAAGATTCTGTACAATGTCCTTTAAGTGGAATAAAATAATGTTTTTTTTCAAGTATTTAATTTTTAGGTACATATTCATATTCAAAGTCATTTTGCATTATTCAAAGAATTATGGCATATAACACAACAACTGCTTAATTAAGAAGATAGAAAAACATCTTGGTCTAATGAAAATATTGACCATATAAAATAATTATTGACAATAATGACCAAACTATTTTTTACCACCAGCAAAGTTCTTTTTTACATAAACCAAGAAATAACAATATTTTTATTATAAACAATGTCACAACACATTCTGATTTTCACAACACATTCTGATTTTGAAACAACCTCATGATCCAATAGTATCAATAAAAAAAGTTGGACATCACAACCATAGTAATCTTCAAGGCACAGGTATAAAATGTATATTTGTGTACTTTACTCAATTTCTTGTGTATAATAATTAGGATTCTCAACTCACAAAATGGGTCTGGGGGATGTGGGGGATGGACCTATGGGATTTTAAGTCCCGACCTCAAACGCCAGGCCTCTTGTAAGCATCCATAGTCTACTGTTTAAAATGTTTGATTCCAAATCAGAGGGTGATTGGTCCTATATAGCAACCCTCTACCAACCACAGGATGACTTCTTTGGCAAGACTTAAGACTTTTAACTGATCCAGATCAACATTAATTGAAAGGACTTGTTGCAAACTGACAGTAAACAAATAGATATATGCTAAACCATTTCATCAAAGGGCTTACATGTAATTGGCGCTGAATGACTGATGCAGTCAAATCATGATACTTCATATCAATGAATGTAAGGGCTACTACAGATACATCGGCCAGTCTTGTCATTCTTTCTTTATATACCATGTAAAAAAAATTTATGCTACTTTGACTGGGATATATTAGTTGTCCACGCTCAATCGGATGACAATCATAGACCCTCGAGTCAATTACCTACTAAATTATATGGCAATTTTATGAATGCGAAATGCGTACCTCTGCGAGTGACCACAGCTCTTGCATTCAAGTTCCTATTTCCCTGATTGACACTTCGATTGAGTTCAGGACAAACAGTGAGTGTGCTATGTTTGTTGCTTTAGGTTGACCTGACATTAAGTAATAAACGAAGAAGGGTTATAAATGGATCAGATTTGAATAGAGGATCATAATCCGGCTATGCATCCAAAAATAGGTCAGCAGACTGCCATTTTGGCAATGTCAAGAGAGTTGAGGTGTGTCAACTTAAGTTTTGTATACTGTAAATTTGGATTTGGTCACACAATGTTTTACGCTGTTATTGTATAAACATGTATTTTATCATAAATATTCATACATCAATCCTTCCATGCTTTGATTTTCGATTCAATCTACACTAGAAAAATTAGACATAATTACGAAATAACGTCTCAAAAAGATTGTTTGTCTGTTTATTGTGTTTATCATCCCACCAACAGTATTTCAGTTATCTGGAGAAAGTGTCTACTTGAAGCAGATATAGTGCTGCCTTCACTGTGTATAGCAAGCCGTGAACACCTGGCATGATACCACACATCCTGACACCGGGCCAACCAGTCGTGGAACTATACTTATATTTGCTTAAGCGTTAGCTAGGGAGCTATACCATTTCCATTTTTAATGACTTTGGTATGTCGTGGCCCGGGATTGAACCTGGGGCCTCCCGTACCTGGAGCCGACGCTGTACTGATTGCGCTACCAGGTCCAGTTCAAAAAGATTGATTAACAACACAATGATGGCCAATACATGTATATAGCAGTGTCTCAAAGGTACGTTACGATTTATGGAGTCTACGATTTTACAAAGGTTTTGGTAAATGTTTGTTGTATCACGATTTGATTGTATACTAAAGCCAAAGGGAATAAACTCTCATGACAAAGTTTAAGATAGTATGACTTTATCTCAAATGGATCAGGAATATCACATTTGCTTAATTACAATATACATTTGATTCATTTTAAGCAACTCCATGAATGTCAAATATTTAGCAAACTAAGTTTTTAAACAAGCTAACCATGCCTTGCACATGCTGGTCTCAATAAAGGACAGCACTAAACAAACAAGGCACATCAAGTTGTCCAGATGTGTCTACAGCTGATATCACTTGCTGAATACAGAAGCTTGAGACATATTTAACACCTGATATTGACTTTACCTTTAAAACAATTTGAATATTAAGACCATGTCCCTTACAAACCCTTATAGATTAGTAAATGGTGGCGTGTAAAGAAATTGTGCAAACAACCTCTGTGTGTCAAATAATTTTGCCATTATTTTTGCAAACAGGATACTGATTGCTCAGTCATAGTCAAGCTATGAGTTAAGGCAAACTTGTAAAAAATCAAAGTTCAAGTCATTTTAATGGAGGCTTAAGTCAGTTAAAATTGGCATGGATTGCTCTTCAAAGCCTCATAGTGAAGGGGCTAAGGCAGTACTAAGTCTTGCAATAAAGTTACTCTTTCCTAAACATTCTTGTATATTTCACAAAAGCATAATTTGTAATATGAACTACCATCAGGTAAACTATATTCCAAATGCTAATATTATTGTAGGACACCCTACAAGTTCATGTGGTTAATGTCAGACAATTGATTAAACAGCATAGATGTTGGAAAAGGTTAAATAGGTCCTGCTATCATTCACATATTTGACAGTTTTTCTTTTCACAAGATTCAGCATTTGAAGCAAAATAACAGCAGTGTATCTTGTAGTGTGTTTTTAAATACTATTATAAGACATTTATGTAAAGATTAACTGAAAAAAGACATGATTAAATTTCAAAGGACATTTTTAAAAGCAGTTATTGTAATAACAATAATACAATTAAATTATGAATAGAGGAAATGTGATACAAAGCTTTATGATGATCACCTAAATCAAAATAACTAAATGGTGTAACAGTGCTTTAATTACTGGTAGACAGCTAATATTGGCTAAATAAATGTGCTTTCACATAAACATTTCTCTTACATTAACATTCATTTCTTTCACCAACAGTTTTATTGCAACTTAGTTTCTCTTAAGTTAGACTATTGCTACAACTTGACAGATCTCAAAATGAACAGTTAAGTTTGATAAAACTAGCAAAACTAAAAAAAAATGAACCCTTTCATAAATTCCAAATATTTCCATTTTCTTTTCTGTTTCATAAACAGTTTGGCTTCAAAATAGTTTCTGTTTGATGAAAAGAAATATTTTTCTATTACAAATCCATCTTTTTTATTAATGGCCAACTTGTAGAATCAGTTCTGAGTTAGGACATTGCTTAAGCCTAACTTGGACCACTTATAAGCTATCTTAAACACTTCATTGTTATATAATAAAACCTTAAATTTACCTGCTCTATGGTGTGCAACAACCAGGAAATGTGATATTGCGTCTCAGTAAGAAGCATTTTCAGAGAAAACATTTTGAGCATGAGCAAGATCTCATTTTTAAAAATGTTTCCTTAAGTGGGGCAAGATCCGTTTTATAAATATCAGTAAAGCCCTCACAACTGCTACAACTTAGTATCCTTGACATTGGATCTCCGTCGTTGGATGAACGCGTCTTCAACGACCTCGACCTTTGATCCTTCATTGTTGGCATTAGCAATTGCAAGATGTATACACTGTACCCATGGCTCAATGTTCTGTTGACCTTTGGCCTTGAAGACATAATTCTGGTCTGCAGTGAAGATCTCGAATGCTTTTGGAATGTCACGGATTCCTTTCCGCACGGCTTTCACGCTCTGGATCTCTCGAACTGGGAGTGTTTTCTTTCGCTGAAAAGTAAACAAGGTTATAAATAAAAGTTTAAATAGATTGTCTATTTAAAACATATACTTATGAATATTTTTTTTGTCATTTAAAAAACCAACAACAATCTTTCAATAATTCAATGATAGTTCAAAAGCTGTGACTAATTTATTATTTTTTTTACAGAGTATGCATACAGTTTCTTAACACCTAAAAGGGTGTTGAATTAAAGCTTCTACATACAGTAATCAATACCCTTCAAAACACTAATTGCAGGACATTTGAAGAGTGGAGGCTAGAATCCATGATTGACTTAATTAATCTATCCCTAGATTGAGAATTACTTTCTCTCATTTTGTGGATAACTGTCTGAAGAGTCAAGTGATATTAGAAAAAAGAAAACACTAACATAATTATTTAATATAAATTCATACCCCAGTTGCAGAAATATTTCTCAAGAGATTTTTCTTAAGCTCAAATGTTGACTCCCAGAATATTTCTAATTGGAACTTAATGTTACAATTCCTAATTTACACATGACCAGTGTGGAATCACACCTCTTGTATTTTCAGGATATTACAATAAAGTGTGAAACTTACTGGCTTTAATATGTAGTGAATATTTGAACTTGAGAAAAATTTAAGCTGATAAATGTATTTGCACATGTGTCCTGGTGACTTGAAGCCTACCATTTAGAAGTTGTTTTCTACCAATACTGCTGCTCCATCACTGAGATTAAAGTAGCGAAACAAGTAATGAATTAGTTGCCTTCAGCTGATGGCATTTAACAAAACAATGTGTATACTTTATTATATTATGTCATACCCCATCTTACCGAATCATTTTTGTTGTAAGTAATCTGTGCCCCAGACAGAGTGAAGTATCTGGTCTTCCATCTTTTCAGAAACTTCCACCGCCCTTTCTTCTCTTTCAGCTGACCCTGAAACATGTATATTTGATTTTTTTGTGTGAAAGACAAGTTAACTTTGATTAACATAATAAGTTCTAGTCAAAAGGTTCTACTTTACTTACTGCTAGGTTTAGCAAATGTTCTTGTTACCTATGCATGTATTTTCTTAATTAGTACAGGCTATTTAAATGAACAAGGATAAGAGTTAATTATGATCAAAATGATGTAAACAAGACCCCAACTAAATGTGTAGATGAAATCATTGACCCCAACATGTTATCATCTCACAAGGTAGTTCTGGTTAAGACTGAGATTTGAAGCTATGTAGAGACACAAATAGACAAACTTGTTGGCTTCAGTTGTGCCAAGGATTGCCATGTGGATTGCACTCACGCATAAAAGAAAATGTCTGACGTTTAATAGTAAGATGTAAGTGTTATAAACAGCACAGTGGGAAGGGCCAAAGGTATCAGGTAGACCAAGAAAAAAATGTCAATAGATTGTCTTGGTGAATACCATTTACTGACAGAATTTTTTTTTTTACTATTATAGCTATGGACCACACTTCTTGTGTCTAGGCAGGGGACACACAGTGCAGAGATGACTGCAGAGCAGCCATTGCTGGATATAAGGCAAACTCTTGGCATTCTGGACTGCAACCTCCAAAATGAATAAAACTAAAGTGTTGTGACGTTGAGTGGTACAGTCTTATGACATGCAAAATATCACATTGTCATAGCTGTTAATTGGATTTACTTGATCTAGTTTGATACTTGAGTAAAACTGTTTTGTAAACTAAACTTAATATCCCATTTGGATTTAAACTCCTATATTTTATTCCTAGCATGATATTAGTGAATGGCAAATAATGTTGGTCCAGCATAGCAGTATGATCAGCTTAAGCACTATTTGCTACCAGGTCCCTGGATACTAGCCTTTCATGAATAAATCCTCTTCTCTGGATGATTACACATAAAATTTATTTATAACAATAAAAAGGCCTTATTTAAAATTGACATGCTAGACTATATTCATTGAAGAGACAAAAATAAGATCTGCATGGAATGATAGTTAATATTTTCTTTTTTTAAGTACATTTTAATGATATATGCATGGTCTTTTTAGTTATTTGCTAGGAAAATGACTCAAGCCTATCTGGTGTTGGTTAAAAATACAAATGTTTTCATTGAAAAACTAATGCAGCTGGAAAGCCATGGAACAAGAAAGTTTTCAGAACATATGGCATGTACTTAATCCTGCAAAATACAGGACTAAAGAGAGATAAGCAACTCTTACTGTCAATGGCAGTTTCAAAGCAGAGAAATAACAACTTACAGCAATAACTGGGTTTCCATCGGGCATAAGTTCACTCATCTTCTCTGGATGGTTGCACATGAAACAGGCCCAGTACTTCTTGGGCGCATTAAACTCAAACACATCAAAGAAACGCTCATTATGTAATTCTTGCAGCAGGGCATCCTGGTCCTGTATCACAAAAAAAAATGTGTAATGTATTTAAGTGAGAAAGTGCTCATTGTGCAGTAATATGTTCTTTATACACAAGTCAACAGGAATTAATATGAATATTAAGAATCTCAAGTTGATAGTGTCCATAGGCAATGTCAAAATCTACATTAAGGTGATGAGGGATTTTTTTAAAAAAAGTTTCTGCTCTATAATTGATAGGCATTCAAAGATGGTTGCACTCTGTATTTTTAAAAAAACACAACCTCTAACAAATTCTACTCTTACCTTGGCAGAAGGAAAGGAAGATGTAACCAAGGTTATATAGCCACTGTTGCCCTTCTCTGGATACAAGGCATCCCAGCATGCTTTGAGGCTGCTGACATTCACATCCTGTTGACTCAGAGCAGACTGGGACTGAGCCTGAAATGGTATAAACAGATATCTGTGGTATGAATGAGTTATCCATGGTGAAAATGGATTATCCAAGGTATGAACAGATAATTAGTGGTCTAAAAGTTCTTGTCTGACATAAGAAGATTACATGTTTTAATAACATTTTTAGCAGATCCACAATACATCAGTAATAGACATTGTTGTGTAAACTATTATTACGACATTTACGTGCCATTGCGCTTAAGACGTGTTACGTGGATGTCATCTTATAATTATTGTTATTGTTGTCACTATAACGTTCAGAGAGTTCAAAATAGATCGTTGAAACGTTCAGACATAATGAAATATATAATGACCTCAACTGAACTTTTATCAACTATTAACCTCATTTAGATTAAAAAAACAAAGATAAGAGGAAAAAATGAAATAAAAACATAAAGTTGATTGAAATTATAAATCAATGAATAGATGAATGTATCAATAAATGCAAAAATGAATTATGCAATGAATAAATTAGAAATTAATGAAGTACTGGAGGAATTCATGGATTCAGTAATTATTTAATAATGAATGAATAAGTAAGACAAAAGTAAAATGAGATGAATAATTATAATGTTTTACATGGAACATCTACACTTGGGAACATTCCAGGTCTGTATGAGAAACTTTATCTCACCAATTATATATACAATTAAATAATACATGTATGCATAGTTTATATTTTTTCCTTAAATTGAATTTAAGTACAACATAAAGCACATTGAATGTCTGCTCAGAGATAACTGGCCATGTATATTTTTTTCAATTAATAAGAACAATGGGCCTTTCCAAAACAGCTGACTTCAACCATGTTGTGTCAATAGTGGGAAATAAAATCCGATGCAGCTTGTGGTAAGGTTTCAACAGAGGAAAGCTTATGATGCAGAGCAACAATAGCTAAGGACTGTGAAGCAGTGCAAATATAATGCAAACATTTCTGACTAAGACGACCTTTTTCTGGATTACAGATTGACTTGTTACAGCTATTTACCTGGACTGCCAGAAACATGAGGTGTATCCAGGTCTTTGAGAGTTTTGTGTTCAGCGTAAAGCACTGGTTACCATAGAGACAGTGAGGTCCATTGTTAGCACACTGGAAGTTCAGACGAACGTAACGCTTATGCCTGCTGTCTGAAATAAACAGAAACATAATTCTTATCACCTCAAAAATCAAACAAATACCCTTGTTTTTTTTTGTTTAAAAATCAGGATGGTTCACATTATTGCCAAGGATTCACTTTTAAGAGTCAGCACATCAAAATTGTACCTTGGTATCAGCTGTATGGATTTCATACCTGGTTTAACCCACTGACTGAAGGGGTCGTTTACACATTATGACTAGCATTCCTTCACAGTTTAAGAAATGTGGGTCCAATCTCTAGTTATTGATCTTGAACCATCACATTTAGGACCTTCATATTAGCCCACTTATCTGTGACATGGACCCTTGACCTGTTAATCCAAAAATTGTAAGGGGGTCAACTTTGTCATCTACATATCATGACCAATGTCTCTAACAAAAGACTGAGGGCAAATGTGTTCTCTTGATGTTGATATGGAAAAAAATCAAGTTCAAGTTCACTGTGTCTTGGACTTTTTCCACTGATCCAAAATGAATAAGATCAGCAAACTGGGATGTTTGCAGCCAAGCACCATTGCATTCAATCACCAACATCTAAAAACTATTGTGTAAACTATGCCTTATTTATCTCAAATGAGCAAAAAACAACAGATAACAACACTCATACACCACTTACCAACTATGCTGCATTTGATTGGTAATGGTATCCGTGATGATAGACTGTTGATGAAGTTGCAGATGGTGCTGAAATGTTTCTCACAGAAATGTTGGACCCCATCTCTGAGAGGCTCAGGCTGAAACATAGGAGAAAAAAATAAATATTTCCTCTGTTATTTTTACCCACATAAAAGTTTGCATCTTGATCGGGATTAAAACCCATGCATGGAGTTAAAGCAATCATTTTGTCTAATCATACAGTCAGTATTCACCTAAAGCAGACATTATATGTGGTTGTTACTTCATAACAAATACCCTGTGAAAAGTTGTTCAAATTCTGTGTGTGAGTAATGTAGCAGTTGTGCTTGAAAGATATTGTGCAAAAAAGCTATTTTTGTCATATGTCAATCATAAAACAAATTATTAGACAGAAAAAATCCCAACTGATTTAAGTAACAGTTGAGAATATCGCAAAATCCTTATGCCCCGTCACTGATGACAAACCATGAGGGAAAGTTTGAAACTTAAACATACTGGTAAACCATGGCTACTGCTCAGAGTGAGGGCACTGTTCAGTGAAGCTCTGTCAAACGTTGACGTTGGACTCACAGATCTTTCAGTCAGTGCTCGGACATTGGACATGCTGTTCCTGGAATTTAAAAAAAAAATCTTTTATGAAAAAATATACTACAAAATTTTACAATAACCACTAGATATCATAACATAACATAAATAAAAGAAAACAATGATGATGAGAATGATTATAAGGCAGCTACAAATGATGCTGATAATGCTGCTGTTGATGAAAACAGTAATGAAAGTGCATGATGATGTAGATGATAATGACAGCTGCAATGACGACAATGATAACGTGTCCTGCCTACCTTGATGCTTTAGAGAGACTTTGCTGACTTGATCGTGTACTGTTGGCCTGTTGCTGCCGTACACCCACAACATTGCTAGGATAGGCTGGGTTGCCAACAGTGATGATAGTCACGGTCCCCTCAGTCTGGCTTGAGACTGACCGAGTCTCTTTTTGACCGCAACTAAGAAGAAAATAATAATCAAAGTACATGTATTCATTTTTTATGAACAATACATTTATTTAAACACTTTCTTCCCACAGGACTGGAACCCTCGTGGTAAGAAACTGAGCAGTTTTAAGCAGTCATGCTGCTTATTGCTTAAAAGATCAAGACAAAATTTATCAGTTATAGTAAGGACAATATCACGATAAAGCAAAAACCAAACTGAATTAGGCAAGACCATATCAATGTCAGACTGAGACCATGTAAAAATAGTAAGGACAATATCACTATACAGCAAAAACCAAACTGAATTAGGCAAGACCATATCAATGTCAGACTGAGACCATGTAAAAATAGTAAGGACAATATCACTTTACAGCAAAAACCAAACTGAATTAGGCAAGACCATATCAATGTCATACTGAGACCATGTAAAAATAGTAAGGACAATAACACGATAAAGCAAAAACCAAACTGAATTAGGCAAGACCATATCAATGTCAGACTGAGACCATGTAAAATTGCAGTTATATCTATCAAAGCATACAAAACCATATTAGATCAGAAAGAAAACATAATCTATACTCTTGACATACTGTCTCTTTAACAGTCATTAGCTAGACAAAGAAAAATATGTGTAGGTCCAACCTCTTGTTTGCACTTTGTTCTTACTAATTATGTGACATAATGTTAAGCATTTATCAAATAGATACAAGAATTAAAACACAAGATGTAATTAATCTGTGATTTTTTAACTTTAATGCTTTTTTAAGTAGTTAAAAAGCAGGAATGGAAGACAGCAAGCATGTATTATCAGAAATGTTAAGGTGGACCTGTCACAAATGTTTCAATATTTTGTCACTTGATAAACATGTAACTCTCACTTCAAAAGAGACTCAAAATAGTCACCTGATTTCATCACACTGATCATTTAACCATCAAGAAATTTGCCAATTATGCAGTAATAAAAACACTAAGTCGGTGAAGACAGGACATGCAAATAACAAGTAAATAACAACATGGCAGGGGATTGGGGACTGGCCTGATTAGTGTACAATGTCAGGGTCTTTGTCGTTTAGTCAGGTAACAGTGGTCGGATTATCCAGATAAGATGATGAAGGGGCACTGAACATTGGATAGAATAGTGATTGAAAACTCTGCAAATGCATTTGATTTTTTTATTTACTTTCTAATAATAAAAAAATCTTTTTTTTTCTTCCTAGTACTCAATTATTGATTTTTTATATCTGAGAATCAGCACTAGATCATAACCAACTACTTGTTGACATTGGCAATCCTTTTAACTTACTACTTTTTATGATCCTCTTTCAGTTGATGGACCAGAATTCTCACGGCACTTGAGCCACACTGTGCCAGAGTGTTGATTGCTGCCATATTGTCAGCCAGCAGATCATGGTGCAACAGACCCAGTGCCTTTATCTCTTGTAGAATTACAACCAGGGCAGACTGATCGGTGAGACTCAGCAGTGATATGAGGTATGACATGGTGGCAACTGCATGGATCTGGATATAGAAATAAAAATTGTATTGAAGAGACCCTGAAAGAGGGAGATAATAAATAATTCATTTCCTCTTCAAATGTTATGTTACTGGTACTCATCAGAATTATTTCATCAAGACAAATTTGATGAGTATCTACAACAAAGGGAGAAGTAGAGAAATATGGAATATGTTACTCATGATTTGATTGAAATATTGACTTAGTTTTTTCATTAAACAGAAGGCCTTATGCCCTGACTTCTTGTAGTATGAAAACCACAGCTGACTGATTACTGTGGCTCAGTAGTGACATGTTGTATCACGTGATACAAGAGATGTATGAGAAGCACACTGCAATATTGTCTCAGTATAATCATTGTTGAATAAATCCAATACAAAATTCTCTACGAGTATAACAACTAGAGCTGCTCATCAGCGAGACTACATGGTGATAACTGCATGAATCTGGGTAGATCATCAAGAATGGTCGGAACACATGTTTCACAATACAGTACTAGGATGGCTTATCACAGACATCATCAGCCAAGTACCTATCTTTCCTTGAATGTTTTGCCACTTCTCTCAGTACATGCCATCTTACTGCATCTAAGCCAACGCCAACAGAACACTCTTTAGACAGCTTTGCTTAGCATTTGGACTGTAGCCTTTCTAGATTGGCCCTTGATGCCCAATGTTCCAAGCATAGTCCATAGTGAATGTGCAGGGAAACCCCTACAGGCAATTTCCACAGTAAAGATTGTTGTTTTCCATCCTTGGCAGATACATGCATCACAAAGGTCTTGGTACTTCAAGTACTTAAAACTTACAACTTTCTTTCATAGGCTTGCTCTGTTCTTTCCTCCCATGCTACAATTAACTCAACCAGACTACTTCATCTGGCCGAAGGTTTTTAGAACAATGTCTGGAAAAAACAGCTTCTGACCAAGATCTTCCCATATCTCGCAGCTTTTGGCTTCTTGAAGTAGATCTTTGTTGCTTGCTGGCTTGCTTCTTGCTCCACTTTTCTTGTCAAAGGAGATAAAGCTGGTTTTGGGGAGTTTTTTGTCTTTCTTTCTCTTTCCAGTGCATCTGCCAAGACTGTGAGCATTTGGTCATGATGTCACCAGTATCTGCCCTTAGTATGTGCTGCATGGCATGGTGACATTATGTGCTGAGAACACCTTTTTTTCTGCAAAGTAAGCAGGACTCATCTTCAGTCAGTTTCAACCTGTGAGGATTTTATGGTGTTTGCAGGATATCATATACTGATGAAAGGGGGAAGCTCATCTGGAGGGACTCATACTTCCACAATTCCTGAAATGACAGCTTTCTCTTTGGAACATTCCACTTGTCCCAAGCACCCTGCTGAGCCATTTGGACAGATCTTGCTGACCTGACTTCATCCTCCCTCCTTCTGATTTCTGCTTGCACCATCAACTTCTTTCTTGTTTGTTTGAGGTGTCCCACATTTGATGTTGTCTTATTCCTAACTCTTCTCTGCCAAAGTTTGTTGTGCCAACAATGTCTGTCTGCCTCTGGTTGCTCTCAGCCTGTGTAGCTGACCCAATTTCTTCCTGTGTGACTACAGTGCCTGCTTCACTTTTTTGCCAACTGCATGGTCTCTCAATGTCACAAGCAGTCTGGCTTTTGAGACCTTGTATTCCTTTACAAGAGACCCTAATGTTGCTTGTAATTTTGTCAACCTACCATAAGGCCTAATTTTTGTGAAGGCATGGGGGAGACCAAGCCAGCTTTTCAGATGTTTGTCGATTTCCTGCACAAGCCTTTCAACAAGGTTTATCAGTATCTCATACACCATAGGTGGCCACACTAGTTTTGGCAATAGTCCATGTTGATATATAAAAAAAAAAATCAAAATAATAACTGTTTGTCCCTAGTGTTGAATACCCAATGTTTTATATCACCAGTAGGATTGGGATCCAAGCAATTCTAGATGGATAAATGCAAAAATGAAGCCCTTTATGCCCACTTTTATTTCATGGCAGGAAAATGAAAAATGAAGGTTTCTCAAGACAAAGAGACATGGCCTTTTGACTATTTTCCATCTGTGCTTGAATTATTGAACCTTCTATAAAACAAATGAAGCAATATGCATTTTTTTTAGGGTAACGAAGAAAAGGTACCTGAGAAATTGTTCCAACAGCTCCAGTTATCTGTACCACCTGGTTGATGTAGACTGGTTGTTGCTCTGCAAGATGCTTCAGTTTGCCAATGTGGTCCATGAACATGACAGGGTTGGATGTGGACATGTCAATAAACATTGCAAGGATTAAAGGAACCAGGGTACTGACAGAAAGGTAGTCACAGAACTGGCTGATGTGATGCTCCAGCATCTGAAATGGGGAAAAAAATAGATACAGACAAAAATCCACAATGTTTTGAACAAAATGTAATGGTTTTTTTTTGGATATTTTTTTACTATAAAAGTGCAATATATGGGCTTATAACTAATCCACAACTGTCACATTGAATTCAAAACCCACTACAGACATCATGTCGTTTTATACATTCTATAACTTCAGCATCACACTATGTGAGCTAATATCTAATGCCATATGCTTTAAACTTTTTACTGATGCTGCTGTGCTATCATTAATAGTAAGAGATGCGAACTGAATGAATATTGATCATGTTGAAGTGAGAAAGTGGGTGGAGCTTAGATAGGCTGATAAGCTGGTAGGCAGTTATCTAGTTACAAATAGTACAATATATATGACACTTAGTTATTTATTAAGGATATTATCTTGCGGCTTTGGAATGAGAACATTAAAGTTGTACATCTAGGGGCACATATTATAGACAAGTGCACATTTTACAGGATTGTTCAATATACAGCTATGAATGACTGCTACAATTACCCTTGGTTAAAATTTGACCTCTCTTCAAAATACCTGCACAAGATAAACCCTTTCCAAACATTCCACCCTGGGCAAGTGACTTGGAGTTGAGCTACACACAAGTGCACACTTGGGTGCAGACACTGCTACCAAACAACTTTGTATCTATACTCAAGTGTGCATTTAATGTGAGTGAATATGGTAGTCAATTAGTTCCTATTGAATGCTTTCCTTGTCTATGACATAAAATTTAACAAAATTATGAATAGGCCACCATATAGAACAACAGCAAAAGGCTAACTTTCTCTGACACTGCAAACGACTATGTATCTGTATTCAAGTGCTCACTCAACATGACTGCATATGGTACAAAAAAGTTTCATTTAAATGCTATACTAACTTCAGGTTTAGAATTGGCCACACTAGAGAGCATTTTCATTATGACTTATTTTCTCTATAATCTCATGCTGTTGAAGTGACATATACTCAAGGGTTCATTTAACATGATGGAAGATGGTACTCAAAGTATCTATTAAATGCTAAGCTCATTTCGGGTGTAGACTGGCATTGCTACCATACAAAAACAACAACAACAACAACAACAAAAAAAAAAAACACAACAAAACAGCAAAATGCTATTCTATCTCTAAAACACAACCAACATCTTTCAAGTAACTTAACTGTATCTGTATACAAGGACATATTCCAAAAGAGAGAGTACAGTACTCATTGAGTTCCAGTTAGATGCTATGCTCACTTTGAGTTTTAATGTAAAGAAAAGCTCTATGTGAACATTATGCTAACCTTAGGTTTAGATTTGGCTACCATACAGAACACCTGAAGCAGACTAACTCTCTCTGATACTCCACACTGTTCCAGCATCTGTATCAGGGTGTCAATGTTCTTCAAGACAGGCTCAGGATTCTGTGTGTAAATCTGTGGCAGCACACGACATAAAGCACACTTCCCTGGAAAAGCAACAATAAAAATTATTGCAAATGATGTAGCATGATTTTTCACCTTGTTGACAAATTGTTATTTCTTCACTGATTATTGCTTGAAAAAAAAAAGGAACACATCTAACAGGAAAAAAACACTAATCTAAAAGCACTCAGGATTTTATTTCCATCATCATCATCATCAAGCATATAATAATGAAAATAAATGCCACACTAACTCATTTGACACCCACAGGTGTAAGGGACTTAACTCATTGTGACAATTGGTTTGAGACTAGAAATAGTTGTGCCCCTTCCTTAGTCCGGTATGCGTTTTATATGGCACACCTGGTGATAACAAGAGAGATGAGGTGATTGACATGCTCATACTGTTATGAGTAATGAGATGGAAATGACTGGGTACAGGAACTACTTCTACATATTTTTTTCTAAAATGCTTCAAATAGATATAGACACCTATTAATATTGAATCATTATAAAAAAACAAACAATGCTGTAACTCTTTATATGTATTATTTATATTATACATATAGTTACTGGGCAGAAAGTAAAAATAATAAGTGCTCGGAAGTAGCGTTAGTTAAAAAAGGTCAGACATTTAAATTGTATTCCATTATCCGTATTTCACAAATAAAAAAGCCCAATTTATTAAGCCGCTACATATTTATCAAAGTGAAGGAAAATGACTGTTTAAAACTCTGTTTTAACACTTATCAACAAACGTGCAACCATATAAAGGAGCTTATAGATAGTTTCCATGTGATGTCATAGGCACTGATAAGACAGTTTAAGGCAGCAATCTTGGAAAGCAGAAGCTAATGCAGGCTGAAATCTGGCAATATGTGCTGTATTAAACTGACCACTGTGATTTTATTTTATAGCCTATCTTACTGAATTTTATATCAAATTTAACAGCTTTTATGAAGTATTTTAAATATCATAACTATATTTTGTTTGTTTAAAAGGTAAACAAAATTCAATCAAAAAGGTTACACTGTTCATTTTGTTTAAGGATGAGCTAATAATTTTATTTATTTCTGTATATTTAGTCTTTGTGCATTTATCAATTTTAAAAATATTTCATTCTAAAAATATAATTTTAAGAGCTTTCCAATGGTTTATAGATTTTAATTTTTGGACCACAAATTAAGAAATTACTAGAAAATAAAATTCACGCTTCTATACAATTCATCCGAAAATCCCTTGAAGTTGCCATCGAAGATGGCTGCCAAGATAAGGGATCTTCACTGATGTGGAAACTATCTATTGTTTATCAATAGCACAATTATCGACCACTGCTCTCTTGTTTATACCTGCAGCGAGTTTGACCTTTTACCTGCACGGGCATCGATCTGCTGTAAACATTTAAAAGTGGAATTCCTCGATAATCCGTTGTTGCCAAACGAAAAACCCAAAACAATTCGAAACATAAAGTGATATCAAATTATGCTTTTCTGATAAACAATTAATTAAATTCATTTACATTTTTAAATGATCTTTTTAGAGCTAAATACAAGTATTGGTGAATAAAAAGTCGGCAAATTACTCTTTTTAACGTTTCAAAGACGACAATGAATCTAGTTTCGTTATTGTCGTCAAGATATTATACAACATTTAAAATAAATTAGTGTGATGTCATCTTATACAGACAGATCAAATAGTTTAACTAAAACGACATGACATTGATATGAATATCCCAAATCCCTCATGTCGCGTTAACAACCGTTGTCCTGCTTTTTGGCGTCTTTACAGCAATAAGTTCACGTGACCGGTAAAATCGGGATATCCTCGTACACGTTCGTTCAAAATTGAAAACCAAGTCTGGCGGCTTTTTGGTAGAATTCGTCGAAATCTTGCAAGATCGCAAAGGTTCTCGCGTAAGGTTGCAAATATATTCTGTCATTTTTCTGTTACTGTTTTCATACGTGCGGTTGAAACTTGATAAGCCACATATCTTAGCGTTATTACACGTTGCGCACTGCATTGTTGTATGGGCGAAAGAGTGGGTGGGGAATTGTTTGTTTTCGTTTTCACGATATGAAAACTGCAGGCGTGTCACTAGAGTTGGTACTTAAAATATTTGACGCAGAAAGCATTAAATTTAAAATTTTACATTACGAACAGTAAAGTAATCTGGATAGCATTAAGCTGTATTTACTTTTGAAAACAATTTGGCAAAAACATTTAATACAAACAATTTGGTGTGCTTAAAGTAAAACAGGCAAACTGTGCTTATGCATTCAGCTTATAGGTTATGGTGATGAAGTTTATGTTTAGCAATGCCAATATGGAAGCTGCAGAATGCTGAAAGTCCAGTCATATAATAATTATACAACTTAACCTATTAATTTTTATAACTTATACACAACTATAATATGGTATTAAATAATAATAGATTGCATGTGAACATGATGATGATGTCCTTATTGTTTTACACGTTCTTAAATCAACAAATGTTTCAAGCTTTAAACCATGGGTGACTTATCAAAAATGCTGCTTTACATGTCATATGTATAAAAAACAGTCAATGCCTTTACACAAAAACTTTTATGAACTTGTTTGGCCAAAACTTTTATAAATTTGTTTGACCCTTGGCAATGAAACAAAAAAACTGTATTGAAAAAAAGGTGTTCATTGATAAATAAGATGCTTAAAACAAAATTTTGCACATAATTGACCTGTATATTAACCATTTTTTTTTAAATTTCAGCCAGACATGGCAAACACTAAAAAGAGGAAGGCAGAGCCAGCAAAGAAAGCTGCACCAGTAAAGAAACAAAAGGTTGAACCTAAGAAACAAAAAGTTGAAGCCAAAGTGAAACCTGGTGCAAAATCAGCAAAGAAAGGGTCACCAAAGAAAGTGGTCAGTACTAAGAAGACGCCTGTAAGTAAAGAGAAGAAGCCTAACACGAAAACAAAAGCAAATTCCAAGACTGAAAAAGCAGTCAAGAAGAAGCCTGTAAAGAAAGAAACAAAAGGCTCAGCAAAAAAAGGGACCGTGAAAAAAACGCCCAAAAAGGAGGAGAAGAAAGAAAAGTCTGAGAAGAAAAAGAAGGAAGCAAAGCCTGATGTTAAGAAAAAATCAGCACCACCAAAAGAACCAGTGAAGAAGAAAATTCCAATCAAAAAGTCAAAACAGTCTAATACTGCAGCAAAGGCGCAACAAAAAATAGCTCAAGCAAAATTAAAAGCAGCCAAAAGAATAGTCAAGACAACTACAAAATCAACTGCAACCAAAGTGGCAAAGAAGGAAGTAAACATTCCTAAAAAGGTGACCACTGTTACAGGAACTAAAACTAAGCATGTGAAACCAGGCAAAAGAAAAGCTGACTCCCCTGAAGAAGAAACGCCCAGGAAACGCCGAGTTATAACTCCAAACAAAAAATATGCAGATTTTGAAGTTGGTGTCTCACCTAAAAAGGTTTCAGAGTTGAGAGCATTTATTCAAGACAAGAAGAAAGACCCCATTGCAGATGTGGAAAAAACGGAAAAGCCCGTAGCAAAGGTTGCCGAGGCAAAACCTAAAGTTGAAATAGCAGTAAAAGCAGAAGAAGTTAAAGTAATTAAACCTAGTGAAATGAAACCTGCAGAAAAGTTGTTGAAAAAACTTCAGAAGAAGCTTGAGCGTGAAGCAAAGGCAGCCTCTGTCACAAAGCCCGAAAACAAAGTGAACAAAGACAATGCAAAGTTTAAGATTACCAAAATAGTTACATACAACAAGAAACCTCCACTTATGGCTAAAGCAAAAGCACTTACAAAGAATCTTGTAGCTAAGCAAAAGGCACCAATTCTCAAATCTGCTAAAGTTGTACCAGTTAAAAGCCAAGTTACTAAAGAAAAGCAAAATGCAAAGCCAACTAAACCAATGCCAACAAAAGCTAAGCCAGCTCAGAATGGAAATGGTAAAGGCACTCCTACAAAGGTTCAACAAATACTTGACACTGCCAAAGCAAAAAAAATTAAAGAACTGAAAAGAGATGAGCGCCCAATCCAGGCAGAATTTGTGTGTCAAAAGAATGTGCGTTTTAGTGATGACCCCAATCAGAATTCTTGGATTACAGGCATAGATGTGTTTCCCAGTGGTGAAATTGTCCTTGTTGACATGGGCAACAAGAAAATAAAACTGTTCACTAGTGACTTTGAAAAAAGCAGTCAAGTTAAGCTTGACACCATACCACAAGATCTGTCAATCAGTCCAATTGATGCCAGCAGTGCCTATTTTACAAAGCCTTTCTCAAAGGAAGGAATCCAAAAGCTGTCGATGTCTGATGGTGTTCTGACATTGAGAGAATCCTTCTTCACTAATGGCACTAACCGTGGTATCACTTGTACAAAAGCAGGTATCCTCACTTCAGTACAGGATGGGCGATACCATGACCTGGACATCAATTGCTTCAAGATTGACCTTCTCGACTATGAGGGCAAGATACTTAAATCTGTCTCCATGGACGGGTCTGGCAATCGACTCTTCAAACTCCCACTGTACTTTGCTGTCGATCACACTGGTAAGCAGGTGATTGTCTCGGACTGTATCAGGAACAATTCATACATCATTAGCCTAGATCTGACAGGAAAAATTGCCTTCAAATACACCGGTATCCAGAATAATATGATTACTCCTCGTGGCCTTACAGTTGATGAAGATGACAATGTCTACGTAACAGAATGGGAAAATCACAATGTATATATTCTATCCCCCACTGGAAAACGGCTGCAGATTCTTTTTAACAATGCTGAGCTCAAAGAACAAGGTCTTGATGGACTTCTTAAGCCTTATCAGCTCTGCTACAAAAAGCAGGAAAATGGAGGGCGGCTGATTGTCAGCCAAGAAGGATGCAACACAGTTAAGGTTTTCAGAGTGTTTAAAAAGCAAACTGTTCCAGAGTCAGCCGAGAGCAAAGGGGTGGTGGAAGAAGTCAAAAACACTGAACCATCTTCATCTGAGGGTAAATCATCATCATCAGGTACAACAGAAGTGGTAGCACAGGTTACACCAGAAGGAAGCAAAACAGAAGAGAACAATCAAGAGGCAAAGAGTGAAGATGTGTCTGGTTGAAAGAGACTCATAATAGCAGATTATTATTTTTGATATGTACATTCTTTAGATAAGAAAGACAGTGTACAGAATGTTTCTGGCGCCTTAAGAAGTTGGATTCACTCATAAAAAAGCAGATCCTTATTTTGTATGTGTACCGTTTACATTCACTTGAACAATCACTAGAGAAGAGTCAAAAATATTATAGTAAGATATAGGTGCTTGACAACAGATGAAAACAGCCATAGCAAAAATCACAACAGATCCTCAGTGAAAAAAAATCTAAAATACTGATAAATTAGTGATAAAAGAAAACAGACTTGCAGATAATTTCTTATGTATTTATGATATAGTTCACTGACTGGAAAACTGGCTGAATCGGTGCATCCAGAATAGATGGTGCTTCATGAATGCCACTGGGGATAAGTTTAAGAGCATATTCACTGAACAGTTTACTGTTTGATGATAGTAAAAGATATCCAAATCCAGAAAAAAATATTTATGTTGATTGCGTAATGTACCATAAATTGGTGGTGGTTTTAAAACTGTTTTTAGTTAATACTTTTTAAGATGTTATATTCTGCAGTAATAACTATATAAAATTACATTATAATTATGATTCTTGTCTTAAGATTGCAAGTCAACTGACTAATCAGAAAAAGTTTTATAATCCAGAAATAAGTTATCTATTTAATTGAATGTTTTATCAGAAGCTAAGTTACTTTCTTGGCTTGTCAACATGTACCATTGCATTAACAATAACACTAATATTTTTTTTTAAACTAAATTGTTGATGGTTTGATGCATCTCATTGAGTCCTCTCTATTACATTTTTTTATCACAGACCATTATTGTTTGTTAGCTGATTTTATCCAGTGTTAAGTTTTTATGAATAATTTTTGCTTTGCCATTTGATATGGATCTTAATATTTTTTTTATCACTTTTTTATCTAGCATAAGCAATATGGATTTGACATTTTATGTACTCATTAGATGTTTAAAACTTCATTTGCATAGAAAACGTGTTGACATTTTGCCCCCTTTTATAAGGCATTTTATATGTATGATTTTTAAGATATTTTTACTTTTCTTATATGTAAAAAGAAATTGTTTATATGCTTAGCTAATAACAAAACATATATCTGCCATGAATCAAAGGTATGTTGTAAAATACTAATGCATGCCTGTAATCTTTAAATGATTTCTATCTTTCTCTTTATTTCGTGTACATTTTAATATCTAAAAAAAGGAAAAAATGTTCAAATGATAACTTTATTATCTTACACTAGCTTTTACTTTCATATTCAAATTATATACTTTTTCATCATATTTATCCCATCCTAACTGTTCATAAACAGAAAATTTCATTTGCCAAGCACATTGTAATAAAACATTCTATGCAACTACACTATATTGTCTATAATGTCTTGTTCCATTACTGGCCATTGGGCTTGTAGACGACAAAAATGACATTGGGCTTGTTGACGACAAAAATTTCTTTAACTCCCCTAAATACTATTAAGCAATAAAATGTCTTATCAACATTCCAGAAACCATCAGTAATTTATGCTTACAAAATAATCTTACTTTTTTAATTTTTACATAACGGCATCATTATAGTCGATGAGATGGAAAAATAAAGCAGCAAACAATCATTTAACTCTTAAAGAGGTGAACAGCGTCACTTAAACTACAGATATTCAGAGTGGATTTACTTAAGAGTGGATTTACTTAATTGAAAAACTTAATTTTTATGTGGTGAACATTGTTGCTATATACACATCAATGTTCAACATTTGTACCAGCAACCTATAGATACTTGGAAATAGATGCACACAATGCTTTGTTAAATATCCATTTTGTCTGTATGATTTCATTTTGTATTGACAATTGCATAACAAATCATCCAAATTAATGTATCCTAGAGACAAAAGGGTTTATGTTTGCATACAGGGGTAATTTTCCTGAAAAAAGTTATAAAAAAATGAATATTTTATTACTTGGTTTTCACCATTTTAAAATGAAATGATATAAAATCATCCTAATTAAAAACAGAATATGTTTGTTCAGAATTATTCTCAAACACAGATATTACACATAATTGAGAAGCAGTGTCAAACACAACTTTTAAATGTTACACAATTGCCTGCTTGTGGGAATTTGTGTGTAATTTTTGTCTAAGTGCATATATTCTTAAGTAAACTATGACTTTAGACAATACCTAAATTGCAGGAAACATCACTTTAAGTGCCCATTATTTTGAAGACCTATAAATATGCATGTTTTGGCTAAAATAGATATCTGCATTACAGCCCTTCAGTGTCTTAAGAGTACAACTGATATCTAAAAAACGATTAATACATACACAGTTATTGGTCGTTGGTTTACAATTGAAATGGAAGATGACATTGATAAACTGGATTATGACATCACAAAATCCCAATCTAAGTGGTAATGGGGTTGAGTAATCCACTTGTTTAAAAAAGCTAACACCACTGCAGAGAAAGGATACATATTTGTATTGTTATTTAGTGGGTATGGTACAATTTCATCGGATCAGTGGTAATCATTTTGCAGGACCTGTTCAGGTAACAATAAGTTAAATAACTTGTTTTACTGTTTGAGAAAAAGATTTGTGTTCCAGCTGTGGATACTGTCTTCAAGGGTTACATCTTCTTACCTTTGAGAATACTGGTCACGATGAGATCCATGTACTTTGCCAACATGTCAGCGTTATCAATGGCAGCCAGTGATAGGTAGCTGGACACATTATGACTCAGTTCCTTGTGATCACAGGTCAGAAACTTGACCACAACTGGGAT
This sequence comes from Sinonovacula constricta, assembly GCA_007844125.1. NCBI lineage: Eukaryota > Metazoa > Mollusca > Bivalvia > Cardiida > Solecurtidae > Sinonovacula > Sinonovacula constricta. Next base: position 19,388,691 of record CM017566.1, on the reverse strand, counting down.
AGCAAGGGACATCACTCTCTCTTTACTGTAATGCTGAAAGATTTAGGCTTGCTTTATTGCTTTGGGATTTACAAAACAAGTAACATAATAACCAAAAATATTTCAATGTCACTGTCCACTCTAAGCAAATATAGTGCTGCCTTTACTGTGATAGCATGCTGTGATCACCATTATTACCCCCTAGACACATGATAGCTTGTGGAATGAAACTAGAATGTGTAAATGTTCTTTGAAAATATGATGAAAATAAGTAAAGAAAATAAGGAATATTGCTATATAAAGTAAAATCCCTCTATTTTGACCACCTTCAATTCTAACTCAAAGTGGTTTAGTGAGTTTATCTAAATAGTGAGATCGGATTAGTGTATGAAACCGAGATTGTTAATGTATCAAAGTGTCTGCCTTACACGCCTCTGACTGTTGAAAGGGGCATAAAACAAAACACAAACTAACACACTTCTTTTCAAAATGTTTTTAACAAAATTATGCTGTGTCAATGATGTTATGAAAATATTTTAACTCATAAAAACCACTGATGCCACGAAATGACTTATGATAATCACAAATTAGTGAATAAATTGTGTAAATGTCCAAGTCAAAGATACAATGGAATAGATGTCATTTTCGCAAAGATTAAAATGTATGATCGCACTTGAGATTTGTTGATTCCTTGTAATACTGTCCAATTTTGTGACAAGTTAACTATTTTTCAGACATTTTTCTAATAATCCAAATTGTAAAGCTCTTGAATGTTTCTCTATTCCGGCCTATAAGCGCCTAATTGACTAACATCATGACATCCTGTGACTCAGTGTCGTAAATTGAAAAGAAGCTGGAGGGTTTTACTTTTTAGCGAGTGCAAATCACACCATGTATGACTTGTTCAGGTCAAGGTGGTCACAACTTAGGACAGTGTTTACATAAGGTGTACACAATATGTTCTAGCAGAACTAGTTGCTATGCCGGATTAGCGGCGCGCCTGTTATTGTGGTCAGGTTTCTCACAGAATAAAGAAGCCAGATAGTTTGTACTTATGAAAATTGACCTTAATAGAGAAGTGGTCACTTTAGGGGCATTGACTGTATAATATAAACTATACACAATTTGTTCAAATAACCTACATCGAAGATACCTGATAATTTCTTTTCAGAAAGAGAAAGGGAATTGAAGAAACAAACATCACCCACCATAAAGAGACAGCTCATGATATCTGAAGCTATTTTTGCATGAGGAGGGTCAGCATCTTTAGTGACTGGTTTCAGGTTATGGGTGTGGCACACCTCCAACAGCTGTACAAGACCCTCAACATTGGCCTCAATACTGTTGGTCTCTCTGAAAAGGATAAAAATAAAGGGTAAATTATTACACACAGTCAAACTTTTATACAAGGAATGGCATAAAAATGGTAGCCTGACATGTCACTGGGTAAGCAATAATGGATAAGATTTGCAACATTAACACATACCCACCTGAGGACTCCCACTGCCAAATTGTTGTAATTCTTGACTGGTAACACTTCAGCCCTCACTGCTTGCGTTTAAGCCAAGAACTTTTATATGGGAAGGTCTTTTAGGTGAACTGTGGAGCGACAGTGGTTCTATCAAGACATTTGTCTGAGGTCTTCTATGAATTACACCAATAATCTGTTGCCAATATGGCCATATTTAAATCAATGCAAAGTGCCTACAAAACCAAGTTATACATACCTGATAGCTGAAGTGACCCTGGTGATGCATATCTCAACCACACTCTGATCATTGTCACTTGTGGCATAGTCCGGACTCTTCACAATCTCAGAGATACTGCGTAACACCTCAGACAGATCTTGTTTGATATCGGCATCCTCCAGTGAAAAAAGCTCACCTGCTTTGGATAGGTCTTTCTTGGTGAGCACTTGTGCAAATAGTTCATGCATGACTGAAACAAAATGAAAAGAAGTTCATCAGTTTTAATTTCTCATTGTAGTCATTACATAATTATGAACTTGTACAAATGTACAAAAATATGAAGATTTTCGCAACAATGGTTTATTTCTAGGCCACTTATCTTGACAGAATAATACATGAACATGAAAGGGTTAAGGTGCCTGTGGCTAATCTGTGAGTTGTAAGTAACCCCTTGGTTAAGGCAAAATAATTTCATCATATTAGTCTGACCTACACAGCATCAGTGGTTCTACCCTACCCCAGATATTGGTCTAGCTAGAGGAAAGAAGCACCATAAATGTGTCAGTATCTAAGTTCATGGGTTACAATTTCGATAAGGGGTGGATTAATAAAATAAATAAATAAAGCAACTACATTATCAAAACACTTTCAGCACTAATAAAAGTTGGTTTAGGACAAAACTGCTTAACAGTTTATTTTTTTCACAGAAATGACAATATTTGGATTGTTTGAGGGTAAACACCATGTGACCTATAGCAAAATAGAGCAACAGTGATGCAAGGTTTTCGGAGGGTGCAACAAAGCAAGCTCCCTGAGAAACAAGCCAATGACCAATATATACATATACAGATAGGAAATCTAAGTTGCTGCTCTCAAATCTTGTTGTAATAAAGTGGCAGAACAAGAGTTGATGAGAGCATCCACAGAGCGATTCTCAAAGTGCAATCAAGCTATCAGAGCACCTAACACATACACCAAATCTAATGTACCGTACTTACTCACTTATAAGACTATTCGCTTATAAGATGACCCCCCTACTTCACCAGTGAAATTGCCGGCTTCTGCTTCGACCCGCTTATAAGACGAGGCGAAAAAATGAAGAGGAGCGTCGACCAGTCATGCTGTCTCAACAAAAGGGTTAATTGGTAAACAGTGACTGTAATTTTCACACATTGCGGGATGTATCAAGTGTCATTTGCTCTGCTATCCTGTAGCTCGTGGCGGCATGACATTAATTTCTTTGATCTACGTCACCAAGTCTGGTATGACAGTACATGATATATCGGGGAACAGTGCACTCTCCTTGTGTACATGCCACCAATCAATAATTTCATGGAGAAATGTAATCGGCAGCTGCTTAAAAAAACACATCGTTCACACCCTCACTGTCAAACTGCTCCGATCGATATCACCTTGACAACAGCTTATCTCAGAGTCAGTCACTTGACCTGTGTAAAGAGGAGAGTCTATATAGAAACGCCAAGTAAATTATACAGCTTGGTGTATTTAGCAGACTGAAGTTGAAAGTTTATCTCAGTGTTTACTGATGGATAATAAGCTGTTTCATCCAGAACAAAGGGAAATGTATGTGAGACAGTTAATCATTGACCGACAGAATTCAAAGTTCAATAAAGGTAAGTTATCGGCGGTCGATAATGACGGCACGTCTGGTCATTGCATAACTGCTAACAAGTTTATGTGGTATGTTTTTGCCTTAAAACAATGTGAAAACTTTTTGCCAGGTCGCTAGACCCCGCCTATAAGACGAGCCCCACACTTTGAACATGAAATTTAAAGGAAAAATCCCCATCTTATAAGTGAGTAAGTACGGTACATCTACCCCCATTGTTACAAACTGACGAATGATACAGTTTAACAAACATGCCATTTTCTAATATGATTCAAGATATAGTGGACATTTCCACTAAACAAAAATTTTGAATGTGAGAAAAAACTTAACATTTCATTGACATTACTTTGCAAACTAAATAATTGCTTTACGTACTATGTAAATTTACAAATAGAAAACCAGATTAAAATTGTTACAAGACAAACCTAACACAAATCTATCTGGTCATCATCAGGTCCTGCCATCATGTGGGAGTTCTGGCATGGCTCATAATATTAAGCAATAATATCAAAGAACACTTTATAAAAGTTTACCAGTAACAGTAATTGTTCTAATGGATTGTGGTTGAAAATAAAACTTATTTGTCAAAAAATTAAGGTGTAAATATGCTAGCCAGGATGAAGAAATAGACATCAATGATATAGAATCAAAAATTGGTTTTATATAAATTGAACCTACGATTTATTGTATGGTGGTCCAATGCTCTACCAACTGCACATCTTGTGTTTGTGTGTGCAGATTTTATAATGTCATATTATACAAAAGAACTGGCACAATGTTTACAAACAGCTTTCAATATAATCTGAGTTATCAGGAACACTTGAGTCTGCATATTTGTCAGCATCATTTCTCTAAATGTACACATTTAAAATAAGGGTATAAGTTCTTTACACTTTGATTTTTCTACACACATATACAGAAAGAAGTTTGGGTTGTAAAAAAAAATATGTGACACTGATTGAGCAAGATCCCTATTCATTAAATGGTAGTGGTAAACTTGTCAATTAAGGAACTTCACATTGTGATGGCTGCGACCATACACTAGTAGGCAGAGCACACACTAAATGTCTGTATATTCTGTTGCAGACCAATGGAAACCTACAAATGATAGTGAAAGTTTGAGCAGCACACCAACTAAACAGGGAAAGCCGGTTGAAGCCAAAGTTGGAACAGAAATTTAGGACTGAATGGTTAATGGATTATGAGTGGCTGAAAACCAGTGAAAAAGATGGACAAGTGTCAATGTTCTGACTCAGTACATCTTGTGCTCAAGATTGAAAACCAGGTTCTTTCTGCCCAAAATCTGCATTGTATATCAACCCCATTGTTTTACAGTAGTAGGGATGCAATGCTTAGTGCTTACAGATTAGTGATTACAGATTCGGCAGTCTTAAGTTCAATCCTTGGCAATACCAAAGACTTTTATATTGGTAATAGTGGTTTCCATACTTGACGCTTAGTGGACAACTGATTTGTCGCTGTCATGATGATGCCCCTACCTGGAATGTAACATCAAAATGCTGGTGGTATATAGAGATGGCATAAATCTCTACTCAAGTTGGAAACATTATAAGAATGGAAGTAAATTTCCTTCCCTGGAAAAGGCAAAGTTATCATGTAAAACTGAAAGAAATTTGAAAGTCAGAATTGTAAATTAATTGTGCGAACCTACCTGTTGAGCAAGCGTTACGAAGATTAACTCATTGACACCTGTCAGAAGTCAAGTTTCATGCCCTTTTGCATCTTGAGAACGTCTGACTGACAACCCAATGCCACTACTTTTTGTGAAAAAAATAATTAGATATTTAGTTTATTGCATAAAAACTTAAGACTATCACTTTAAATTATAAGGAATTTCAAGAATTTGACATATTTACGAATCTTCAGTTTCCATGAAACGGCGCAACCGTAAGATTTTTGTTGACGTACAAATCCACCAGTTCAACCGCATCATTTTGGAATAAATTCGAAGTACTTGGTTTTAACCCATGTTTGTTCATCGTAAGTCATGGCTTTCAGTGGAGCCCTTCAATTAACAGATCTTAATGATTTTATTACTCCATCCCAGGTGAGTGTTTCGATTATCTGAGAAGGATTTCCATAACTTAAAATCCTAATGTTCTTTAAAAAGAAAATTGTTGACAAGTCATAGAATAGAGATGTCTACAGTATTCAAATAGATATCTTTGGAAATTGTAAAAGTTCTCGAACTCGACATCCTAAATTAGGCTAAAATGGAACTGTCACATGACTGTGTGTAAAAAGGACACATCATATCAAGATTCTTACAATTAAAACTTTTCTGTTTATTTTCTTTCTTGTATTCCAAACTCTTAAATTAAGTTAGATTCTTTCGAATCGGGGTCAAAAGTCCCAAACCGAAATGACACAGTACCAAAACGGTAATGTAAAGCCAATAATAATTGCCAAAGATGTAGAAGTTCTAGAATAAAGTAATAAACTAATTGAAGTTTGAATTAAATAATTGTTAGAATGAAAAATAATGCCATTTCTATCACCTTTATTGCCTTCAATTACACACACCTGCCTGCTGGTGCCCATAATTGTATTAACATTCCTCAACTCTAATTGCATTAACCTTTTAACTAAAATCTTATTTCTTAATATAATCTTGTGTATCCCCATTATGTATTTATATTCCCAAACCTAAAAATTAACAGAATTGACATTCTGTATGCCATTTTGTCTATTTACCGTTTCCCTTGCTTCACTTTTCGTGTACGTGGGTTGAAATAAATGTATTGTCCTCCTGTCTATCTGTCTGTTCTTGGGTTAGGGGATGTCCCGCTGAGTGGTGTGGTCATTTAACAAGGTTTACATGTAGTCAATCACCTACAAATAATTAATCAACATATTCAATAGTCATTAACTACTAGATAAAACTGCTCCTCTGGTGAGCTCTCTTAAACCAAAGGTATTGGATTTTATCTGGTTTCTCCCGCTGGTTGAAAAATTCCCTAACAGCTCTGTGCGAATGACATATTAGCTGTCAGTGCCTGCTCATGCACAACGGTTATCTATACTGCCTTCCAGTGGTTCACAATCTGAGTTGTTTAATGTGGTGAAGAAAGTTAGCATTTAAACACTTCCAATGCCATGTGATTACAGCTTTCTAATGGAGTCAGCAGTTTTAAAGGACCATGATGTATAGGAATTGCAGCCTATGTAACAAATTTTATCTTGACCAGTGTCTGCCAGCTTGATTTTCTTAGTTGCCTATTGTTGTGTGTAATGCTTTTTGCTGGCCTTTTTGATACAACTACATGTATTTTAACTGTACAATAAAAAACTCTTCATGTATCAAGTTATAGTCTTAGTTGTATGTATCATTTTTAATGTCTTTGTGTTTCAGGAATGTATCAAGCCAGTGAAAATTGATAGAAAAGCTGGAAAGGTTGGAAAAATTAGGATTGAAGATGATGGAAGTTATTTCAATGTGTCTGAGGTAAATAAGAAAAACATTCAGTGTGTAGTATTCAGCATTTCAGTACATTGTTTTTAAAATGGATGGCGCCCGTGGTCCAGCATTTAGAGTCGTTGGCTTGAAACTCCCCAGCCCTCACCTCATAGGTTTGGGTTCCAGTCAGGCGAGAACTTTCTTGTATGGAGGTTTTCCAGCTAACCTATGGTGTGCCAGGGGTTCTACTAAGGCATATGTCTGGGGTCTTCATGGGGTAAAACATGGAATTCCACATGAACTCTGATTTATTTTGCTGTCATGTTGGCATGGACTGATCAATAGGGTCTCTTTAAACACGCCCTAGACAGGTCAGGGGTCAACTCCAACCAATGGACAGATCGATAAGGTCACTTCAAACATAACCTAGACAGGTCAGGGCTCAACACCAAACAATGGACAGATCGGTAAGGTCACTTTTAACACACCCTAGACAGGTCAGGGGTCAACACTTAACAATGGTCAGATCGATAGGGTCACTTTAAACACACCCTAAGTCAAGGGTCAACACCAAACAATCAACTGATCGAAAAGGTCACTTTAAAAACCCTAGTCAGATCAGGGGTAAACTCCAACCAATGGACAGATCAATAAGGTCACTTTAAACACACCCTAGACAGGTCAGCCTTCAGGGGTCAACTCCTAACAATGGACATTTCCATAAGGTCACTTTAAACACACCCTAGACGGGTCAGGGGTCAACACCAAACAATGGACAGATCGACAGGGTCACTTTAAACACACCCTGGACAGGTCAGGGGTCAACACCAACCAATGGACAGATCGACAGGGTCACTTTAAACACACCCTAGACAGGTCAGGGGTCAACACCAAACAATGGACAGATCAACAAGGTCACTTTAAACACACCCTAGACAGGTCAGGGGTCAACACCAAACAATGAACAGATCAATAGGGTCACTTTAAACACACTCTAGACAGCTCAGGGGTCAACACCAAACAATGTACAAGTGGATGGGGTCACTTAAATCACATCCTAGACAGGTCAGGGTTCAACACCAATCAATGGACAGATCGATATGGTCACTTGAAACACCCTTTAGACAGGTCAGGGGTCAACACCAAACCATGAAGAGATCAATAGGGTCACTTGAAACACACCCTAGACAGGTCAGGGGTCGGCGTCAGACAATGGACTGATAATAAGGTCCCTTTAAACACACCCGAGACAGGTCAGGGGTCAAACCAACCAATGGACAGATCGATAGGGTCACTTTAAACACACCCTAGACAGGTCAGGGGTCAACTTCGTACAATGGACAGATCGATAAGGTCACTTCAAACATAACCTAGACAGGTCAGGGCTCAACACCAAACAATGGACAGATCGGTAAGGTCACTTTTAACACACCCTAGACAGGTCAGGGGTCAACACTTAACAATGGTCAGATCGATAGGGTCACTTTAAACAAACCCTAAGTCAAGGGTCAACACCAAACAATCAACTGATCGAAAAGGTCACTTTAAAAACCCTAGTCAGATCAGGGGTAAACTCCAACCAATGGACAGATAGATAAGGTCACTTTAAACACACCCTAGACAGGTCAGCCTTCAGGGGTCAACTCCTAACAATGGACATTTCCATAAGGTCACTTTAAACACACCCTAGACGGGTCAGGGGTCAACACCAAACAATGGACAGATCGACAGGGTCACTTTAAACACACCCTGGACAGGTCAGGGGTCAACACCAACCAATGGACAGATCGACAGGGTCACTTTAAACACACCCTAGACAGGTCAGGGGTCAACACCAAACAATGGACAGATCAACAAGGTCACTTTAAACACACCCTAGACAGGTCAGGGGTCAACACCAAACAATGAACAGATCAATAGGGTCACTTTAAACACACTCTAGACAGCTCAGGGGTCAACACCAAACAATGTACAAGTGGATGGGGTCACTTAAATCACATCCTAGACAGGTCAGGGTTCAACACCAATCAATGGACAGATCGATATGGTCACTTGAAACACCCTTTAGACAGGTCAGGGGTCAACACCAAACCATGAAGAGATCAATAGGGTCACTTGAAACACACCCTAGACAGGTCAGGGGTCGGCGTCAGACAATGGACTGATAATAAGGTCCCTTTAAACACACCCGAGACAGGTCAGGGGTCAAACCAACCAATGGACAGATCGATAGGGTCACTTTAAACACACCCTAGACAGGTCAGGGGTCAACTTCGTACAATGGACAGATCGATAAGGTCACTTTAAACACACCCCTAGACAGATCGATGGTCAACCCCAGAAAACATCAATCTGCCAACATTGATCTGCATGAATCTTGATTAAGACAATTTTGTGCAGTTTTGTCAATAATGCTATGTACTTTTATTTTATGAGTATCAAACAAGTATATGCATTGGCAATACATAGTTTGCTTAGACATCTTAAAATGAATTCAGAAGTGTCTGTTTCTTCACTTTAATTAATTTTTCACTGAACCATTGTTTCGATCCACAGAAAAATCAAATTCAGAATCTGTACAGAGTACAATTAATCAAGGGATTCATGAACAATAAACTAAATATTAAATCATGAGAAATACCAATCAAAATCACAATGTTTCACTTTTGCCCATTTGTTGGAGCTGTCAAATATAAACCCGCACCATGTGTGTTTCAGTGTTATTTTCTTATTAGTTGGGTACTTGGGAAAAGATTAATTGCGGCAAAGACAGCAATTAGCCATTTATACAATGCTGCTGCAAGAAAAACATGCAAAGGCAATAAGAAATTATACAAAATAAACAATTGTAACATGCCAGATAGTTTTTGTAATAATAAGTAAAAAGTTTAAGGTTCATTAGCTGTTACTGTTCTGTCAGAGCCAGACCATATCTGAAGTCATGGACTTTGTAGATAAGGTGTATACCTCACTCATAAAAGATGTTTGGTGCTGTATGACCTATCAAGTGTTGATACGCCGTAAAACCCAAAATACAAATACATAAAAAATGCCTCAGAGAGAGTTTCTTATTGTTATATGACTTAAGGCAGGATCTTTGATTTACTTGTTAAGTTCTTGTTGTTGATTATTGTTCTTATATTGGGAGTACACCCTGTCCAAATACCCAAGCTTCAGCTACTTGTTATTATTATTATTATTATAATTATTATTATTATTATTATTATTTATGTAATTTTTGTAGACTGGGGTGGAGACTAAGTTGGAGAAGGCCCAAATCACGTTAAATGACTGTCTGGCCTGCAGTGGCTGTATTACATCTGCAGAGAGTGTTCTGATAACACAGCAGAGTCAAGAAGAGTTGTTTAGGGTGCTACAAGAGAATAAAAAAATCATGGAGGTAAATGTTCATATTAAACACATACATTTTTTAAGGTATAAGAACAATTGAGGTAATTCTCAGTTGTTTGACTTTAATGGTTTTAGCCAACAGTTTGCCGGTATCAGATACATGTAACAATATATTTCCCATTTTTAGGGCAATTTAGGCATAGTTTATAAATATTTATTCTTTTAAAGTTAGTAAAAATGATCGTAATAACTGTCTAAATTGTAAATCAGTACAAATCATTAAAAAAAACTCAGTTTTCACACTATCCAAACCAATAAATAAGCACAATGGGATTCCTGCAGATTTTGATGTCAGAGCTGATTAACATGATGATGGTATAAATTGACACTTGACCTCAAAGTAAGTGGTCATGTAGTTCTCTTACTATAAAAGTATGATAGATAAATGTACAGCATTGTTCAGAAGTACTTGCTTAAAATGACTTGAGTGTGTGGGTGTAGCCGTGGGTGGGTGGGAGGAAGGGGTGGGTGGGGGTGGGCACGGCATCATGTCTCGTTATCACATGGATTTAGGACAGCATTTTGCAAGAACTTTTCAGGTAGCAATAGTTTGTTTGGTTGTTTAAGAAAAAAAATGGTTTAAGCAGTCAGATACCAACTTTAAATAATTATATTATTATATACAATGTCTCCCTTGTTCATTTTTTTCTATACATTTCATGTTTGAAATATTCTCTTTTTTCATTTGTAATTTATTTCTTCAAACCTTATCTAAAAAGTGTACATATCTGTAGTCCTATCTGGTAATGTAATTAAATGGAATATATAATGTAATGTATGCATGCTGCAGTGTGATGCATTATCTAGTGTTAAAAATGGTAAGTTCCATAATTTGTCTTCAATAAGCTAATATCTAACAAAAGAGATAACATGAGATTTGACATGTAAGAGTAATTTTCCCTCAATTACAAAAAAATGGCAGTTTTCATTCATTTTAGTGGATGTATAACTTTAAAGTGGTATCCGACAGTTTGGACCAAATTTTTTGTTACTCATACAACAAAATGCATTGTTACCTGATAAGATCTCACAGAATGCTGTTAATTGGTACATAAAACCATGTGAATAATTAAGCATAACACCACATTACATTTGTAATTACAGAAGGTATGTCCTCTCCAAGCCACACTGCACACTTAGCTATTTTTAAAGTAAAAAAACTATGTAACCACTTACCCGTTAATTTTAAAATCATGTTACATGGTCATCTAGGGTAATTAGCTCTGATGTCGATATCTATTTTTAGCTGAAATTCCCATTATACTTATTTATAGATTTAGAAAAATGGACATTAAAGATGATATATTTCATGATCTGTACTTGTACTGTCCAAGAGTTGAGTTATTGTTACTTTGGGGTAAGTTTAGGCACCAAATGTGCAGAGATTCTCCACATCAAGGGTAAGATACTGTTACATGTATTACATATAGAAAAACTGTTGGCTACCGACTTTAATTTGTTAAATCTTCTGTGTGAACATTGTTTTTGACATATTTCCTGTAGTAATATTAAGAAAAAACAACCACTTTTTAAAAAAAATGAACAGATAAATTATTTGTTGATTTATGAAATCAGTAAAATTGCATTAGAATGAAATAAAAATAAATAAATAGCAAATAAAAGTGAACATTTTCAGATTCTGCTGTAATGTTTGGTATTTTCTGCATATTTTTGTATTTATTGACAAAACTTGTACCCCTCGAACTCATTGTGTATGATTTGGGTTATACATTGTAATATACATTTAATAAAAGAATTGATTGTTAAGAATTTTTTCCCCAATATCAGGAAGGCAGTCCAGATTCTGCCAAGTGTGTGGTGGTGTCAGTGTCACCTCAGGCGCGAGCCTCGCTGGCAGCACAATACAACTTGTCCATCCCTGAAGCTGCTAGCAAGTTAACAGCCTTCTTCAAGAGCATAGGTAATATATCACCCATAATACATGCATATATAGTACATGTAATATATCACCCATAATGCACGGGTATGAAGTTCATGTAGTATATCACCTTTAATGCACGCGTATATAGTACATGTAATATATCACCCATAATGAACACGTATGTAGTATATGTAATATATCACCCATAATGTACGCGTATGTAGTACATGTAATATATCACCCACAATGCATGTGTATATAGTACATGTATATATCACCCATAATGCAAACATATGTAGTACATGCATATATCACCCATAATGCATGCATGTATAGTACATGTATATATCACCCATAATGCAAACATATGTAGTACATGTATATATCACCCATAATGCATGCGTATATAGTACATGTAATATATCACCCATAATGCAAACATATATAGTACATATATATATCACCCATAATGCATGCATGTATAGTACATGTATATATCACCCATAATGCATGCGTATATAGTACATATAATATATCACCCATAATGCAAACATATATAGTACATATATATATCACCCATAATGCATGCATGTATAGTACATGTATATATCACCCATAATGCAAACATATATAGTACATGTATAAATCTTCCATAATGCAAACATATATAATACATGTATGTTTAATTGAAATATCCTATTGTGAATATGAGGAATTGGTTTTCAATTGGTCAAACCCGCTTTCAAAGGTCTAGTTCATCAGATTGCCATCATTATTTAAACATGTTTCCAAAGCCTCATAGTTGCAACATAATCTTTATTTATTCAAGAAAAATGGAATTAAATTACATGTCATGAACAAAATAATTATTTTGACTAAGAATAATAAACCACTGTGCATAAATAAATGCCTATATAAATCAGAATAAGACTATTTTTATTGAATTTTTTTCCATGAAGTTGCTTTTCAAGTTTTTGTAGTTTTTGATGCAATAAATTTTGATGTTATGAAAAGTTAATAAAGTGAACATGAAGACCAATGTTTGGGGTGGGGGATGGGGGAATTGCTTCAGGAATAAAGTTTTACTGAAGTTAACCCAGCAATATTGATGATGTTCATTTTTCTTTAAATTCCCATTTTATCAGATGTATGAATCAACTGGCAAACAATGCTTTTAAATCATTTTATATCCATGTCTCTGTCACCAATACATTTTGCCTATGATAAGATTGCCTATGGTTTAAGAGATTTATATTGATCCTGATAACAATACTAATTATATATTGACCCTGATAACAATACAAATTATATATTGACCCTGATAACAATACAAATTATATATTGACCCTGATAACAATACTACTTATATATTGACCCTGTTAATATTAATTATATATTGACCCTATTAACAATACTAATTATATATTGACCCTGATAACAAAACAAATTATATATTGACCCTGATAACAATACTACTTATATATTGACCCTGTTAATACTAATTATATATTGACCCTGATAACAATACTACTTACATATTGACCCTGTTATTACTAATTATATATTGACCCTATTAACAATACTAATTATATATTGACCCTGATAACAATACAACTTATATATTGACCCTGATAACAATACTTATTATATATTGACCCTGAAAACACTACTTATATATTGACCCTGATAACAAAACAAATTATATATTGACCCTGATAACAATACTAATTATATATTGACCCTGTTGATACTAATTATATATTGACCCTGATAACAATACTAATTATATATTGACCCTGATAACAATACTACTTATATATTGACCCTGATAACAAAACAAATTATATATTGACCCTGATAACAATACTACTTATATATTGACCCTGTTAATACTAATTATATATTGACCCTGATAACAATACTTATTATATATTGACCCTGATAACACTACTTATATATTGACCCTGATAACAAAACAAATTAAATATTGACCCTGATAACAATACTACTTATATATTGACCCTGTTAATACTAATTATATATTGACCCTGATAACAATACTACTTATATATTGACCCTGATAACAATACAAATTATATATTGACCCTGATAACAATACTACTTATATATTGACCCTGATAACAAAACAAATTATATTTTGACCCTGATAACAATACTACTTATATATTGACCCTGTTAATACTAATTATATATTGACCCTGATAACAATACTACTTATATATTGACCCTGTTAATACAAATTATATATTGACCCTATTAACAATACTAATTATATATTGACCTTGATAACAATACTTATTATATATTGACTCCGATAACACTACTTATATATTGACCCTGATAACAAAACAAATTATATATTGACCCTGATAACAATACTACTTATATATTAACCCTGTTAATACTAATTATATATTGACCCTGATAACAATACTACTTATATATTGACCCTGTTAATACTAATTATATATTGACCCTATTAACAATACAAATTATATATTGACCCTGATAACAATACTACTTATATATTGACCCTGATAACAATACTACTTATATATTGACCCTGATAACAATACAAATTATATATTGACCCTGATAACAATACTACTTATATTTTGACCCTGATAACAATACTACTTATATATTGACCCTGATAACAATACCAATTATATATTGACCCTCATAACAATACTAATTATATATTGACCCTGATAACAATACAAGTTATATATTGGCCCTGATAACAATACTTACATATTGACCCTGATAACAATACTTATTATATATTGACCCTGATAACACTACTTATATATTGACCCTGATAACAAAACAAATTATATATTGACCCTGATAACAATACTACTTATATATTGACCCTGTTGATACTAATTATATATTGACCCTGATAACAATACTAATAATATATTGACCCTGATAACAATACTACTTTTATATTGACCCTGATAACAAAACAAATTATATATTGACCCTGATAACAATACTACTTATATATAAACCCTGTTAATACTAATTATATATTGACCCTGATAACAATACTTATTATATATTGACCCTGATAACACTAATTATATATTGACCCTGATAACAAAACAAATTATATATTGACCCTGATAACAATACTAATTATATATTGACCCTGATAACAAAACAAATTATATATTGACCCTGATAACAATACAAATTATATATTGACCCTGATAACAATACTAATTCTATATTGACCCTGATAACAATACTAATTATATATTGACCCTGATAACAATACTACTTATATATTGACCATGTTAATACTAATTATATATTGACCCTGATAACAATACTACTTATATGTTGACCCTGATAACAATACAAATTATATATTGACCCTGTTAATACTAATTATATATTGACCCTGATAACAATACTACTTATATATTGACCCTGATAACAAAACAAATTATATATTGACCCTGATTACAATACTACTTATATATTGACCCTGTTAACACTAATTATATATTGACCCTGATAACAATACTACTTATATATTGACCCTGTTAATACAAATTATATATTGACCCTATTAACAATACTAATTATATATTGACCTTGATAACAATACTTATTATATATTGACCCCGATAACACTACTTATATATTGACCCTGATAACAAAACAAATTATATATTGACCCTGATAACAATACTACTTATATATTGACCCTGTTAATACTAATTATATATTGACCCTGATAACAATACTACTTATATATTGACCCTGTTAATACTAATTATATATTGACCCTATTAACAATACAAATTATATATTGACCCTGATAACAATACTACTTATATATTGACCCTGATAACAATACTACTTATATATTGACCCTGATAACAGTACTAATTATATATTGACCCTGATAATAATACTAGTTATATATTGATCCTGGTAACAATACTACTTATATATTGACCCTGATAACAATACCAATTATAAATTGACCCTGATAACAATTCGAATTATATATTGACCCTGATAACAATACAAATTATATATTGATCCTGATAACAATACTACTTATATATTGACCCTGATAACAATACCAATTATATATTGACCCTGATAACAATACTACTTATATATTGACCCTGATAACAATACCAATTATATATTGACCCTGATAACAATACTAATTATATATTGACCCTGATAACAATACCAATTATATATTGACCCTGATAACAATACTAATTATATATTGACCCTGATAACAATACAAATTATATATTGGCCCTGATAACAATACTTACATATTGACCCTGATAACAATACCAATTATATATTGACCCTGATAACAATACCAATTATATATTGACCCTGATAACAATACTAATTATATATTGACCCTGATAACAATACTAATTATATATTGACCCTGATAACAATACAAATTATATATTGGCCCTGATAACAATACTTACATATTGACCCTGATCACAATACTTATTATATATTGACCCTGATAACAATACTAATTATATGTTGACCCTGATAACAATACTTATTATATATTGACCCTGATAACAATACTACTTATATATTGACCCTGATAATAATACTAATTATATAATGACCCTGATAACAATACCAATTATATATTGATCCTGATAACAATACTTACATATTGATCCTGATAACAAAACAAATTATATATTGACCCTGATAACAATACTAATTATATATTGACCCTGATAACAAAACAAATTATATATTGATCCTGATAACAATACAAATTATATAATGACCCTGATAACAATACAAATTTTATATTGATCCTGATAACAATACAAATTATATATTGACCCTGATAACAATACTAATTATATATTGACCCTGATAACAATACAAATTATATAATGATCCTGATAACAATACAAATTATATAATGATCCTGATAACAATACAAATTATATATTGATCCTGATAACAATACTAATTATATATTGACCCTGATAACAATACAAATTATATATTGATCCTGATAGCAAAACAAATTATATATTGACCCTGATAACAATACTAATTATATATTGACCCTGATAACAATACAAATTATATATTGATCCTGATAACAATACAAATTATATATTGATCCTGATAACAATACAAACTATATATTGATCCTGATAACAATACAAATTATATATTGATCCTGGTAACAATACAAATTATATATTGATCCTGGTAACAATACAAATTATATATTGATCCTAGTAACAATACAAATTATATATTGACCCTGATAACAATACTACTTATATATTGACCCTGATAACAATACAAATTATATATTGATCCTGATAACAATACAAATTATATATTGATCCTGATAACAATACAAATTATATATTGATCCTGATAACAATACAAATTATATATTGACCTTGATAACAATACTTACATATTGACCCTGATAACAATACTTATTGTATATTGACCCTGAAAACAATACTAATTATATCTAATTACTATTTACTTCCACTTGGGTGTAACTGTAACTACATGTACTGATAGAGACATCACAGCAAATAGTGAAGCTTCTGATAAGACAGCATCCGTTAGGGCTTCAGCTATTTTTAGTTTCCGGCAACAATGTTGGAGATTTATTATTTATGCATAAAGTGACTACAGCTTATCGATATATGCTTCAAAATCTCGGCTACAAAATAAAAATTAGGAGGTCTTTACTTTATCATTTGGTAATATACTTTGCTGATGAGCTTTAAAACTACATTCAGGAGTTCACCATGTGTTTGATACAACACATTCCCGCACCTTTAGCCTACTCGAGAGCTGCCGGGAGTTTGTCAGAAGATATAAAGAATCAGAAACCAACAAGAATTCTCTCCCTATGTTGGCATCTGCTTGTCCAGGTAAGTAAGACACATGCTCCATCACACCAGTTATGTTACACTATCCAGCTAGCTTGTGGGTCAGTTGTTGTATCCATTCAACCTTTTGGGGCTTTCGTCCACCATTAAAAAGATTATCTATCAGTTTTGCTTGCAAAACTTCCTAAATGATAAAAGCTAAAAAACAGAGGCACATCAAAGGATTCTGTAATTTTTTTTTGCATGGATCACCTTATCAGGGAAGGTAGTGCTGACATATACATAAAAATACATATTTTGGTACAGACTAGAATCACTCCTTGCAAAAATTATGCTTTTTAATTTAATGTTTATTTGTTAATCATGTTCTTATTGATGTTTAAGTGATGTTTATGACGTCATAATTCATGAATGAAACATCATGCTTAAATATAGCAGTGCAGTCACCGCGAGTCGAGTGTGATGTAACCAGTACAACAAGATAGATATAGTTACCTCACAAGTTTGGTACACTTGAGAAATTGGGTCATCCATTTATGTTTCTGGATCTCTTCACTGCTGCTTTTCTTCTATAAAATATAATGTCAGACACTGATAATTTTATATAAAAAGGGACATTTTTTTTTTCCAAACTTTCTTTGGAAAACTGTTAATGGCAATGTTGCAATTAGACAGCTCCCCACTTTCTGCGCTATGAGTTCTGTGGGGTTTTTTAATGTGCCAAACTGATGATAGAAAGATAGCAGATAACTGTAGGAGGCCAAGTTGTACCCACTGTGTATCTCATTGTATCACCTCAGCCTCTCATCACATGGGTTTAAGTTCCCAGGTGGAGGAGATATTTCTATATTGGCTTGTTCTATCTGGACATTAGTCTGAGGTCAAACTATCTCTGTTTATAAAGGAACAACATACTCATTACTTTAACATTACGCTCGCGGGTAGATTGCTCCGCCCACCGAGTCACGTGACCCACTATCTGAGACCCTTGGACATCTTATCGTCGATCGGGTCAATACTCTATTGTTAACGGTCCTACAAAATTTGGTATTGTAGAAAAAATGTGTTTTTTCACTTTTTTTGAGATCACCTCAGAAGGCACTTTAAAATGTGATGGAATGAAATCAGATTAGAAAAATAGCTGAAGTTCTATTATGAAAACATGCAAATCAACCTTTGTATTCATAGTATATCAATTTCCAAAAATCATCTCATTTTATTGAATTTCTTTGAAATAACTCTAAAGTCTTTTTTAATTACATGTATGATTTTCATATAATAATTGATCCTAAGATAAACCAACTAATTAAACATAAATGAACACTTAGTTGTGCAGATTCTCTTGAAGATCAAAGCGATAATTATGTATACTTTACAACAGCTAAAAATGGCTGTGCATGATTGAAAGGGTTATAAATAAAATTAAAAATATTTCTTATGTATGTTAAATATATATAAAGTAAATAAAAGTATCTACACTCAACAGAAAAAAATAACAAGAATTTGATATTTCATTCTCAACAGTTGTTGACAGATGTTGCTATGATGTTCATAGTTTTTGTAGTGCAATATATTTCCAAAGCAAAAGAATAGGTTAAAAAGAAAGACATAAATCTTGTAGGGTGGATCTGCTATGCGGAGAAGACACATGGTAGTTACATCTTGCCATACATCAGCACCGTCAAGTCACCCCAACAGATAATGGGGTCACTCGTTAAGGTAGGTAGTAGGCCACGTACAGTATGTAAGTAGCAATTATAATGCTTCTTTAATTTGATTTGATCATCAGGGCTGCTTGTGAGCGTAAAATTAAACATAATTATCTAGTGGTCAATTTTACAAACTATCAATAACAGTAAACCAGGGAGTACAGTGTTATGAACAAAACATTCTTATACGTTTAAGGTGGCAACTCAAACTGCTCGACCACAGGCGACCCCCGACACAGTATATTTCTATTCATATATATATACATATGTATTTCAAATCATCATCTGTTCTTTTATCAGCAAATCTTTTGTTGCCACACAAATGTTTGGTCATTGTGTTGTCAGCGTAGGTTATCCTGTCAGACACTTTGTTTAGTAACAGGCCAGGTCTCCTTACATATGGAAGATCACTCCTGATGCTTGATTTGTATCCCTTATCCTTCATAGCATAAATTAAAAAAGTCTTGTGCTGGCTCCCAAAGTTGCACCATCTGAAAAGCCCAGTATATCTCTAAGATAAGAAAAATTGACCACTCATTTATAATTCTCTCTTTCAAGCTGCTGCCTATCACAAATGAAGCTTGGTGTGGGAAGTTATTCAGTGAATTGTTTGAGCCTGAAAAGGGACAGCAGAACTTAAGTGAAATTTAAATGCTTGATAATAATTAAAATCATGTTTTTATAAGGTGTTCTAGTTTCTATTTTTCTCTTTTTGTTTTGTTTCAGGACTTCTTTGCCACCAAGTTTAGTCGTAGCCCAGATCATATTTATCATGTGACTGTGATGCCATGTTTTGATAAGAAACTGGAAGCTTCCCGCTCAGACTTTTACAGTGATGTCTACAGTACCAGAGATGTGGACTGTGTTATAACAGCAGGTAGTCAAATATCTTCCCAGTGGGGTTTCTGTCTCGAAAAGAACTTTGCTGTAATACCTTTTTACATCATGACCACTCTAAAGTCAGATATATAACACATTTATGCTCCTGGAGAGTGCTGTATAGTAGCTGCACTGTCCTTTCTCTTGTCAATCTCAATTGTATCAACTGTAAACTTTAATGTAAAATGTTCACAATGTCAATTCATGTAAAAATTTTACAAGGTACATAAATGTAGAATGTTTACAGGGTCCATCAGTGTACATGTAGAATGTTTACAGTGTACATTCATGTAGAATGTTTACAAGAACAATAATGTTGAATATTTTCATGGTACTTTAATGTAGAATGCTTGTAGGGTACATTAAGGTTATATGTTTACATCATAATTTAATGTAGAACGTATGTAGGGTACATTAATGTGAAATGTGTACAGGGTACATAATTGTAGAATGTTTACAGGGTATATTATTTACTGGACGTGGTAGCACAATCATTAGAGTGCTCCAGGTATGGGAGTGCCCGTGTGCAATCCCGGGCCGCAACATACCAAAGTCATTAAAAATAGCTTACTCTGAAGCAAATATAAGGGTAGTTCCGCGACTTGTTGGTCAAGTGTCAGGATAATGTGACTGGGTGTGGTGTCATGCCAGGTGTTCACAGCTTGCTTTACACAGTGAAGGCAGCACTGTATCTGCATCAAGTGAACACCATCTCCAGATATAGGAAATTATCAATTATTATTAATGAAGAATGCTTACAGGATATGTTAATATACTAAAATATTTACAAAGTACATTATTGTAAAATATTTACTAAGTACATTAATGTAGAATGTTAACAGGATACAATAATGTAGAATGGTTACAGGATACATTAATGTAGAATATTTTATGGTTCATTAATGTAGAATGTTTACAGGGTACAATAATGTAGAATGTTTACATGGTACAATTATGTAGAATGTTTACAGGTTACATTAATGTAGAATGTTTACAGGGTACATGTTTGTAGAATTTTTACAGGGTACATTAATGTAGAATGTTTACATGGTACAATAATGTAGAATGTTTACATGGTACAATTATGTAGAATGTTTACAGGGTACATTAATGTATAATATTTACAAGATACATTAATGTAGAATATTTTCATGGTTCATTAATGTACAATGTGTACAGGGAACATTAATGTAGAATGTGTACAGGATACATGAATGTAGAATGTTTACATTGTACATGTTTGTAGAATGTTTACAGGGTACATTAATGTAGAATGTTTACATGGTACATTAATGTAGAATGTTTACAGGGTACAATTATGTAGAATGTTTACAGGATAGATTAATGTAGAATGTTTACAAGTTACATTAATGTGGAATGTTTATAAGGTACATCGTTGTAGAGTGTTTAATATTATATTAATGTATGATGTTTACATGGTACATTATACCTTTCAGGGGAGGTTGAGCTGATGCTTCAGAAAGAAGGAGTTAAACTTTCTGAAGTAGAACCAGGGCTTATAGATGACACGTAAGCTAATTATCAACCATTTATAATAATAAGATTTACTGAGGATTTCTTCTTACCTCACAAAAGGTTGAGTCAAGTTGAGGCCATGTCTTCACTACATTTAACCATGCTTCAATATTTGTGAGGTAAATTAACTTAAAGTTTGACAGAACTGGTAGCGCAATTGGTTGGCTCCAGGTAGCCCCAGATTTCGAACCTGGGCCGTGACATACCATAGTTGTAAAAAATGGTAGTGGTATAGCTCCCTTGCTAACGCTCAAGCGAATATAAGGGTAGTTCCACGACTGTTTGGCTCAGTGTCAAATAATGTGAATGGGTGTGGTATCATGCCAGGTGTTCACTGCATGCAATATACTTTGAAGGCAGCACTATATCTGCTTCAGGTGGACACAGTTCCCAGACAACTGAAATACTGTTGGTGGGACAATAAACCCAACAAACAAAGTTAAAGTTTATTTTATGTTCTGAAAAACTCTTTTGTTTCTGCTAAGATCTGGCTACATCAAATTATGCAATTTTAAAACAGATCAAAATAACATCAGAGAAGAGAGGTTCTGGCTCCCATTTTTAGTACCAGTATTTTAAAAATATAAATCTGCTTTTATGAGCAGTAACTTGATTGTGATGTCAATGAGGTTATGCATATTAAGATAAAATACTTTTTTTACTTAAACATTGTTTTTTACAAAATGTGTCATTGTCTTTTAGGAGACCTGGGATTTTATCCAGATTTATTTGGGTTTTTGTTTTGGGGCTTTTTCTAACAATTATGTTTATACACAATGAAAATATATTTTTTGCTAAATTGTATGTATCTAATTATTGTCTTTTTTGCCACATCAGATTTTGCCCTGCTGAGCTAACTAACCATATTGGGGGTGGGTCCGGAGGTTATCTGGAACATATAGCACGCTATGCTGCTCAGGAGATTCTTGGTACAGAGCTAAACAACCTGGAGTTTAAAACACTACGGTACAATTTACTTTCTTTTGTTCTGCCAGTTTTTATCAGTTTTTGTTACCCAATGTGGACCTGATTTCAGGGTGTGATATACGCATTTGTAGAACTTGTAATTGTATAGCTACCATTCAGTCAGATTATAAGGGTGTCAGGATTATGTGACTGGATATGGTATCATGTCGGGTGTTCACACCTTGCTATCGCAGTGAAGACCGCAGTATATCTGCTTTATATGAACAACCTTTCTGGATTATTAAAATATTGTTCTTGATATTGGTGTTTTAGTTTATATAATTTTGTTTTCATCAGCTAGATTCTTTTATCCCAAATGCATTATCTATGGTTAGAAACCATTTGTCATAATCTTTGTAGTTTTAAAAATCTTGTGTTTGAAAGAGTTTCTGAAATTTTCATTTCTCCAATGAAAACAGTCCCACTGGTGCTTATGATGGAATACCACTCATGGAAACATATTTTTTTTTACTTTTATGTAGTAATATAAATGTAAATGGATTAAAAACACAACAAAAAGCATAATGATGAAGCAGAACAAGGTAGATAACTTTTCTTTACTATTTAATTTTTCTCCAGAACTCATGATGCTTCAGAGATTATCATTAAAAATAATTAACTAGTATCTCCAGTCATAAGATTGTCCATGAGCTTTTTTTCTGTTAAAAACTCATGATGTAGTATGTTCATGTAAATTCATTTTTCTTTTCCAATAACGCAGGAATCAAGACTTTCAAGAGGTAACCATAGAAGCTGAGGGCAAACCTCCGCTGAAGATGGCCCTAGCTTATGGCTTCAGGAATATTCAGAACATTGTCCAGAAAGTCAAACGAGGGAAATGTCCTTACCACTTTGTTGAGATAATGGCATGCCCGTCGGGCTGCACCAATGGTGGGGGTCAGATTCGACCATCAGGGGAGGAGACTCCACGTGACAGACTAGCAAGAGTTACGGAACTTTATAACTCTGTCCAATCGGTGGACCCATGGAAAGATAATGGGGTGAAGCAGTGGTATGAAGAATGGCTAGGTGGGGAAGATGGTGAGAAAGTAAAGAGGTTGTTACACACATCATATCATGAGGTAGAAAAGATGACAAATGCGCTTGCGATTAAATGGTAGCAATTCAAATAGGCTGAACATATTAATTTTATTCTAATAAGTTTTCCCTGTCAGTTTGATATCAAATATTGATTAAAAATAAGTATTTTTAGACTAAATAATGATCACAATATTTATCATTTTCATCAAGGGAGGTAATTAGTAATTGCTTTGGGTGTGGCAAAAACAGATGAATATAATATAGCTCAAAGACAAAATAAGCATAAAATAAAAAACTTAAAGTTGTCAATTTCAATGTTTTATTTTAAGTGTGGTGCAACCACTTGTGAACATTTATTTTCCTATGACCACTCATAAAATAAAATATGGTCATATATCAAAATTGATAAATATCTTCAAATACATTTGACACAAGGTTGCTTTGTATTTAAAATAGTACACTAAGCAATAAAAACTAATCAGGTTGTGATGCCTTCACAGTTTAAATGCACACTGCAAAAATTTTTTCTTGTCATTTATAATTGTATATGTTTGTATGTGTGTGTACATATGTATAAATAAAAATTGCTTTGTTGATATTCTCTTTTCACATATGAACAAATAAAACAATTTGTTTTATGTTAGTTAAGTGTTTGTTATAGTTATTTCCACTCTGCACCAGGTAAATATAATTTCCCTGTTTAACTTATATTTAACCTTAAGAAGGGTGCCTGGGGCATATCAGTGAACAATTGTTTCATGCCTTTTTGATGAACCATACCTATTGGCCAAAGGTGAGTGGGGTGAAAGAAAGGCTACAGAGATGGAAGGCTGTAGGAAACAGTTCTGAATGTCACCCTAACTCCAAGAGCAAACAGTTTTGTATGTTCCTTGAAGAGGCATATAACAACTGTTTTGTGACCTAATGGAATGATTGCGTTAGCACGTAGACAAATATCAAACATAATATAATTCAGCTTTTAATTAAATAATTAAGGCAAAAATGACATCGATAATGTGATGTCATGAGCAGGTAACAGTTTTATTGTAATACTAATAACTTACACTAGGGATTTCTTCATATCTCAGTGTCTTTGGTCAGCCATTGACTAAAATTGTCTATAGGAAATATTAACTGCATAAAATGGCTTTAACTGTTGTCAAGAAGATACAACTAGCTCTTAATTTATCACTGATCATTAAAATGTATACAACTATTGTTGTTTCAAGTCTTTGGGACATAAACCTGAAACATGTGAAGATTCCATATTTGGACAATTCTTATCTTCCTATTGGCGACCCTTTCACATGTAATGATGGCTTGTCATGAAAAAGGCCTTTATTTTGAAGGTCATGATAAACGACATTTGTAAGAAAGAAAGATGTGTTAATACTAACTGGATGTAACGCCTGAGTTGGTTACACCTGTTTTTCCTAACATTGGCATTGTCATTATTTCCACCCCTTCCCCACAGTGAAATCTACTGATTACTTATCTAATATAGTACAAAGATTAGAGATTCTTAACACTGTTGACATATTATATGATAGTTTTGACCTATTTCAGTGTCTGTTCAAGTTTATTTTTCTTCAGTTAATGTTGAAGAAAGCTAGATATTTGTTTGCTAAGATTTGAAGTGTGTTTTTTCTACAAGCTCTCAAACAGTTTTAAATTTAACTGTTCAGCTGGGCAATCTGAACTAATGTGACTTTTTATTTATAGACAGTATTTGAAAGGGCCATATTGTGATGTGGGTGACTTATCTAACATAACCTAGAAACCAAGTTGCTTTAAATTGGTGTCAAATTAAAGTTCAAAATGTTGTGACATGAAGCCATAGACTATAATCTAGGACTGTACATAAAACATGGTTAAACATGTGACAGTTCTATATTTAGGCATAGTTTTATTTCTATAAACTTACATTTATTGATACAAAATCCTGCAGATAAGTAAGAGGAATAAAACAAACTTTATATACAAAGACAGTTGTATTGCACAGATGAATTGATTTGTGCTCTCCAAGTCTTTTTTAATACAATAATTAACATTTTGCTAGCTTCTGGTAGCAAATATTTGTCACTTTTAAAGTTAACATATAAATATAAAGTGCAGTTTGCATGTTTATTGAAAAAGCTCCTTACTTAGTGTAACAATGTTGTTTAAATTGTTTGATGACCTGTTGCTAAAAAAGTAATACTTAATTGAGCTATTTGGTATTCTTCAAAGTTCTCAGTTATGACCATTTTTTTCTATGGAAGCCCTAGAAGGACATTTTTTGTTGTTAAAATAAACTGGATTACAAGTGATGATGACCTGGGTGTATTTTTTAAGTTATAACAAATAATTTATAAGTAATGAGAAATAAGTAATAACAAATAAGTATTAAATAAATAAGTAGCAAAAAGCAACACAAATGTCCCTCCAGGGCTTCCGTACTATTCTTGTACCCTTTATGTCATAGTATAAGTTACATCTAATAGTGTTTGATTGCATTTTTCATCTTAAAAGAATTTCCCTTTATTAACATTCGATTATGAAACTCAAAAGGTAGGCTATTTGTGGTGCCCGTGGCGTAGTGGTAGAGTCATTGACTTGCAACTCCTCTGACTGTTTACCAAGGACTTAATGTGGGAATGTCTTCCAGCTGATTTGCGGTGCGACATGCATATGCACACAAACGTTCAGTTATTATGAAAAAATGAAACTTGGGATGAGATTTTTTAAGTACATTGTATCTGTTTAATACTCTAAATTACTAAACTCCGACCAATCTGTTCCTCCGTAATGGCCCCGGGCGTAAGCTTTGTTAAAAAAGGAGAGTTAAAGTTGACTTTATCACTAGTGTGGTACAGAGTTTTATCTTTTATTAAAAGGTTACCAATTTTTATTGTTTGAACTTGTATCTCTAAAATCAAGTCTTGAATAGGAATGCATCGGCAATCCCATCCCACTCAAACAAAACAACAACAACAAACAGAAAACGAAAAACAACAACAAGATTTCGGAAATAGCCAAGGAGCTACGACTGACAGATTTGTTGTTGTTTTTTTCTGATTAAAATTCATATAAACTATAACTTAAAGTTTGATATAATACTTTTGTTGACGACATACATGCTTTACAGCTTTTGTTTTCAAACAAAGATCACATATATGATACGATTATTTCTACATTGATCAAAGAGCTTCACACACTGTGAGCACGCACCATTTTTTTCTTTACACAACAGAAATGTCACTCCTTGTCCTTGGTGTGTTTTGTCATCAGTTTAGAACATTCTGACATACTAATAAAATTCCATTTCCAGCTTGGCTTTGAACTAGACCAATATATCTCGGTGGCAAGAAACACTGACCTCAAGGTACAGTATCTTCTGCCTTAACGGAAGCACTCGGTTATCTCAGAGAGAGACTAGGAAATTGAAGATATCAAGATAATTCCTTTATTTCGTCTTTTCGTTTATAAGGGAACGTTACTATAACTTTTTTAATTTTACCCTCGTACCTGCCTTTTGGAAATTGGTATTCAGTATATATAGTTACTGAGAAGAAAATATTATTTTTAAACTGTTTATAAATCTGAAATTTAGGAAGATAAGAACGAGTTAAATAGCTTGAAAATGAGCAAATTAAAAAAAAAGAAAAAAATATTACTTTTTTCTTATATAAGGTACATGTATATGAAAATATCTACCCACAAGGGAGATAACTAACAATTTTCATTCAATTCGAAAATAGGAAATACGTCTCTTGATTTACCGATATTTCACATTATTGTCTTGTGTTTTACGCAATCAACCACACAATACACAACATACACATTTAAAGAAGGCAATTATTCTATATTTTTAAACGTTACTGTATTTCTCTGTACAATATAACTTTAATAAAAGTTGATTCTCGGTTGCGCGAAATGGATTTAGCGAAAAATGGGTAAAACCCGCTTGTTATGTCAGATTTTGATCCTGTTTTAAACAAACTCTTATGCAGCGCGATTTTCTTATTTTTTAAACTATTTCTAATGTATATATTTAGCTGAAAAATCGTTGTAAACAATGGAGATGTTTCTATGTGTTCGGCATATCTCCCATATAGCTAGGCACCGTCGCTGTAGTCCACTCACAGCTTTACGTGAGCTTGGAATGGCTGCTCGCAAAAACACAATTTCTTGCATTATATATATTTATATATTCATTGTACTCATAGCACGTACGCTAACTCTGAGCTTAAGTTTAACTTTTCAAATTTCAAAGCTGGCCGCTTTGTTGAACCGGAATTTTCACACATACGAATATTTCGAACCCCGTTTTGGAGACACCTGTTTAGAACGTGCGTATTTTTCACAACTTAAGTCATAAGGTTGTGAGGAATTCGTACGAATGTTTCACACATAATATTTTTAAATGTTCCATTTGTGGGTGGGAGGCGTAAATTTTGTTTAGGTTGAATCATGTTCTGACGACCTCACCATATCATTATTGCATCAGTCGTACTGGCTGTTTATTATACATAAAGGACTGAATTGCAGGAGTTCTGACGTCTAACTTGATAAAATTTTACCAGTTTTTTTTTTATCTGTAATTGAATTTATAAAATATATTGTATTATAGTTTGGGAAAATTGGTTGGGAAAGATAAAAGAATTTCGTAATAAAAGACAATAAAAAGTTTATTTACAACAGCTAAAACATTAAGTTACATGTATTCTTTTTTCACATCCTATAAAATCATTGAAATCAAAGGGCATTTATTTACATCACACGCATTTTTTAAAACAATACTTAAGCTACATTATTATGTGGTAGATTTCTGAAGTTAGAAATTATATTTGTTTTGACCTGATTGCAAACCAAAATTCGTTTTATTTTCTAAACGATGTCTTTTTATCGACTAAAATCTTCAGTCATTTAGGAAAATAAAATTACTTATAAAAGCAAATATTATGTATATATAAAGGTGATGAAACTTCTTTCAAACATTTCCGGAGGGAGACGGAAAGTGCATATGGGATAAGATTAAGATGATGAGTCACACCGATTCACGATACTTGATCGAAATTACAGAAACGGAACTTTCACTCAACTGGGACACAAGAGTTGTCCGACTGGTCGTAGAAAGATTTCGTTTCCTGGAGCACCTGTAATTGGTAATAAGACCCCTGTACAAGGCAAACACCCTTCGATTTACAACGAAAGCGAAAAATATGAACAATCCCACAGAACAGTTAAACACGATAAACAAAATTTGTAACACGTGCAAAACTATGCACTCCAAGTTTCCTGCATTCTGTACAAACGCACTGCCCGCCGATGACGCCAGTCCAAATATCCACGTGAATCCCATAACTGTTGACATTCTGACGTAAAGCATGACGTCATCATGACCTGTCATGTGTCTCACAGAGGAGCGCGATAAACTCTTTCGCGTCATGACGGTGCTTGCCCTAATGCAAATAATTGTTCGTGTAAACATTACACCGTTAATAAGAATTATTAAAAGCAGAGGACCGCCGAATGCGATCAATGATGCTTCAGGTTGTTGAATCCAGCAGCCCTGGTCATTACGGACTCGAGCTACGGCTGTTGTTTCATTAAAACCTGCGGCAAAGTCCCCGTCCTTCCAACTTGTCGGAGCACTACCATAACCAACATCAACGCCTTCGAATAGATTCGAATAGTCTAAAAATGCACAGATTGAAACAATTATTAACGGGGCTCCCCATGCGTATAGCGAGTACAACGGGGCATATTTTTTCTTGTCACGAATGCGGCGCAATATACATGTTCTTGCAAATGTTTTGTAGACGTCATATGAAATGACATTCATCCAAAAGAATGACGTAAGAAAGAGGTAGTGAAGCAGCATCCCCACTGCGGTGCACAACCATTCTTGTTGCGGTTGAATCCATCCCGAAATGAGAAATACTAACTCTCCAAGGAAAAGGGAAAGAGTCAAATTGAAGGTGTTAACACCTGGCAGGTTACGAAGCTTTTCAAAGATGCTGTATGTGACTAGTACAATAAACATTGCGATGAGGGAAATCACGCCGAGAATGTAGGTAAGATACGATTCAGCAATTTCAATTTTCTTCATATCCTCTCCGCACACCCGCAACGGCTCCTCTTCCATCTGCTTCCTCCATGTTTCCGGTGCACAAACTTTGATTGTGCCATTATTTTCACTGATATACTCATATTCATTGAAAGAATACACGCGATCAGCAAACATAATAGTTTTGTTTTTGAAGTATGTATACTCTGGGCTATTTAGGACAATGGTCGTACACTTTTCGTCAGCAATTTTTGGCATGTTACAAACAAACGCGAACCCCGACTCATTTGCGTCTTTCAAGTTACCCACAATACCATCTACCATCAGAGTCAAATCGTATTGTTTTGGAAAGTATCTTTGGGCCGTCTCATTAACATACACAACGTTAATAGTTGTCCCTTTCTTGGTTAATGTCTCCAAAACAAAGCCATCACTATCAACATATACTGGGTTTCCATACTTACAGAAATCATCCATAGATGACGGATTCGGCGCTCTCAAAACATTGTCAACCAGGAGATGTGTGCCGTTGAGGGTGATTGAGAAAGAACTTGAACTCGCAAGATAGTTGATATACTGTAAGACGTTGCCAACGGATTTTTCATTCTCACTAATGTCCTTCCTCTCCGGAGCTGGTAGAAGAATAAATGAAATAAGAATTGAGATATTTAACTGCTTATGTAACCAAGTGTCAGTGTCGTTGTTCAACATCTCACTGGTATTGAGATAACCATTCCTATCCTGTGATGTATTACTTAATGTATCATTTAAATCCACAACTCGATTCATTGCTTTCATTTTCATTGTTTCGTTCCCTTTTCCGATATCTGGTGAAAGATAATAGTAATCAGGATTTTCATCATAAACGTCGGCAATAAGTTTACTATTTGTTTCATGGCTTTCTATGCCTGAATGTGTAAATGTAACGTCGTCATATTGGTATCCGTTTGTTTTATTGCTGAATAACTTTGACGAATCTGTAGTCTTAACTCTTTCCTTTTCTTTCTGTAAGAAAGGTATGGCATAGTAATGGATCTCCATGTACGTGGAACTCGGGCCGTCTGTGGTGTTTATTACATTTATCGTCAAATTCTGAATTCTTTCCAGGCTTATGTTTAGTTGGCGTGACAGTTCACTCGATAACCCGATCTCAGATCCAGTGAGACACAACAGCAAGAGATCATCGTAAGTCACGTTCCGGATAGTTAGATTCACTTGTACCATGTCGTCTATGCCATTCAGATCTGTAATATCTTCAGGGTTGTTTATGTTTGCATCTTTCGTACAGACTCTGTCGACAAGTCGGTAGCCAGGATTACAGAAGATTGCTCTGCATTTTGAGTTTTGCGAGTCATATATTTCATTGTCACCGCACGCTTCTGATCCCAGAACTTTATCTCCATTCGTGCTAAACAAAATGTGTGTCTTGCCATCGAAGCCAAAGTTCATAAAAATTGAAAACGATAATGGAAAAGGGGATTGTTGTGTACTTTGCTCGCCAAGTCGAGTTTGATGCATCGGTCCTGGTGTGTCAATGATATACTCAGCGTCTAAACATTCATGAATCCTTTTATTTATAGCAGGGAAGATCTCAGTTATGCAGTTGTGCGAGGAGCCAGCCGTGGTTCCAAGCAGAACAAGTCTATCCAGTCCATCACTGAATGAGAGAGGCTCAAAATCGTCACAGTCAAGTTTAGTGAACCAGGCTTGGACGTTTTCTTTGCCGTTACATTGGGCACAGTAAACATTTCTGTACACAAACCCTTCTTCGTCCTGCACTGGAGTCCAGACTATGTCAATGGCAACATCATCGGCGAACCGACGGTCGCCTGTCGGATGCTCGCACATTTCCCGGATGTTGGAGGGCCCTGTCAAGGTTCGACAGGATGATATAACGTATATCGGCACATTTTTGTATCCATGAATTAGTGTGCAAATCCCGCCCTTTTTCTCATATACATCTTGAAGGCTCAGAAAGCCATCGCCGTATCGAACAACCTGTGAGTCAGGCTCGAGAGCAAGGTCCACGTCCAGAACTTGAGTATCCTTTTCGGCATCTGAAATAAATAAAATTAGTTTAAACTTTCTTTTCATGAGAGGTTTATTTCGCGGACAAAGCTATCCACCAATACATGTACATGTATATGTATTCACATAAACAAGAAAATTCATATTGTACGCGTAAGTGGTTTTGAAACGGAAAACCGCTAAAACTGTGCAAAAGGGTACGATCTAAAGGATTATATCATCATCATCATCATCATCATCATCAACAACAACAACAACAACAACTACAACAGCATCAACACCAACAATTAGACATTATCGATAAAAGAGGAAAACACCTTCTGATAACTTTTTTGACCTTATTTTATGGCCCTGAATCCTTAGTACAGAACATCCTTTGCTTTTATCTTTGCACTTGTCTTTGATAAAGTTCATTTGGACAGAAGGGGCCGCGGCCCTAGAACTTTGTAAACACTGTGTCTCCCATAACCTCTCTTTAGTTTTCTTTAAGATAATGTTTATGCAAAGTTGGACATGTACTTTTTAGTATGATTGACTATTGTCGTTAGATTCCTTCATTTTAAATATATGCATTTAAAATATTTGTGTCAGTTCTTTTCAGGTAGAAATAGTGACGATCACGGTTTTCTAATTGTCTCCATATAAACTAAACTCACTCAAATAACCGTCTATTTATACCATAATAATTGCAAAATGAAATGAAAACATCATCGTATTTACATGGACGATGTTTAAACCATTGCAGTTGCATTACTGTGTTGTTGTTTTTTTGTTCTACAGAGACTCATTTAGAGTGGGCTCTACTAATAGCTAGAATCAAAACAGAATAAATAAAAACAAATACAACACCATCAGTTTTGTTAATATCGTACTGCACGCTACACATCATATACGTTAACTCAGCCGCGCAGTGATTCAGCTGCCAAGACGCTCTGCCAGAGTCATGCATCTATAAGATTTCTGGGATTTTTTTTCTATCAAGCCATGTAAATTATTCAAGAAATTTCGGTTTGAATAGGATGAGCAAGCCTTTAAAACTATATCCGCAAATGTCATCTAGTCTGTTATGTGGCTATGGACGACAATGACATTGTAATGACATTTCAGCGCTAATTGCATCTGGTAACCCGTCGGAAACATCAACTTCAACTGTTGACGAGTGTATTGACGGATTAAATGGCAGGTGTAGATAAAGGCGCAGAGACCGATTGCAACTAAAGTTCAGGACAAATAGTCTAAAGTGTCTCTGGTGCGAAGATTCATTCTGGCCATCTGTTCAACTGGTCGAATTGCTTGACATAGGGTCATAAGGTCACTTAAAGTTTTAAGCAACTATCGGAACTTTACGGGTACCTCTGTAACTAATGCAATTATAGATCACATAAACACACAATCGAAAGACTTCGGGGTACTTTGGTTATAAACTATTAACAGATGTTTAATATTTATTAGCGAGGAAGTGTCATGACAAACAGATTCAAAATTATGTATGTAGTATTGCATCGTTCGCTTTTTATACAGCAGCGATTTGTGTTGCCATCGATTAAATTAATAAATCTTTAGCTTTATTATTATTTTTGGTATTAAACGATTAACTACCAATAGGTTAATTAATATTTTAACAATTAAAGAAATGGGCCTGCTTATACATAATTTTTTGCATCACTTATAAAGCTTTTTAATATTTGTTTAAAACATATTTGTAGTTTATTGGTTAGCGTCACTATTATTTGTAAATCAATCATTATAGTATGCAAGCTAGCCTATTGTTCAATAAAATGTGACTATTACATTTAAACTGACGTTGTGACAAAGATTTATTTTGTAATTAAGTTTGATTGCTTTAAATCGTGGTGAATTATGGCAGGCTGACATGCTACCTGGCGTCAAAGTGGTTTCCGTCTTCTCACTTCTTTTTCATGAATGAGATTATTTACCAACTACGTAGATTGTATATGAGAAGAATACATTTTGAATCGCTGTTCTGGTAAATCTGGTCAAAGTCAGAGTCACTTTTTGTTTCTGTTATATTTTATACATGGATAGAGATATTATTACTTAATTTGATACGTAAATAAATACATTGTAGGAAAAGGAAATTCGCGATTTCGCTTCCGTTGCATATCTTTAATCTGGTATAAGATATTATTACTAAATTTGGTAGGCAAATACATTACAGGAAAATGAAGTCTGTGTTATTTGAGGGGTCATACGGGTTAGAAGTCAAGCCAGTTATACACTTTTCTTTTCATTTCATAGATAGAGATATTGATTAATTTAGTGCGTAGATACCTTTTGAAAAGTTGAAGTCTGGGATTGCTTTTGTGTCTTTTGTATCAATGTCCTGTCAGTTATTTTGAATATTTCGTTTCTGTTGCATAACTTTAACCTGGATAGAGATGCAATTACTAAATTAAGTGCATGGCTGCTTTAAGGGAAGCAAAAGTCTGGGATTGCTTGTGGTGGTTGCTTGGATCAAGGTGAAGTCCATTGGTACTGAAAA
Organism: Sinonovacula constricta; assembly: GCA_007844125.1. Taxonomy (NCBI): domain Eukaryota; kingdom Metazoa; phylum Mollusca; class Bivalvia; order Cardiida; family Solecurtidae; genus Sinonovacula; species Sinonovacula constricta. The sequence goes on along the minus strand of CM017566.1, from coordinate 19,354,054 downwards.
TGTTTTGCCTCCTATCAAAATATCGTTAATCAGGAATATGATATTATCAAGTCTGAAATGAAGACACTTTTTCGAATAGGAAGTCTACGATCATTTTGTGTGTTAGAGTTTAAGGAAATGCTTTTGGTTGTTTTGGGTCAATGTCAAGGTCAGAGTTACTAAAATGGACATATTGTAGAATTGTGCATGATTAGGTATTCTTTAAGCGATTTTGTGAAATTTGTTTGTGTTTTTTGAAGAGTGAATTGCATTTTCATTTGTAACTGTGATGTCAGCTTTAATAAAATGGCCACGACAGACCACTGATGATAATAATAACGATAATTATGATGGTGATGATGATATGATGATACTGATGATGATGATAATAATAATAATAATAATAATAATAATAATAATAATAATAATAAAGATAACATGGTAATGGCAGTGGTGGTGGTGGTGATGGTGGTGGTGGTGGTGGTGATGATGATGAAGGTGATGATGACAATTACAACGATGACTATGACGACGACGAGAGTGATTTTGTTGATGACGATGATGACCCGAAGTCTGTTTGTTACCTTTCACTTCCGATGTCTTCTTAAATACTCCTTTCGTTTCCTTTTTGATCCTTTGTTTGCCTAAACCATAGGACGATGTTTTTCCTTTATAACTCTTACTATTGCGTTTTTCTTTGTCTTCGTGTCCGTTGATAGCTTCTTTTGTGCTTGTAAAACCGATGTTGTTAAGTTTCTGAAAGAAAGTCAAATGCCCTTGTATTCTATTTTCACTTTGATCATTTTTCCAAATCACTGTTTCTCCAGTTAAGTTGAATCCAAACACCAGTCCGAACATTTTATCTACATTGTTTTTGTTCAGCTTTGCTCTGATTATTTTTGCTTTGTAGTTCACAAAGTAGCTCGTGGCTACTTGGATGTTTTGAAGGTGTATTGCATTTTCAGCATGGTTGTCTGGAATAAACATGGGATCTTTAGTCACAGGCGCGCATAGCGCGGTTACTGCTAGTACTAAAATCCAAAACATTGTCAGCCAAATCATGGGTAGTTTTGTAATTCGTTAAATTTACACTTAAAGCACCGTTTTGTTTATATTTATTTATTCCTCGCTTGCTGATTAGGACCAAAAATCTAGCTCTTAACACACGAAAAGTCGGTGATGACGATGATAATAATACATCATATGTCGGCAATAGTTTAGTCCCTGATGATGATGATGATGTCGATGGCGACAGTGTCCATTTGCGACAAAGCTACTGTTTAGTCTTTGAGGGTTTTTGAAACAATTTTCTACCATAAACATTAGTTCCATTTTATTTAGACAGGTAGCACATATGCCGTCAGAACAAAATTCATATCTGAAATGAGCGACCTTATGAGATCAAGTCAAAGGGAGTTGAAGTTCTTATCATCTTGGTTAGATAAACGATATCCTGATTTAGGTCATCGTCGCGCAGGAACTCTCCACTCCTTCTTCGCTGCCATATGACCATCATTTATTATTGCAAATGCGTCTGTTAGCAATGGCATAGCTTCCATAAAGGTGGTAGCCGACAGTTTATTAAATGCATGTAACCATAAAGTATGTCTGTTGAGGGAATCAGGGCATGATTTCTACATATTCTATTCTGTATTCTAAGTAAAGACGATTTGACACACTACCTCATTTGTTAGACAGTACAAATCATTAAAAAAATCGCGCTAAATGTCCATTCTTTGTAAATCTATAAATAGGCGCGATGGGGATTTTTGCTAAAAACAGATACCGACGTCAGAGCTCATTACCCTGATGATAATATAACGTGATCTCAAAAGTAAGTGGTCACATGGGTTTTTGAGTTTCAAAATAGCTAACTGTGCTGCATGGCTCGAATAGGAAACCCATGTTTGTAATGACGAATGGAGAGTTATGTTTCACATTTTCACTTACATGCAAGACATCATAAAGCAGCATTTTACGGATCTTTTCGTATAAAAATAATTTATTTGGATGTTTAAGAGAGAAAGATGGGAACAGTCGGATACTACCTTTAAGGTATTAACAATGCTGACTCATTTTCTATATTCATTCAAATAAAGTATTGTAAGTGCAACAGACTATGCTAATAAAGGTGGTATACGATTTTGAACGCTACCTGTATCATAAGACAGTTCACATTGCAAACAATCATTCCAAATGTACATTATTTCCAAATCTATAAACAAGTATGATACTGTTCTCTGCTAAAAACAGATACCGACGTCAGAGCGGCCTACCCGGATAATGATATAAGGCGATTTCAAAAGTAAGTTGTCACGTATTTTTCCTAGTTTAAAAATAGCTATCTCTGCAGCGTATCTCAGATAGGAAATACTTGTTTGCAATGACGAGTGTGGATGTATGTTTCACTGATCACACATATCTAAGGTATCAATGAACAGCATGTTGCAGGACCTTTTCATGTAACAATGACTTATTCGGTAATTTGACAAAAAATATTCAGTCCAAACTGTCCGATACCATCTTAAAGACATTACAACTTTGCCCAATTAGTGTTGCCGTTGCGGGGGTGGAGAGCATGCCATAGACTGTCCTTATCTACATTGTTTTACCCAATGTTCAGGACAGGTAATACATTCCGTAGACTTTTAAAGGGCTTTAAAATGTTGATACCAGTATTATTGCCGAAAGAAAGAAGAGAAAATGACTGCGTTAGGTTCATTACAGTTTTCGCCTGATGTACTTTTCTTGATTTAAAGTCAATGTAAAAAGGCAACTTTTATTAATGATATATGAAATATGAAATATCTGTTTGGATGGACAAGTGCCAGTCTTTCAACATTGAGACCCCGAGTTCGGACCTAGTATGCTGTCGTACCTTTATCTTGTTTATTTTTTATCTTTATTAAAATAATGATGTTGTTGTTATTGTAAAATATACATGTATCGGATTTTAATACATTTGTACTTAATTAGTGACCTTTTTTTTTTGAATTTCTGGACAGTTGAAATGACAGTAAACTATCAGAGCGTTTAAAGGTTAAATAGATCCACTTGTTTATTTGTAGAAGTATTCATTTTTCAATCGTTTACTTTGGGGACATTCAGCAAAAGGTAAACGCATTTTGTAAAGAAAGGACAAGCAGAAAATGGCGACATTACGCCACTCGAGCAGCGAAAACATTATTTAAAATGTGTCATAAAATATTTGCATCGGTACCTGATTCACGGCACCGTTTACAAAATTCACGTACGTGAAGTTTGTATATGTCACATTAAGAAAACTTATGTGTTTTACATAGAATAAACGCATGTTAATTGACATTACCTGTACCATAGAAATCTCCTATGTTTAACACTAGTGTATGTGTTCGATAATATTCACTGCTTGGACAACGCTTAATATTTTTCCTCGGGTTATTTGCAAAGGAAACAGTAATATATAATGATAAATAATGCGGCATGGTAAGATGATTATGCTGCATGCACTAAGATATACGAGTATGTTGGTGTGTCATTCGTACATTCTTTCAAAAAGATCAATTAATCATACCAAATAACTAATTTCAAAGTTTCAATTTAAATGAACGATGCTTGTTATTTATCCAATGACCTTGTTGTAAGACTTAATGACTTTCACCATTCGGTCATTTTGCCCGGTGAGAATCTGACTGTCTGTCTGTCTGTTTGTCCGTCCGCCCGTTCGTCTCCGTCTGTCCGTTCTTCCGTCCTCCGTCCGTCCGTCTCCGTCTTTCCGTCCGTCCATCCATCCATGTGGTGTGTCATTCGCACATTCTTTCAGCTAGGTCAATTAATCATACTAAATAACTAATTTCAAAGTTTCAATTTAAATGAACGATGCTGGTTATGTAACCAGTGACTTGTTGTTTATGACTTTCACCCTTCGATCATTTTGCCCGGTGAGAATCTGTCTGTCTGTCCGTCTGTCTGTCTGTCTGTCTGTCTGTCCGTCCGTTCATTCGTCTCCGTCCGTCCGTTCGTCCCCGTCCGTCCCTGTCTCCGTCCGTCCGCCCGTCTGTCCGCCCGTCCATCCATCTATGTGATGTGTCATTCACAATTCTTCCAACTAGGTCAATTGATCATACTTAATATCTAATTTCAAAGTTTCAACTTAAATGAGCGATGCTGGTTATTTAACAAGAAACCATGTTGTTAGACTTGATGATTTACACCCTTTGATCATTTTGTCCTTCCTTCCTTTCACCCTTCCTTCCTTCCTTTCCATTTCCTTCCTTCCATCCGTCCTTTCCTCTTTCCTTCCTTCCTACACCAGATATAGTTTTGTCCGGTCACTCAGCATACATATATGATTTTTAAAAACATTGATAGATAGATAGATAGATGGTTGGATTGACAGACAGATGGATGGATGGATGAAAGGATGGATGGATAGATAAATATCGGTAAATTTTTTGATGCAGTATAGCAACTGAAAAGACAAGTACCTGCCGGTGTCAGTTATAACCTATATATTCACTTTTTTGTCTTTTTGTCAAGCATCTAAACAGGAACAATTATAGGTAAATTAGCAAATACATGTGCTCTATATCTGGATTCCGGAATAATCTAATTTTCAGCGTTAGTATGTTAGAGCACTTAAGATACACGTCCGCCATGTTAGCGTACCGGAATGTGAATTATTGAACATTTTATGTTGAAATTAAAATTTTAAAAACAATGCCTATCACACCTAAATTAAACTTTATTTAGAACCTATTCAATAAAAAGTGTTACCAACGTTTTATCAGTCGGTTTGGACTTTACTATATTTCATTTTTGCGCATTTTGTCATATTTGTTATTTGCAAGTTTGCATCTTTAAGGTACAATAAAAAGAACGAACTTTTTATATTTTTTTCTCAAAAAATTGCTTTTTACCAACTTTGATAGATTAGCCTTCACAAACACTTTGTTTACATTAACAAAATATATGGTTCATAAATAATACTTGGTAACCTTTTAGACGTTAAAGTTTTTCGTTATGACTGCCGTTAAATTTAAAATTTATTAATATTCTAGTCAGTGGAAAAGAAAACAAGAAAACGTATGAAATAACCAAAAGGTTTTTATGAATCAAGAGCGAAACTTCGTTAATGACAATCCAATTCTTTACCACTGCGCCACTGATTTTGTTATTTTGATACATTGCGATTGGCACAATGCTTACAAAGTTCTAATTTCTATTACAAATTTCTATATAACCGATGGATGTCATGATTTTGACCTGTTTTAACCAGTAAATTTGGATAGAAGTCGGACCCAAAGAAGGGCCATTTTGTGTTCTTTTGACCAGTTTTCTGTGCCATATAGTCCCTGTTTGTAATAAATATGTACCGATTGCATTGTTTCGTGTAAGCTTGTGTCACTTTAATGAAAGCGTGTATGATTCTGTCCTGCGGCAGATTTTACCGTTGAATTAGTTTTCTAGCCAACATAATAGTGAATGTGCCGCAACATTCCACAAGCGCTTATCATTATTAGACGTATCAATTATGTGTTGGACTAAAATGTGATACATTTATGTCTATATCGTTTGCTGTCATGTGTAGTTACGCCCAGAATATCGGGGTAAACCTGTTAATCAAGTTGATTCTTTGATAATTTATCTTGTTTTCTGTTTGCAACAAAATCCATCTACATGTGCTCCACTACATCATTACACTTTCCCTTACAGCTGTCCGCCCTTGAATCCAAAGCTCTGTCTTATTTTGTGACTCGTATTTGTGTGATGATTTTAACCATATACGGGCAAACATACGGGCAAAAACTAGTATATAAATGTTTGACATATCTTGCTGGTAATAAATTATTCATACGCGACATGCATAAGAATTTGATGTATCAACAAATGAGTCATGACCCAACGAATTTGCAATCTGCATTCAAAGTTGTATGCAAAAGGAAGTGCACGCTTGTCAAACTCTTGGTTCAAAAAGAATAACTCTTTGTGCACAAGATCTTGCGGTTGACCCAATGCATTGAAATTACGAACTATTTAATATTTATTATACTTTTTTAAGATCAAACGCTGTGAAGCGCCCTGAGCAATAGGCGTTAGAAGTTGTGCACGGAAATTGCAAATTAAACAACAATTATCATTACAGCTCATTTTTGTAAAATGCCCAAGCAGTTAGTGAAAGCTATTTGGTCACAATTTGCATTTTATATTTTGTGGTTTCCAAAGCACAATTTTGTTGAACAAAAAGGCATTAAAGCATTAAGTATTACATATTTATCTTAGACTGTATGTAAACATGCCCCTTCAAATGATTGACTGGTCCTTGGGTTGGGTAGAATCAACAACATTCCATCAATTTTAGCTGTTATAAGGTTGGTATCCGACAATTATCAAATATGTGTAACAATATCTGGCCATTGTTTGGTGCCTTGTACAATGAATAGTATTGGATATTATGTCTGTAGATAATATGCCCAATACATTCACTTGCACTGTAACGTGTTAGTATTTGCTTTAACTGTACTACGTAATAAAAATGAAAATGATATATATATATATATATATATATATATATATATATATATATATATATATATATATATATATATATATATATATATATATATATATATATATATATATATATATATATATATAGCTGGTGAGTGATGAAAATAAAGACCTTATCAGAATTTGGAGGGGAATTTTAACAGTTCAAACGGGGAGATAATATGCTTTTCAGAAGGTAATGGCCACAGTTTCAGTCCCAAATTGCCCTTAAATACTCTGTGGTGCAATGACAAGGAAGAGCAAGACGGTTTTGAATTGTCTGGACAACCGCAGTTCAATTTGTAAAAACATAATTATTGTTATAACGAATCGTTGGGAGCAAATCGTTACCTGGGAGATGGGTATTTGAAGAATTAAGGTTCTCTTTTCAGGTCAACAATTTGTTAAAGGGCGGTCGTAAAAGCGAATCGATACGGTTTAAGTGCGTGACTTCACGTTTGTCTTAATCAATATGCGCCATCGATCTTTTATAAAACGGCTCACGCTAACAATTGATGAGTGGTTCAAGTTGTCTGTGTATAGAAAATAACTACAAGATTTTACCAATACATTACAATACAATAAATATAATACATACAATATGGTGCATCAAATAAACAAATAAATAAAAAATAATAAATAAATAAATATAAATACAAAGTACATTTATGTGATGTTTACGAAATAAAACTCGGACGATTTCCCATAAAAATGTATATATATATATATATATATATATAATTTGGGAAAAACATGTTAACATCAAATAATGACAGTCCTTTGATGTCAGCGAAATGGGAAACAGTAAAGCCCTATCTTCAAAAACAAGTAAAATTATTAAGAAGAGTGCATATAATATGAATGTCGCTAAACATCTTTTAAGTAGCTAGATCATAGTTAAGCGAATGCACATGGCAACAAACAAATGCAAATTGCACTAGATGTTTTTTAAATTATAGCAAGACTATCTAACCTAACTCACTGCTTATAACTTGTGTACACAAACTACGTAAATATACATGCAGGCGTAGTTCGGAGGTGTAATAAGTTGTGCTTTTCAAATTTCTAAATATAGGAATGAATAATTAGTAAATCGTCACGTCATAATTATTTGATGAACAACACGTTTACATTTAATGTAGTTATCAGAGATAAAATCTTTATTCAGTTATCAACACAATTTTGCTTAAGCAAAGCAGAAAAAAATATAAATTTGACCAACTGCGATCATGTCTCTTTTAGAAATACATACATCAATGTATCTTTTCTTGCATTATATATATATATTGTCAACCAGTATGATTTACTGTCATGGTTTTGAATTTTCTCTCCGGTTAACTTATGCTAGAAAGAACCAGAAAGAAATTAAAGAAAGAAAGTAAAGATGGTATCAAATGTTCGCCTATATCAGATGCATGTAACAATACTTTTCTGATTTTTTTTGGTTAATTTCGTCATTTTGATGCATAAACACCTATCGTAGTCTTAAATAAATTAGCTTTTGAGTATTACCTATATTGTTAGAAGAACAAATGGCAAAAAGTACCACACTACAAATGTTTATTCTTCCCAAGTCTATAAATAAGCACGGACCTAGCGGTCACGGTAAAAAAAAGATATCGACGTCAAAGCGGACTACCAGGATGACGACATAACGTGATTTAAAAAAATGTTGTTCCGATGTTCTATTAGCTTAAAAAAAGCAATCTCTACAGTAATGGCTGCTGAGATAGGAAAAACCTGTTTGTAATGAGTGTGGTGATTAATGCTACACTGTTAACAAAGATCTCGGGCATCATTGAACAGCATTTTGCAGGACATTTTCAGATAACATAACTTATTTGAGAAAAAAAATCTTTGGTCCAAAAGGTCGATACTACCTATATTCTGAAGTGTGACGTATTTTAAGCGGACATACACCTTTAACAATCTATCAATGCTTCCTTGCAGTTTACTCATTACGGGAATTTCATATGTGGACATTTGTGGGATCTGCCCATTCACGGTGACCCTGTAAATGATAACTGTCAATTATGTATTTAGTTAAACGGAAAGAGACGACAGAGCCTTTAAGTGTCTTTTGTTCACGCAGCGGAACGCTCCTTATATATCGCCTTTTCCGCGAAATTCTGCGTGAATAGTCGAGTAGTTGTGATTGTGAAGGACAGAGAAACATTATGACGTCATAAATTATGACACAGTATGAGGAACATAACAACACCAGAACGTGAGCGCTTACTCATTGGATGCAAAACTGTCATGCCAACTGACATTACAATAACAATACCGTGATATCTCATTATCTCGCACTTCCAATTAAATATTTCTTTCTTTTCATGTTAATGACATCATTTTTGCCACTTTCATCAAAAGCCTCGACTGTGTGTTAGGTCGCGTAAGGGCGTAATGAAGACAGATTTAAATCTTATATGCAAATTCGCACTTCGGCGTGATTTATCGATTCAGTATAAACAACAGTGACTGTTTAAACGACAACGCATCAGCACGAATGATAGATAAACAAAGATCATACGAAATAATGAAACAGTGGTCTTGAGTAAAGGGAGTAACAACGTCGTGGTTCTTTGGTAAAAAAGCTTGTTATAAGCTTGGCGGAGCAATTCTAGAACTAAAAATGCGACTGATTTACAGTTTTCTACTAGCTGTTTGCTGCATTAGCATGGTGTTTTTGCAAGATTCTTCTGCACAGTCTTTTAATGGCGGTCAACAGAATGGTAAGTTTTTATATTTTTTTTTTTTTTTTTTTTTTTACATAAAATATTTTATAGTACAGATGGTCGTTATAACGACTTTTTAATCAACTACCGACACAAAAAGTATCTTTCTCTTAACAGGTGTTGAGGGTATGGGATGGTTGTGCCCGTGGCGTAGTCGCCGACTTGTAACTACTTGTAACCGACTTCTTAGCCTCTCATCGCTCGTTTCGATTCCCGTTCTGGGCGGGAAACTTACTGTGGTACGGTCTCCAGCTGACCGGCGGTATGCCGATGGTTCTATCAGACATTTGTCTGAGGTCTTTTTCCATTAAAATAACTTGACGTATGATCATAATTAGTCATTGCGTTGCATTAACAACAAAAAACCTAAACATTTTTCTCAACATGTGATTACATAACATATCATTAAAATAGCTAACTATTCTGTTTAAATCTCTTTTTTTTTTTTTACATTTTTTCTTTATCGGTAATGGCTATTGTCTATCTTTATTAAGAAATCTTATGTAAGACAATAAACATTTATAATAGGTTTTCATTGTTGTGTGAGTTAAAAAGCGTAGAAGCAATGGGATTTTACACCAAATTTTTAACAACTATTAGAAAAAAAAAGTATTTTTTTATAAAACTTACTCTTTTTAGAATTATACGTGTGCAAATTGACCAATTATGTATATCCATGTAAAAGGGTAGACCCTATATACAAAGCCAAATTTACAATTATTAGCGTTATATCAAATTAGCCACTTTTCCTGCTACTTTTCTTAGCAATCCAACTATCATTTATTTTATTTTAATGACTCATCAGCAAAAAGTGAAGGTCTGAAAACCAAACGGTTTAACCACAGTAAGTGGCGGAGCTGTATATTACCGGGACTATATTTTACACGCCGTCTCACGGTTGTGTTTTCTCAATGTTGAGAGACTTACCATGCCGTGTCCCCGTTCAGACAGCTCATATATGACAAGGCAACTTAGAAATAATATACATTAATTGACATCGTATATATGTACAACACGATACAACTTTCAAATCACTTTGGTATTCCCAGTTTATGGGCATGGTTCCCGTCCCCATCGTGCTAATCCACTGTCAAAAAAGATTCACCGGACAAATAGTCGCATGGGTCAACCGAACCCACAGCCGCCCGTAATAAAGATTCTAATATTCAAGAGTATATCTAGCTAGGCTGCCCAACTAGGCTAAAACTGTGCGCTTAGCTATCGCACAAAAGACTGAAACTGCATGCCTAACTAGGCTAAACTGTATGCCAAACTAGACTGAAACTGTATGCTCAAATAGACTGAAACTGTATGCCTAACTAAGCTGAAGCTGTATGCTAAAATAGTCTAGAACTGTGTGTCTAACTAGGCTGAAACTGTTTGTTCAAATGGTCTGAGACTGTATACTCCAATAGGCTCAAATATATCTACCCCAATAGGTCCAAATATATCTGCCCCAATAGGCTCAAATATATCTGCCCCAAAATGTCCAAATATATCTGCCCCCAAAATGTCCAAATATATCTACCCCAATAGATTCAAATATATCTACCCCGATAGGTCCAAATATATCTGCCCCCAAAATATCCAAATATATCTGCCCCCAAAATGTACAAATACATCTACCCCAATAGACTCAAATATATCTACCCCCAAAATGTCCAAATATATCTGCACCAATAGGCTCAAATATATCTACCCCAATAGACTCAAATATATCTGCACCAATAGGCTCAAATATATCTACCCCAATAGACTCAAATATATCTGCCCCAATAGGCTCAAATATATCTGCCCCAATAGGCTCAAATATATCTGCCCCCAAAATGTCCAAATATATCCAAATATATCTGCCCCCAAAATGTCCAAATATATCTACCCCAATAGACTCAAATATATCTGCCCCAATAGGCTCAAATATATCTGCCCCCAAAATGTCCAAATATATCTACCCCAATAGACTCAAATATATCTACCCCGATAGGTCCAAATATATCTGCCCCCAAAATATCCAAATATATCTGCCCCCAAAATGTACAAATACATCTACCCCAATAGACTCAAATATATCTACCCCCAAAATGTCCAAATATATCTGCACCAATAGGCTCAAATATATCTACCCCAATAGACTCAAATATATCTGCACCAATAGGCTCAAATATATCTACCCCAATAGACTCAAATATATCTGCCCCAATAGGCTCAAATATATCTGCCCCAATAGGCTCAAATATATCTGCCCCCAAAATGTCCAAATATATCCAAATATATCTGCCCCCAAAATGTCCAAATATATCTACCCCAATAGACTCAAATATATCTGCCCCAATAGGCTCAAATATATCTGCCCCCAAAATGTCCAAATATATCTACCCCGATAGGTCCAAATATATCTGCCCCCAAAATGTCCAAATATATCTACCCCAATAGACTCAAATATATCTGCCCCAATAGGCTAAATATATCTGCCCCGATAGGTCCAAATATATCTGCCCCAATAGGTCCAAATATATCTGCCCCCAAAATGTCCAAATATATCTACCCCAATAGACTCAAATATATCTACCCCGATAGGTCCAAATATATCTGCCCCCAAAATGTCCAAATATATCTGCTCCCAAAATGTCCAAATATATCTACCCCGATAGGTCCAAATATATCTGCCCCCAAAATGTCCAAATATATCTACCCCAATAGGTCCAAATATATCTGCCCCCAAAATGTCCAAATATATCTGCCCCAATAGACTCAAAAATATCTACCCCGATAGGTCCAAATATATCTGCCCCCAAAATGTCCAAATATATCTGCCCCAATAGACTCAAATATATCTACCCCAATAGGTCCAAATATATCTGCCCCAATAGGTCCAAAAATATCTGCCCCCAAAATGTCCAAATATATCTGCCCCAATAGACTCAAATATATCTACCCCGATAGGTCCAAATATATCTGCCCCAATAGGTCCAAATATATCTGCCCCCAAAATGTCCAAATATATCTGCCCCAATAGACTCAAATATATCTACCCCGATAGGTCCAAATATATCTGCCCCCAAAATGTCCAAATATATCTGCCCCAATAGACTCAAATATATCTACCCCGATAGGTCCAAATATATCTGCCCCCAAAATGTCCAAATATATCTGCCCCAATAGGCTCAAATATCTGCCCCAATAGGCTCAAATATTTTTGCCCCCAAAATGTCCAAATATATCTGCCCCAATAGACTCAACTATATCTACCCCGATAGGTCCAAATATATCTGCCCCAATAGGTCCAAATATATCTGCCCCAATAGGCTCAAATATCTGCCCCAATAGGCTCAAATATTTCTGCCCCCAAAATGTCCAAATATATCTGCCCCAATAGGCTCAAATATCTGCCCCAATAGGCTCAAATATTTCTGCCCCCAAAATGTCCAAATATATCTACCCCGATAGGTCCAAATATATCTGCCCCAATAGGTCCAAATATATTTGACCCAATAGGTCCAAATATATCTGCCCAATTTCCTTGGTTTAACAATAGGCCACATTAGGTGCCACCAGTATAAATCAACAGGCTTCACATTTTACAAACAGTTAAGCTGGTTTAAGCTAAACAACCTAGTTTATCTTTAGAGGTCTATCATGATCTGATTGTATAATCAATATGCTGAATTGCTCGAAAGTAACGCAGTTAGTTAAATACATAATAAATGAATCATGTTGTTCTCTGTGTCATGTGCCAAACTTTAACCAAACTGATTTTATAAAATATTTGTAATTATAAACATTACGTTTACTCTGTTAAAACTACTATTTTGGTTGTATAGTTCATTGTAATAAAACCTATTAATATGATGGGATTTCTCCCCAAGCGCATTTGGTGTGAAAAGCTTAATTTTCGGCGAAGGTAGAATTCGGAATTTCCCTTTTTTGTTAAAGTAACTGATGGTTTGCTTCTCTTTTTACTCGGATTTAGGGCATGAATGAACAGCATCTCGCGTTTCCTTTTTATGTAACAATAATAATTTGGCTGTTTGCGAATACTTTTTTTCTTCTCCAAACTGTCAGATAACACCTCAAAAGACAGGTGGTGGGACTAAAAGGGATTCGGTTTTAACTTTTAAAGTGAAATGAACATTCTTTTTACGGGCGGGAGAGGAGATGTGTGATAGAACATTCCTCCCGGACAAAATTCATTTCATTAATTTTAGCATAGACGGTCAAACCCTCCATATCGGACAATTCGGGAGGGATTTTGTCATACACCAATGTTTTGGCCTCTGCACGTCTCACTAAGAAACGCACGATCCTCGCCTGACTTTCATTTTAATTAATGTTTCACTATCGGGCCACTTAGTTTACATGTTTGATTGGTATATACAGATGTCGTATCGTCTCGTCATTGATCGCAACTAAATATGTTCTGGTTATATATAGTTAGTAACGGCGAAGTTAGTGTGAAAAACACTGCGACGCTTTTTATTCTGGAGATGTTTTGACAGCAAACACTTTTGAAGCACTCATCTGGAAATGTAATGACACCACACACTTCTGAAGAACTCACCTGGAGATGTAATGACATCACACACTTCTGAAGCACTCACCTGGACATGAAATGACAAAAAACAACAACAACACTTTTGAAACACACATCTGGAGATGTAATGACACTACACACTTCTGAAGCACTCACCTGCAGATGTAATGACACCACACACTTCTGAAGCACTCACCTGGAGATGTAATGGCACCACACACTTCTGAAGCAGTCACCTGAAGATGTAATGACACCACACACTTCTGAAGCACTCACCTGGAGATATAATGGCACCACACACTTCTGAAGCACTCACCTGGACATTTATTGACACCACGCACTTCTGAAGCACTCGCCTGAAGATGTAATGACACCACACACTTCTGAAGCACTCACCTGGAGATGTAATGATACCAGGCACTTTTGAAGCACTCACCTGGACATTTATTGACACCACGCACTTCTGAAGCACTCACCTGAAGATGTAATGACACCACACACTTCTGAAGCACTCACCTGGACATGTAATGACACCACACAATTCTGAAGCATTCACCTGGACATGTAATGACACCACACACTTCTGAAGCACTCACGTGGAGATGTAATGACATCACACACTTCTGAAGCACTCACCTGGAGATGTAATGACACCACACACTTCTGAAGCACTCACCTGGACATGTAATGACACCACACAATTCTGAAGCATTCACCTGGACATGTAATGACACCACACACTTCTGAAGCACTCACGTGGAGATGTAATGACATCACACACTTCTGAAGCACTCACCTGGAGATGTAATGACATCACACACTTCTGAAGCACTCACCTGGACATGTAATGACACCACACAATTCTGAAGCATTCACCTGGACATGTAATGACACCACACACTTCTGAAGCACTCACGTGGAGATGTAATGACATCACACACTTCTGAAGCACTCACCTGGAGATGTAATGGCACCACACACTTCTGAAGCACTCACCTGGAGATGTAATGGCACCACACACTTCTGAAGCACTCACCTGAAGATGTAATGGCACCACACACTTCCGAAGCACTCACCTGGAGATGTAATGACACCACACACTTCTGAAGCACTCACCTGGAGATGTAATGACACCACACACTTCTGAAGCACTCACCTGGAGATGTAATGGCACCACACACTTCCGAAGCACTCACCTGGAGATGTAATGACACCACACACTTCTGAAGCACTCACCTTGAAATGTAATGACACCACACACTTCTAAAGCACTCACCTGGAGATGTAATGACACCACGCACTTTTGAAGCACTCACCTGGACATGTATTGACACCACACACTTCTGAAGCACTCACCTGGAGATGTAATGACACCACACACTTCTAAAGCACTCACCTGGAGATGTAATGACACCACACAATTCTGAAGCACTCACCTGGAGATGTAATGGCACCACACACTTCTGAAGCACTCACCTGGAGATGTAATGACACCACTCACTTCTGAAGCACTCACCTGGAGATGTTATGACACCACACACTTCTAAAGCACTCACCTGGAGATGTAATGAC
This sequence comes from Sinonovacula constricta, assembly GCA_007844125.1. Lineage (NCBI taxonomy): Eukaryota > Metazoa > Mollusca > Bivalvia > Cardiida > Solecurtidae > Sinonovacula > Sinonovacula constricta. Next base: position 19,338,706 of record CM017566.1, on the reverse strand, counting down.
ACCACACAATTCTGAAGCACTCACCTGGAGATGTAATGACACCACACAATTCTGAAGCACTCACCTGGACATGTAATGACACCACACACTTCTAAAGCACTCACCTGGAGATGTAATGACACCACACACTTCTGAAGCACTCACCTGGAGATGTAATGACACCACTCACTTCTGAAGCACTCACCTGGAGATGTAATGACACCACACAATTCTAAAGCACTCACCTGGAGATGTAATGGCACCACACACTTCTGAAGCACTCACCTGGAGATGTAATGACACCACACACTTCTGAAGCACTCACCTGGAGATGTAATGACACCACACACTTCTGAAGCACTCACCTGGAGATGTAATGACACCACACACTTCTGAAGCACTCACCTGGAGATGTAATGGCACCACACACTTCTGAAGCACTCACCTGGAGATGTAATGGCACCACACACTTCTGAAGCACTCACCTGGAGATGTAATGGCACCACACACTTCTGAAGCACTCACCTGGAGATGTAATGACACCACACACTTCTAAAGCACTCACCTGGAGATGTAATGACACCACACACTTCTAAAGCACTCACCTGGAGATGTAATGGCACCACACATTTCTGAAGCACTCACCTGGAGATGTAATGGCACCACACACTTCTGAAGCACTCACCTGGAGATGTAATGACACCACACACTTCTGAAGCACTCACCTGGAGATGTAATGGCACCACACACTTCTGAAGCACTCACCTGGAGATGTAATGGCACCACACACTTCTGAAGCACTCACCTGGCCATGTAATGACACCACACAATTCTAAAGCACTCACCTGGAGATGTAATGGCACCACACACTTCTGAAGCACTCACCTGGAGATGTAATGGCACCACACACTTCTGAAGCACTCACCTGGAGATGTAATGACACCACACACTTCTGAAGCACTCACCTGGAGATGTAATGGCACCACACACTTCTGAAGCACTCACCTGGAGATGTAATGGCACCACACACTTCTGAAGCACTCACCTGGAGATGTAATGACACCACGCACTTCTAAAGCACTCACCTGGACATGTAATGACATCACACACTTCTGAAGCACTCACCTGGAGATGTAATGGCACCACACACTTCTGAAGCACTCACCTGGAGATGTAATGGCACCACACACTTCTGAAGCACTCACCTGGAGATGTAATGACACCACACACTTCTGAAGCACTCACCTGGAGATGTAATGGCACCACACACTTCTGAAGCACTCACCTGGAGATGTAATGGCACCACACACTTCTGAAGCACTCACCTGGACATGTAATGACACCACACAATTCTAAAGCACTCACCTGGAGATGTAATGGCACCACACACTTCTGAAGCACTCACCTGGAGATGTAATGGCACCACACACTTCTGAAGCACTCACCTGGAGATGTAATGACACCACACACTTCTGAAGCACTCACCTGAAGATGTAATGGCACCACACACTTCTGAAGCACTTACCTGAAGATGTAATGACACCACACACTTCTAAAGCACTCACCTGGAGATGTAATGACACCACGCACTTTTGAAGCACTTACCTGGACATGTAATGACACCACACACTTCTAAAGCACTCACCTGGAGATGTAATGACACCACACTTCTGAAGCACTCACCTGCAGATGTAATGACACCACACAATTCTGAAGCACTCACCTGGACATGTAATGACACCACACAATTCTGAAGCACTCACCTGGAGATGTAATGGCACCACACAATTCTGAAGCACTTACCTGGAGATGTAATGACACCACACACTTCTAAAGCACTCACCTGGAGATGTAATGACACCACACAATTCTTAAGCACTCACCTGGAAATATAATGACACCACACACTTTTGAAGCACTCACCTGGACATGTAATGACAAAAAAACAACAACAAGCAACCCTTTTGAAACACTCACCTGGAAACGTAATTACAACACACACTTTTGAAGCACTCATCGAGAAAAAATGTAATGACACCACACATTTTTGAAGCACTCACCCGGACATGTTATGACACCACGCACTTTTGAAGCACTCATCAAGACATGTAATGACACCACGCATTTTTGAAGCACTCACCTCGACATGTTATGATACCACGCCCTTTTGAAGTACTCACCTTGAAATGTAATGACACCACTCACTTCTGAAGCACTCACCTGGAGATGTAATGACACCACACACTTCTGAAGAACTCACCTGGAGATGTAATGACACCACACACTTCTGAAGCACTCACCTGGAGATGTAATGACACCACACACTTCTGAAGCACTCACCTGGAGATGTAATGACACCACGCACTTTTGAAGCACTCACCTGGACATGTATTGACACCACGCACTTTTGAAGCACTTACCTGGACATGTAATGACACCACACACTTCTAAAGCACTCACCTGGAGATGTAATGACACCACACACTTCTGAAGCACTCACCAGGAAATGTAATGACACCACACTTCTGAAGCACTCACCTGCAGATGTAATGACACCACACAATTCTGAAGAACTCACCTGGACATGTAATGACACCACACAATTCTGAAGCACTCACCTGGAGATGTAATGGCACCACACAATTCTGAAGCACTTACCTGGAGATGTAATGACACTACACACTTCTAAAGCACTCACCTGGAGATGTAATGACACCACACAATTCTTAAGCACTCACCTGGAAATATAATGACACCACACACTTTTGAAGCACTCACCTGGACATGTAATGACAAAAAAACACAACAAACAACACTTTTGAAACACTCACCTGGAAACGTAATTACAACACACACTTTTGCACTTTTGAAGCACTCATCGAGAAAAAATGTAATGACACCACACATTTTTGAAGCACTCACCCGGACATGTTATGACACCACGCACTTTTGAAGCACTCATCAAGACATGTAATGACACCACGCATTTTTGAAGCACTCACCTCGACATGTTATAATACCACGCCCTTTTGAAGTACTCACCTGGACATGTAATGACACCACTCACTTCTGAAGCACTCACCTGGAGATGTAATGACACCACACACTTCTGAAGAACTCACCTGGAGATGTAATGACACCACTCACTTTTGAAGCACTTACCTGGACATGTAATGACACCACGCACTTTTGAAGCACTTACCTGGACATGTAATGACACCACGCCCCTTTGAAGCACTCAGATGGACATGTAATGACACCACGCACTTTTGAAGCACTTACCTGGACATGTAATGACACCACGCCCCTTTGAAGCACTCAGATGGACATGCAATGACACCACGCACCTTTGAAGCACTTACCTGGACATGTTATGACACCTCGCACTTTTGAAGCACTCACCTGAAAATGTTATGACACTATTTACTTTTGAAGCACTTACCAGGAGATGTAATGACACCACGTACTTTTGAAGCACTTACCTGGACATGTAATGACACCACGCACTTGTGAAGCACTCACCTGGACATGTAATGACACCACGCACTTTTGAAGCACTTACCTAGACATGTAAAGACACCAAGCACTTTTGAAGCACTCACCTGGACATGTATTGACACCACGCACTTTTGAAGCACTTACCTGGACATGAAATGACACCACGCACTTTTGAAGCACTCACCTGGACATGTAATGCCACAACTAACCTTTGAAGCACTTACCTGGACATGTAATGACAACAAACACCTTTGAAACACTCACCTGGAGATGTAATGACAACACCCACCTTTGAAACACTCACCTGGAGATGTAATGACAACAGCCACCTTTGAAACACTCACCTGGAGATGTAATGACAACAACCACCTTTTAAACACTCACCTGGACATGTAATGACAACACCCACCTTTGAAACACTCACCTGGAGATGTAATGACAACAACCACTTTTGAAGCACTCACCTGGAGATGTAATGACAACACCCACCTTTGAAACACTCACCTGAAGATGTAATGACAACAACCACCTTTGAAACACTCACCTGGACATGTAATGACAACACCCACCTTTGAAACACTCACCTGAAGATGTAATGACAACAACCACCTTTGAAACACTCACCTGGACATGTAATGACAACACCCACCTTTGAAACACTCACCTGGAGATGTAATGACAACAACCACCTTTGAAACACTCACCTGGAGATGTAATGACAACACCCACCTTTGAAACACTCACCTGGACATGTAATGACAACAAACACATTTGAAACACTCACCTGGAGATGTAATGACAACAAACACCTTTGAAACACTCACCTGGAGATGTAATGACAACACCCACCTTTGAAACACTCACCTGGAGATGTAATGACAACACCCACCTTTGAAACACTCACCTGGAGATGTAATGACAACAACCACCTTTGAAACACTCACCTGGCGATGTAATGATAACAACCACCTTTGAAACACTCACCTGGACATGTAATGACAACAACCACCTTTGAAACACTCACCTGGAGATGTAATGACAACACCCACCTTTGAAACACTCACCTGGAGATGTAATGACAACACCCACCTTTGAAACACTTACCTGGACATGTAATGACAACACCCACCTTTGAAACACTCACCTGGAGATGTAATGACAACAACCGCCTTTGAAACACTCACCTGAAGATGTAATGATAACACCCACCTTTGAAACACTCACCTGGAAATGTAATGACAACAACCACCTTTGAAACACTCACCTGGCGATGTAATGATAACAACCACCTTTGAAACACTCACCTGGACATGTAATGACAACAACCACCTTTGAAACACTCACCTGGAGATGCAATGACAACACCCACCTTTGAAACACTCACCTGGAGATGTAATGACAACACCCACCTTTGAAACACTCACCTGGAGATGTAATGACAACAACCACCTTTGAAACACTCACCTGAAGATGTAATGATAACAACCACTTTTGAAGCACTCACCTGGACATGTAATGACAACAACCACCTTTGAAACACTCACCTGGACATGTTATGACAACAACCACCTTTGAAACACTCACCTGGACATGTAATGACAATACCCACTTTTGACGCACTCACCTGGAGATGTAATGATAACAACCACTATTGAAGCACTCACCTGTACATTTAATGACAACAAACACCTTTGAAACACTCACCTGGAGATGTAATGACAACACCCACCTTTGAAGCACTCACCTGGAGATGTAATGACAACAACCAGGTTTGAAACACTCACCTGGACATGTAATGACAACAAACACCTTTGAAACACTCACCTGGAGATGTAATGACAACAAACACCTTTGAAACACTCACCTGGAGATGTAATGACAACAACCACCTTTGAAACACTCACCTGGAGATGTAATGACAACAAACACCTTTGAAACACTCACCTGGAGATGTAATGACAACAAACACTATTGAAGCACTCACCTGTACATGTAATGACAACAAACACCTTTGAAACACTCACCTGGACATGTAATGACAACAAACACCTTTGAAACACTCACCTGGAGATGTAATGACAACAAACACCTTTGAAACACTCACCTGGAGATGTAATGACAACAAACACTATTGAAGCACTCACCTGTACATGTAATGACAACAAACACCTTTGAAACACTCACCTGGAGATGTAATGACAACAAACACTATTGAAGCACTCACCTGGACATGTAATGACAACAAACACCTTTGAAACACTCACCTGGAGATGTAATGACAACAACCACTTTTGAAGCACTCACCTGGAGATGTAATGACAACAACCACCTTTGAAGCACTCACCTGGAGATGTAATGACAACAAACACCTTTGAAACACTCACCTGGAGATGTAATGAGAACACCCACCTTTGAAACACTCGCCTGGAGATGTAATGACAACAACCACCTTTGAAACACTCACCTGGACATGTAATGACAATACCCACTTTTGACGCACTCACCTGGAGATGTAATGATAACAACCACTTTTGAAGCACTCACCTGGACATGTAATGACAACAACCACCTTTGAAACACTCACCTGGAGATGTAATGACAACAACCACCTTTGAAACACTCACCTGGACATGTAATGACAATACCCACTTTTGACGCACTCACCTGAAGATGTAATGACAACAAACACCTTTGAAACACTCACCTGTACATGTAATGACAACAAACACCTTTGAAACACTCACCTGGAGATGTAATGACAACAACCACCTTTGAAACACTCACCTGGAGATGTAATGACAACAACCACCTTTGAAACACTCACCTGGACATGTAATGACAATACCCACTTTTGACGCACTCACCTGGAGATGTAATGACAACAACCACCTTTGAAACACTCACCTGGACATGTAATGACAATACCCACTTTTGACGCACTCACCTGGAGATGTAATGACAACAACCACCTTTGAAACACTCACCTGGAGATGTAATGACAACAACCAGGTTTGAAACACTCACCTGGAGATGTTATGACAACAACCACTTTTGAAGCACTATTGTTCAAGTTACAAAGTGTGTAGACCTTGGTAGTATGAGGCTATACTTTTCTTCCAAATATGCCAACAATAAATTCTTGCCAAGCTCCATGTTGATGCATTAATTAAACATCATATTATTTTCTTACCGTATGCTAGTACCGCGTAACATTTTGTTTAAAGTTTAATTAAATTCAAACAAAAATCATTTTCGTATGTTCACAGCAGATATAAAACATGGCACAAATTGCAGACAAGTCAATCAAAGTGTGAACAACATATTTAGTCAGAGTGTAAAGTGACCAGGCTGTGTCTCTTTTTGGTGCTCGTTTAGCGAGGTTTTATTTTTATAATACCATTAAGATCATTTTAAGTTAAACATTGTTGCCGTACATTACATCACAACCAAGTTCCAATCAATGTAAACACGTTTATCCATAGAGTAGATTTTGCCCCAAGCTAATATCCGTTACTATACTATTTTATCCAATTTTCTGCACTACACAGTCTCCTTTTACTTAAAAAGTGATGTGTAACTTTAAGTTATCAAAATGTTAATGTTTATTTTATATTCGCAATACAACACGTCTTAGCGAGGGCGAACATTTTAACGTAAGGTGTTTTAGATGATGTGCGGTATATTTTCTTCAAAATTATATCAGCCATATACACTTGTTAAGCCTTATAAATTGTTTGATTTCAAGTTGTCCAAAATTTCATATTTTACTTTCTTTGTAAACAAAACAAACTTGCCATTTTTGTGACACAAAAAGTCTTTAGACCGGACCTGGTAGCGCAATCGGTAAAGCGTCGGCTCCAGGTACGGGAGACCCCGGGTTCGATCCCGGGCCGCGACATACCAAAGTCGTTAAAAATGGTAGTGGTATAGCTCCCTTGCTAACGCTCAAGCAAATATAACGGTAGTTCCACGACTGGTCGGCCCGGTGTCAGGATAATGTGACTGGGTGTGGTATCATGCCAGGTGTTCACGGTATGCTATACACAGTGAAGGCAGCACTGTGCTATATATCTGCTTCAAGTGGACACCGTCTCCAGATAACTGAGATACTGTTGGTGGGACGATAAACCCAATAAACAAACAAAACAAAAAGTCTTATCTGTACCTTTATTACTGTATCTTTCTATGACATCGAGAGCGGCCACCTTTACAATGAACTTAAATTTGTTTTATCGCAATAGTTGTTTGACCTACTTACCTTTAAAGGTGACATTCGATTTGTTAACCGATTTTAAAAGAAGCGTAAATAAATGCATATCTTTGAGACTTAATTCATGGTTAAAGTGTTCAAAAACATATGTATATTTGAAATATCCTTTCGCAAGAATGAAACGTTTCATGTAAAATAATGGAAATATCCAAAGATTTACGACTTCATTCGAAGTAAGACGTAGGAGGCGGAACTACCCGATGAATCACGATCGAAACAAAACGCAAACAACAACAAAAACAACAACAACAACTAAAACAACAACAACAATTTGAATACATAGTCCCTTTTTACCCCTTTTTCGTAGAAATGACCGAGGAGTTCCGAGTGTCTAAAACAACGATAACAATAAGTCATTGTTATCTGAAACAGTCATGCTGTTCATTGATGCCCTAGATATGTGTAAACAGTGAAACATAAATCTCCATTCGTCATTGCAAACTGGTATTTCCTATCTGAGCCACGCTGCAGAGATAGCTGTTTCTAGACTAAGAAAACCACTTGACAACTTTCTTTTGAGATCACGATATATCGTCATCCGGGTAGTTCGCTGTGACGTCGATATCTATTTTAAGCTGAGATAATACATTGGGTTCACAATCGTCCTAAGTTAGTCTTAAGTACGGGTTATGCTGACATTACGCCCCCCCCCCCCCCCCCCCCCCCCCCTATGAAGGAAAATACAGTTACACGCATGTTGATATAGGTAAATTGTTGATACCCCCTTTAAACATGTAGTCGATCTACCGCAGACGACTACAGCAGACAGACAATATTAATCTGCTCGTAATGAAACACCCAGTCTCAGTTTTTAACGATGACTGTCGGGCCATTTAATAATCGAGGTTGCATTTAAAACATCGTCATCATCTTAATAAACTATATTGCGCTCACCTGCTGTAAACGTCAGTGGGTGAATGGTAAAAACAAGATGATAAATAATTCGAAATGATAATTAATTAGAGATAATGTTGTTATATATCTTCAACAGGGGAATTGCTTCTCGCCTTGAAATAACTATAACAAATTAAACCGCATCTTAATGATAAGAAAAGGTATCACATATCATTATGAAATATTAATCGACTAATAAGGCAGTCGAAACACCTCTCATTCTCATGAGATACCGCCGAGCAACAAGGTATAATAGAAACGAAACGTGTTTTTCTTTACTCGGAAAACCTTGAACAATTTACAAAAGAATCCGGTATAGGTCCGAATACCGCTGATTTGTTATTACGAATGGGTTTTAACTACGTCATGTTTGCCATATATCGTGTCTTGTCTCGCATTAATGTATTTTCTTATGTTTTTCTTTCTATGTAATCATTTATTGTAGATCACGGGCTATTAGTTTGAAACAAAAACATGGTTGTAAGTTTTACTGCGGATCAATCACCTTTTTCATGGGACGAGTCTGACAAAGTGTGCTCTTAAAAGATCAATCAAGGGCTACACCAGACACCTTTTAAATGAATGATTGCATTTTTTAGCGTTTTCTTGTTAAAGCAGCTGAATATCATAAGGACACCTTAAGAAGAACTGATATTGAAGTAGAAAGGTTGAAACTACCCATATCATTGACAATTTGCGGTTACACATGGATAAAACTGACGAGAGCCTTTTTTGTCGTTATTTTTCTTTCTTCTGAATAGGCTCTGTAATTAATTAGTCTTTATCCTATTATATCATAGTATCATTTTAAAAGTATGCTTTAAAAGTGTTTGTCCGCAGATATTCCTCTATCATAGATCATCGTCCGCAGTAATTACCGAAGAGTTCCGATTGACCAACTCATAGTGAAATTATCGCACACCTAGCACATCATTTTATATGTAAACAAAAAATGTTTGACGTCCAAAGCGTCGCTAAAAGCATGCACTTTAATCAAGCATGCGCTTCAATCAAGCATGCGCCTTAATCAAGCATGCACTTCAATCAAGCATGTACTTTAATCAAGCATGCACTTTAATCAAGCATGTACTTTAATCAAGCATGCGCTTCAATCAAGCATGCGCCTCAATCAAGCATGCACTTTAATCAAGCATGTACTTTTATCAGGCATGCGCCTCAATCAAGCATGCACATCAATCATACATGCGCCTCAATCAAGCATGCACTTTAATCAAGCATGCACTTTAATCAAGAATGTATCTCAATCAAGCATGCGCCTCAATCAAGCAAGCGCTTCAATCAAGCATGCGCCTTAATCAAGCATGCGCCTTAATCAAGCATGCGCTGTAATCAAGCATGCGCTTCTACGGTGATAGTACAAGTAATTGTAGGAACTATTTTCAGGACGTATTAGTAATATTTTAATATTAACTGACCGTATCAATGAATGTTACGATGTCTATTATTTTTTATCATTTAAAAACAACAACAAAACTTTTCACCCCTACTGTGCTTTCTTCGTCGTTGTCTGCTACATTTATATTGTGTAATATTAAACCCTCTTGTCCTCTGTACGCACGCTTCTAATTTTAGAAACAACAGCAGCAACAACAACGACGACAATTACAACAAAAAGACCACCTTGCCAAACAATTGCAAATTCTACTTAATGCCTTTTACATCATTTTTCTATTCCCAAAGCTACTCAGTCTAGGCGCCTGTCTTTAGCGTGTTGACTACAAACAAGAACATACAAATGCATACAAAACATACAAAATCTAAAAGAACCACTGGGACACCCGTGGCGTAGTGGTAAAGTCGTCGATTTGTAACTCCTCTGACTGACTAGCCTCTCACTGCGTGGGTTCGAGTCCCGATCGGGGAGACAGTCTTAATGTTGGAAGGTCCTCCAGCTGTCTTGTGGTGCGCCGGTGGTTCTACCCAGACATTTGTTTGGAGTCTTCCAATGATCATAATTAGTCGTTGAAATGTATTAAAAACAAGACAACAAAACATAAACTATCCACTGTCTAAATCGTATATTAAACGTGTTACATTTAGTAAAATACCCCACCCACTCCTTAAGCCGACTGAACTAGCGGAGTAAAGTTAATGTTCATATACCATGTATTAGTTCAATGTGCACACAATATTAAATATAGAGTAGATATAAAACAATGCAAACTTAAACTTGATAAATCAATATATTACACTTTTAGACTTATGTTTAGAATACAATAATAACACGGATATTTGTCTACGTAGCTAAAACAAACTACCATTTTTGTTTAATATTTTATAACAGTTTTATGAATAAGTAAAACACATACAAAAAGGTATAAAATCATGATTTATTGCAAACACGATTGCAGCCATGCTCAACTTTAAATGAACATTGCCCATACATTTTGCTTTAAACATTAGATGATTTATTTTAACACGAATAATAAAGTGTTTACAGTTAAAAAATGTCGTCTGTTTTGTTTTTCAGATTTCTGGCGATGGTTCCTCCAATTGAGACAAAGCAGATGGGCTTTCGGTGGTGACGATGACGGTTTCGGCTTTTTTGACGACTAAACACGGAATGTACCGTATATATACGGAATCATCCGGGACATATCTGAAGATGTAAAGCTGTCAATTTCTCGACATACCATGAAAATCCACCAGAAAAAGACGTAAATACGTGCATATAATGTGCATACAGTCGTCTGCATGTTTATATATTAATTATTGAAAAGAGAATCAGCAACTGTTTATTACTGAAATAAAAAATTACTGATCGATCATGTTGTTAAATATCTTAAAATATGAATGCAAATAAATGAACTAAAAGTTTTTCATACGTGTTGGTATATTGTGTTTTATTCACCCACAAACAGTAAAACATACATAGCTTAAATGTAGATATATTCCAGACCCGTTACTCACTGTCTCTTTTTTTCATCTGCCACATATGTATTTTTGTTCTAATGATAATTTTAAAACGACTTGATTTCAGCCTTGCATAAATACATGGCACATAGAACCACACTATCGGCGCTTCATATATACATATATATTTAAACTGTCTTGTAACTCTCGAGCCAATCAGTTTATTATTTATGACTGATACGATATGTATATTTCCGCATGCACAATCTGGAGATATACTAAGTTTTTGGACTTGAACTAGATTAAATAGTTTACGAAAAGTCGCTATGCTTTTTATTTGGCCAAATTAAAACAACATATTTTGAATGACAACATGCAGACATATAATCTAGTGGTCGCGATATCCATAATTCATTGTAGATTAACTGGGTTTAAGTTTAAGAACTAAACAAAACTTAAGGTGAATTTGGCCCGATGAGAACAACTAGAGGGTTCAGGAACAAGTTAATGTAGAGCAAATGTAATGCTCCACCTCAAATTGAAGAATATTAAACTAAGGGATAAAATGGTTCAAAACTGGGGGTTGTGGGTTCGAATCCCAGTATGGACACGAATGATCAACTTTTTTCCCCTTCTTTTTCACTTTGACAATAATTTCTACATTAATTTACCAGATTAAGGAGGAAAGATGTATAGTTTTTAATTTTGCAAATTAATTTTAATTGTATGGTTAGTGACAAATTTGATTACAAATTCCTTACCTGCTATATTTAAAGTCTAAAGAAATCAAAACCATGTAATGAAATTATTTTTTCATTTTGTAGCATCAACCAAAATACTTTATAATTCTTGTTGGGCAACTCTCAGTGCGAATAAATGATGAATATAAATATGTCGCTTCGATATATAACATGACAGCAACAAGTTTGAAAAAAACAACACTAAATGCGAAAATCCTGTTTGGAGCTGTCTAGGCGGGATTGATATTATAAGATACGTCGTTGGACTTTCTTATGAAGGTTTATCTGACAGCCAGCTTTAAAAGCTGAATTATCAGTTTTCTTTATTTCATTTTTTAAGATATGAGCGTTTGAAAGATAAATCATGGAAGTCAGGTTTTGTGAACGAGCCGTTTAATCAGTCTACATCAATTGTCACAACTTTCTTTCTGTTTTAAGAATAAGTTGCCCATCCTTCACAATGAAGCTGTTTTTATGTGTGGTAGGTCTACATTCTCAGAATTTCTTTTCCCCGAAAAACTATTTTTTTTCTTAAAGGTGTTTTTTATGGTAAGTCAAGCCTTTACACATTTTGAGGTCATATATAATCACATAAATAATTAAGTAAACAAAAACCGATGAAATTCAGTTTGCCAGATTTCTATTGTATATATTCTGCCAATATAATTTAATGGTTTGTAATTGTGGTATCCGACAGTTTACCAATATCAATTACACGTAATAATATTTGACCTCTGTATGGAACAGACGCGTAGCTGCATGTACGCAGAAAACGCAGCTGCGTACGCATTATCTCTAAGGAATCAAAACATAAAAAATAAATCTGCAATAGAAAAATCTAACACTTGTAGGGGTAAGGTGTATATTAATTGCAATCAACTAATGACGCTAAGTGCACAATGAAAAATGTGAAAACATAATCGATTTAGTAACTTTCCTGTAGCTCCTGGTATAGGACAAGTTTTGTACTCTTATATTTCAAAAGAGAACTTCTAAGATTGTTCCGTCTTTAGGACCATCACACATTATATTTTACTTTAAATCTAGTAATATCTTGATACCGAAACCTCTCCAGAAGCCACCATGTACGATCTAAAAACACAATTTTCAGGGGGAGAATACAGCCCGAACCCTGCTAGCGGTCCTGCGTATACACCATACCATGCCAAGCTACGCCCCTGTGGAATATTTGTACATAATTTCTGCAGACACTCATACATGAATTAAAGCAGAAACGATTTGAACTTAACATCTATTGTAAGACAGAACAAGCTGTTGAAAAAAAACACTATCAATGTTTATTCTGTCCAAATCTATAAATTGGAATGATTTGGGAATCTGCTGCGAATAGACATCGAAGTCAGTGTTGATTACCCGCATGATATCCTTTGTCTGCTAACTGTGCAGGGGGATGGGGGGATCAGATAGGAAATACATGTTTGTAATGGTGATTGGTGTGCTTCACCTTTCACACATATGTAGGGCATCAATTAACATCATAACGCGGGATCATTTAGTCTAACAAAGTCTTTTTTCTTTGCATGTGAGAAAATCGGTCCAAACTCTCGGATACCACCTTAAGAGATTGAGTTCATATGTGAAGCTTTTGGTGTTATTTTTTGTGTAAAGGGAAATAACCAAGACTAAAAGGAAAAACGCCTTTTCTTGTCCAACAGTTGTTATCGTTCGTGTTTTGTGGCGCAATATGGTATGCAGGGGCGGATGCAGAGCCTAAATTTAACCTTTTCGCAGTTACAAAGGGGAATCATGTAGCCAGTCCTAGCTCCTATTCAAGTATGAAAAAAACTGTTTCGTTGTAAAAAAACACAACTACTGTTCAAATGACATACTTGTTTCCAGATGTAGCAGAATACACGAGAAACATATGTACACACAACCACATTTATATATATACATATGTGCCTAGCTAATATGCTTAGCAGTGGTTGTGGTCAGGGCTTGAAACCAATTATGTAAGGCCTTTGAAAAATTAGCTTCAGGAATTTTGACCGTTTTACGTGAAATGGTGTGGATCCGAGACTGACATGTGATTAAACATTGCATTTGTTTGATTAACTAGACTACTTGCCTTGTAAACACTTTCTGAGTTATTGCTCACGTTCGATACTCAAGTGTTAGAAATGTTTTTAATAAACCTGTCACGTGCATCTGGATGGACTACTTTTACACATTGCATGTCGCACTTAGAGGTCTCAACGTCGCCAAATGGTACGACATACATACTAAGGGACGCTTGTTACCAAATAAAATAGAATTAATCAAGGTGAAGCAAGTATAATAGAATATATATATAGAATTTGAAAATTAACACAGTGGATGAGTTTAATGTAGACGTTTTCTTATTTCTAAAAAGAAGATATCTTTAATACCAATTTTAGAAGACAGAAATCCGTAAATTCAAAACTGGATGGAGAATATTCTTAAAGTTTGGCATACAGGTCTACATTAAAGTATACAACTGTGTTAATTTTCAAATTTATATATTTTCCATTAAACTTGCTGTACCTTTATGCATGCCATATGCCACAAAGCAGAGTGTAACACGCACTAACTGCTTCGTAAATTTTAGTGTCTATTACGTGAGGAACTTCATAAACATTAGGTGCAGATGGAGCCAGCTACTTGTGTAAAATGGTGTACAATTTTGGTGATTTTTTTGTTCTCACACATTTATTTCTATAAAAACATAAACACGATAAACATGTAATAAATTAATGCCTCACCAACGCCTCCTATCTTTTCTGAAGATCTTTCTTGTTATCCTTCTGTCCCTAAGCCAGCATTAAATCAAGGAATAATGAGTTGTCAGAAAACTATATTTTTTTTCTGAATTAATTTAAAATAATTGCATTAAATTTTAACAGATGTGAGTAGCACTCGGAGCAAGAACAGCAGGGTTAACGTCACTTTTGAACTGCCCCCATTTTTCAGCCGTCGTCACTATCGACGCAAATAAGCAACATCGTCTTTGAACGGCGACATGTCACGTGGAGAAAAAGAAAAACACATTAATCAACACAACAAGAGCTATATGTTGGGAGCATGTAAATCAACATCTACAATAATGGCAACAGGTCCGTTACTGTCATTAAAATCACCATCTCGAACAAGTACTTCTTTACCATCAATGAGTAAACCAATGTAAATACACTTAAATAAACTCAGCATTCTGAAATAGTTCCAGTATTTTATGTTCAAGTGCACTCACCAGACTTATGGAATCCTGGGCAAATAAAGTGGGAAGAAATGTAAACAGGCGGTAAAAATTGAATTTTCAAATCGATGACCACTAGAAATTTGTCAGTCAAATCAAAAGTGTTCTGGATAACAGTTTTTATGTATAAAACAACACACATATTTAATTAGATCATTAAGTCTATGGTTTACTGTTAACATACAGACAGACAGACAGGAAGGCAGACAGATAGGCGGACAGGCAGACTGACAGACGGGCAGAACTTGTAGTTAGACGGAAACTGTTACATCTTCTTGCATTACACAAAACATAATACCTAAATTACCGTGTCAAGAGATAATGCAAAAGTTTAAGTTACTTTTAAAATGTTTCCGTTCTTAAAAGCAACATCAGCTTTACAGATTCTAAGTATTTTATAACTCCAAAATTACGACTTATCAGCTGTCTATTCCATACTTCAGCCACCAAAATTACAGCCGCCACAGTACAATAAATTCATTCAGTAAAATTGAAGCCTCGGTCCATAAAAGTTGTAAGTTACTAAAACTGTGAAGCGGATAACATTTATATTTTATCATGTCAATAATTTAAAAAGAATACACTTATCAGATCACATAGCAAGCATCGGTCTTTAGTTATCCTGAGTTTGATTTTCCAGGTCGTGAACTTATTACAAACACACAGCTGAACCCCATATCACCCAACTCCAATTACTTTGCTGTCGTGTTAATTAACGACAGCTTTAAGCAAGTAAGAAGTATATTTATGCTGGGATCTTATACCTGACTTTCAATGTTCCGATCTACACGTTGTTCTATTTATGAAATAATATTATGCATTGAATTTCAGTTATTATTTAGCTGGTGGATATTAGAATTAAATTGATTGTACTTTGCAATGTTGCTACAACATTTACTTTGAGTGTTAATGTTCCATATGTGTAGGTATGAATTGTTTAAGTTTAATGATTTTGCAATGTACTTTGTACAAGTAAAATGTTTTGTTCTTTTGTGTTGTTTATATTCGGACGTTTTGTCATGATGGGATTGCAAATCCTTTTATACAAACTTGTAATGATTCTTGGTCAGATTGCAGTGAGACTGAAATGCTCCATTGTTGAACAGGATCTGGACGACGACCTTTGATGCTACACATTAATGCTTTTCTTATAGTGTTTATAAATATAACAGATCAATTGCATATACGATAAGGCAAATTTGAAAGGCCTGCAGCTCGTAACATGTGTTCATGTTGTGTACCCGCAGTTACAACAACTTTGTTCATAGACAACTTCACAACTGTTTTAGTATTTGACAAACCATTTCCAAGTTTTCATACATATACATTAATGTGAGACACGAGTTGTAAACACTAAGAACTCCCCTAGACCACAAGTATCCAAAACACATGCTGATGCCCCTTGTGGTAAAATGACGGCCTTTCTGAGGGGGTTCTCATAAACGTAAATGACCATGTTATAACCGCTTGAAACCTCAAGATATTGAATTAGCCCTTGAAACAATATCAGGAAGATAACATATTAACTATTGTTATTAATAATTTATAATTTATTATAATCATTATTGAGGGAAATGGTGGTAATTACATAAGTTTTTATTATGATTGCTAAAATAAATGTTTATATCATTCATGACATTGGAAATAACATGGTTATTTGGTACCTACTTTTCAAAACTTTGTGCGGATTAATATAATGGTATATATTTGTTTTAATAAAACGCCATTAAAGTATTTGATTCAAACAGGATACCAGTTATTCAGAATACCTGTTATTAAAAGACAAAAACAGTTAAACAATATTTATAATATGGCTTAAAAGTTGATCGAAGTTAATTACACGGATTACAGTAATGAATATTTTAAGCATGTCTTATTCACTTGACAGGAAGTCGGTAAACTGTATAGAATGTTGTTAGTAGTTCCAAGAACATTTTTTTCACCATGTAAGCTCAATTATTTACTTCACAGATGATTCCAGATAATTAACTACTTTGTATAAAATAAAATAATCTATGCAGCAAATAGAAAAACACAAATAAAATGTTTATGAACCAAACAAAAGAGAAAACATGTACAAATTTGTGAAAACCGAGTTATAGCAAGTGTAACATTTTGTGCCAAACGTATTAAAATTCTTAAGATGGTTCAAAGATGTGAAGAATAATTAATTAAGCATGCTTTTTTTCTAGCATTTTTTTTTGTTTTTCGTCGCGTAAGTTTTCTTTATATTTACGGTTTTGCAAAAAAAATGTATGTATGTTATGGAAAGCAAGGCAAAACTGAAAAAGACCACATAAACAAAACCAACACATAACGTGTACAGCCGCGCTGAAAATGAACTTATCGCCAGTATTACGTTCTATAGTGCCAAACTCGTTAACATTCCTTAGCAAGGTTAAAAATAGTTTACAAGAACTGTATAGCATACAATTAAACATTATACAATTTATAAAAACACTTTTGCCCATTTTTCCTTCTTGGTGAGTAACTAGTAGTAACATATACAATGCAGTTAAGTTTTTTCTTTTTTCTTTGTTTCTTCTTTTTCTTTAAATAAATGTATTTCGTACGTTGTGTTTTTTTTTTCTATCGCCAATACTTTATCGCGTTATTATTTTATAGGAAAAACTTGGTAAACAAAGATTTCTTTACACAAATAAAAATAATAAACATTACCGCCTAAAATATTTGTCTGGAAAAAAGATTGTAAAAGAATTACCGCACCATCAAAATACTCTACAAGAAGTCGACATTTCAACATAACAAACTGAAGCAATGCGGATTCTCTGTAATTTCTGACCAGGTTTACATACCAATCTAATAATTCTTTCTGCTTCTAGCCATGCCCCATGGTTGAGCACTATTATCTTCTTAGGATCTAAATGTCACTTTAAAATACCACAATTTCAAAATATAAATGCTAGATACACTTGTGTTTTAGAGGAAGATGTTGATGGTGCGGAGGAGGAGACGACATAAAGGACAAGTAAAATACAGTTAAAATAAAAAAGGGCAACAAAAGAGAAGCGTTTGATGTTGAATCAATTAGAATAAATGTAGTTTATTTTGGAGGACCTTTACATGTAAAAGTACCTAGTGGTATTAATGTATTGTTAGACAATGCACACAGTGAAAATTGACCCAGACTTTATACCAGCCAATGTATATAAATAATGAGAGTAATCATTTGTAGCTATTTTGTGACACTGGTTCAGTTTTCTGACCAGAGTGTGTTTATACTTTGAAAACAAGTATTTACATAACAATTTCAGATTAATAATTGATTGCAATTATAAGCATCTCGTTCTGGTATCATATGGCTGTAACACATTGTTGAGAAGGTGTAAAGTGTGTTGCCAAAAATGTAAACGCTTATTGTTTTTGCATCCAAAAGTATGGAAATTTTAATTTTATGTCTGGAAACAGTCTGGAATTGTGTTCATACAGATCTCTATGAACCCTGTAAAGGCACAATGTGGTACATGTTGACATTGTGTACGTAAGGAGATAAACAGTAAGGTAAGACAGTTACGGTGAAACATTGACGCCAACATTACATATTGAGCACACGTTCAAAAGCATCTACCCTATCACCACACTATGTTTTAATGACATTAAAAAAGATTTTGCCTTTGTCATTTCTGGCCGATTCCAGAGAAGCAGCCGATAAGGAAAGCTAAATTCCTTTCTAACAAAGATGCATTATGAAATATTAAGTAGTTGATTATTCTATTCTGCCATGAAACTGAGATCACTTCGAGCGCTAATTTCTGATAAATAAATGGACAGTCAAGTTGTCCCACAAAGATACTGGTGTACTGTAAATGACGAACTGGAGATGATTTAAACTCGTGAATGTAAATGAAAGATTACATAAATATATAAAGGCAGTTACTTGAGGCTTGTTCGTTCATTGTGGTATTTAAATTTTTACCCTGTATTTTGGAATATATCACGTGTTGTGTCCATAGTTTCGTTGTACATATTCAAAGTTATTTTTACACATTCAAAAATAATGTCTAATGTATCCGAAACTCGTTTGTACATGTGAGAAAATCAGATCTTACATCTCTAAATTATGCCATACACATCCGAAACTATGTCTTTTACATTAAAACTTATGTTATTTGTTTCATGCCTTACCCGTGCGTCCATTCGTCAGTCCCTTTTCCGTTTCTCGGCAATAAATTAACCATTCTAAAGGTATTCAATCAAACATCACTATCTTACCGATATTCTCTTTGAGGCCCGCATATAGTTTGCAAGTGCACTATCTTACTGACATTTTCTTGGATGTGTTTCCCGAATATAGTTCGCAAGTTTATTACCTCACTGACATTCCCGTAGAGATGTTTCCAGCATATAGACCGCAAGCACAGTACCTCACTGACATTCCCATAGAGGTGTTTCCAGCATATAGTCCGCAAGCACAGTACCTCACTGACATTCCCGTGGAGATGTTTCCAGCATATAGACCGCAAGCACAGTACCTTACTGACATTCCCGTAGAGGTGTTTCCAGCATATAGTCCGCAAGTGCACTACTTTACTGACATTCCCGTAGAGGTGTTTCTAGCATATAGTCCGCAAGTGCACTACTTTACTGACATTCCCATAGAGGTGTTTCCAGCATATAGTCCGCAAGTGCACTACTTTACTGACATTCCCGTAGAGGTGTTTCCAGCATATAGTCCGCAAGTGCAGTACCTTACTGACATTCCCGTAGAGGTGTTTCCAGCATATAGTCCGCAAGTGCAGTACCTTACTGACATTAATTTAGAGGTGTTTCCAGCATATAGACCGCAAGTGCACTACTTTACTGACATTCCCATAGAGGTGTTTCCAGCATATAGTCCGCAAGTGCACTACTTTACTGACATTCCCGTAGAGGTGTTTCCAGCATATAGTCCGCAAGTGCAGTACCTTACTGACATTAATTTAGAGGTGTTTCCAGCATATAGTCCGCAAGTGCACTACTTTACTGACATTCCCGTAGAGGTGTTTCCAGCATATAATCCGCAAGTGCACTACTTTACTGACATTCCTTTAGAGGTGTTTCCAGCATATAGTCCGCAAGTGCACTACTTTACTAACATTCCCGTAGAGGTGTTTCCCGCATATAGTCCGCAAGTGCAGTACCTTACTGACATTAATTTAGAGGTGTTTCCAGCATATAGACCGCAAGTGCACTACTTTACTGACATTCCCATAGAGGTGTTTCCAGCATATAGTCCGCAAGTGCACTACTTTACTGACATTCCCGTAGAGGTGTTTCCAGCATATAGTCCGCAAGTGCAGTACCTTACTGACATTAATTTAGAGGTGTTTCCAGCATATAGTCCGCAAGTGCACTACTTTACTGACATTCCCGTAGAGGTGTTTCCAGCATATAATCCGCAAGTGCACTACTTTACTGACATTCCTTTAGAGGTGTTTCCAGCATATAGTCCGCAAGTGCACTACTTTACTAACATTCCCGTAGAGGTGTTTCCCGCATATAGACCGCAAGCGCAGTTCCTTACTGACATCCCGTTAGAGGTGTTTCTCGCATATAGTTTGCAAGTGCATCTCTTAGAAGCAACGTCATATTTAATGTCATTCTCTATAAATGGCTACGCAAGCTATAACTTCTTCGGGAGTAATGTTAACATGCGTACCAGGTTTTGTTTGCATTGGTAATAAATGAAATTGCTAAATGGCCAAAACACCGTCATAAAACATGTATCATGTATTTCTTAAAAATAGAGTTGAATCGCGCTGACAATAAAATAACTACTCCTCTTCTTAAAACCGTAAAACAAAATATTAGGTAACGAGCAAGTACTGACTGTAAGTACACACTAATTGATTATTGTGCTGATTGCAGTCATCGTGTGCTAAGTTGTCAAGACAAGACAATGAGTAATTATTGATGTTTCTCAAATTCATTTAATGATTAAATTTGTAACTAGATATATAATTAATTGCAATGTCTCCATCTCCTAATTAAATCACAACTGGAAGTACGACAAAAAACAATACATCAAGTCAGCGGACTTTGACATGCAAATTGTACTTTGGAATATCGTTTTTCACAATGCAACTTTTCTAGCATTAATGTGGAAATCTAAGAGAAATGTTACTGAGAGTATCTTGAAAGCTAATTTATTAAATGTCCTTTGTAGCAACGACAGTAATGCATATTACACCTTGCATTAGGAAACTACAACATATTTGATTACATGTCATGGAAGCATGAACGCGCGGGACGTGTATGTTACTTTGTTCTGTCAATTACGGCACACAAAAATCTCGTGCATGACACATAACATTTGTTAACTGACGTCTGTTATGTTGGTTTCTAGAATTTCTGGTTACATTTTGCAAGATTCGAATGTGAATGTTCTGGAAAATCACTCAGTTATATGGTAAGATGCGTTTCGAGCGAGATGTCTTACTGCTCTTGTCAAAGTTATATTATTAAGTAGGAACAGAAAGTGATTTATTTTTGCGTTGATTGTGAAGTGCTATACGTCGTTAATTACCTGGTATACTGAATTATTTTAGACCTTTATCTTCTCACTTGAATCACAGCGAAAACTCGACTCAACGCATATTGACTCACACATTCACAATAACACATATAAGATGTGAAAAACTCTATTGTCGTAGAACGTTATTATGAAATATTTTATCAAGAATCCACATTTAGGCCGCTCTAAAACCAAAATAAGATTATTTAATTTTTATGACAGTCCATTATTATTTCTCGAAGACGAGTAAAAAAGAATCCTATTAGAATTTGAACTACCAATCGGCAAAGGCAAACAAAGTTAATGTAAAATTGACAAAATCACAGAGACACGACATTACACAAATAAAGAAAATAACAACATCAACAACAACAACAACAACAACAACAACAACAACAACAACAACAACAGTTACCGCCGTAGAACAGCCAGTCGGTAAAAGGACCAATTGGTGTGCACCAACCTGGTTTGTACAACCCTCCAACCTCTCGTTCCCTGGAAGTATTCTTTTTCTAAATTGTAATTAAAAACATTCCGTCAAAATGAGACAGCTAACAGTAAGCAACTGCAGTACGTAGCCTACTTTTCGGGGTAGCCGTCTCACCTCACTTTTGACCAATTTACAAAATATTACGTAAATTTAATGTATATCAAAGCGAATTTAATTGGCAAAAAATCCAGGTACATGTAACACCATATACCGTATTATGTCTACTAAACGCCGCCAGGTGGCATTCTTATTGTGTGTGGGGAGAGGTTGAATTAAGAGTTATATGAGTATGAATCCCAAATCGATTAATGGCAGTTCTGTTGCGTAGCCTATAATACATAAACATCACTAGATACACTTCCGTTAAATGAAATCCTTTTCAAATACCACAAATCAATATGGTCACACACTTATTGTAACTGTTTTAAAGCTGCAAGTGAGGATCGAAGGCCAGGTCAAGTGACCTGCAAAAACGTGGAAAATGACATTAAAATGTCAAATGTCTATTAAGTAGACCCATTTCTAAAGATTGTTTTTTGAAAAACAGGGTGGTGTACATTGTGTGTAAAATGTATAGTTTTTCGGTTCTTATTTACACATATTTTCTAAAACAGAACCCATGAATTAGGTTATTAAAAATCTCGCCAATGCCGTATACTCTTGTTAAACATATTTCTTCTTCATATTTGTTGTGAGTTTGCAGAAATTCATCATCTATCTTTTGTTATAACTTGTCTACCTGATACGTTGTCATAAAGGGTTGAAGCTGTTTTTCAAATTTGCTGAGAAGTGGACTGATACAATTGTGACAAAAATGAATGTTCCGAATCGCACACAATAATGCACAGTCCTCGGCCAGTTGAATCTACTGAGTATGAAAACAATCTTCAAGAGCTTGAAGCTTCATTCTCGGGGCCTTTATTACATTAGTACCTTATCATTGAAATTGCTTGTCTCACTTGTGTTAGTTAAAAAACAACAACTGCAAACACTGACAGCTGGATTGCGCTTATACAATTTCTACCTCAGCCAAATTGAATAGTGCTACCTCCATTAGTTGATTATGACATGTTGACAACTCTATAATGACACTGAGATCTTTTTGGAGGCTACTTTCTGAAAATGAATGGCAACAACAAGTATCCGTCAAGTGTCCCACTGGGTTGCCGGTGTAACAGTAATTACATATTGAAGGTAACTGAATCGTATGGGCGTAAATGAATGTACATTTGAGGAAATTATTTGAGCGCAGTTTATAACTGGTTTTGCGGCTGAACTTTTGTATAACTTCGTTGAAAATATATTGTTTTGCGTTCTTATAAGTATATTTAGGTATGTGCCATACGCTACATTAAAAAATTGTTAAGAGTACAGAATGTCAAAATTATGCGGTTCAAATTCAGAGATCTGTTTTACATACTCGACATTGTCATAGTAACAGATCATACAATTTACTTTTAAGTCACATATGAGCCTAGAAATACCATCACAGTCATAGTCCCTCGTCGAGTATAAAGCTTTAAGACCATCTTGGGCAAATGATGAAATATACATTACGGAATCCATATAATCTTCATTATCCAATATTACAGCAAAAAAGCGAGATAAATACTAACTATGAAGTCTATCACTTTTGAATGTCTGTTTTGTATTAAAAATACCGTAATTTAAACATTTTACTCATAGTTAAGAAGAAACAAAACTGCTTACATATGTTATTGGACTGTTTCCCCATTGTGCATAGACGTATTCATAGTGTCATTATTTGCTAGTAGCGTGTACATTAGAAGTCATTTTTAACATGTAAGTGTTTGTCACGTGATAATAGGAGAGCTTGCTTTCATAACTAATCTAATCATTCCGGAATTTTATGTAACTCATTTTATGACAAGGCAGTACTAAAAGACTCTAAAATCATATAAATAATTTATTGCTGCCTCTATCTCAGTAATATTAACAGCTATTGACAAACGACTTGTAGATAAGCCATACAATGTATGTTATTTTTTTGCACTTATTCTGGTGATAAAAATTTAATCCGTTTATAAATTTACTTTGTTAGTATGAAATGAGAAATTGTCCCTTTAGAGTAAACCAGATTCAGCTAGATATATCAGCTTCAAATTAAGCATGTGATTAAAATATGCATAATTGTAGAAAGAAAACGCATAAAGATGTATTTTAGTTATTATTCTTATTAATTAACATTTATACAGTGTTTTTGCTCAGTAGTAAAATCAGCTTCTAACAAAGTATTGTTTTTGCATACATGTCAGTTATTATCAGATAAAATATGATGTGTTTTAAAGAAAAAGACACATACACCATAAATAATTAGTATTACCCAAGTAGCATTGACTTGACACGAAGTCCCTTGCAGTGCTTGCCTTTCATTTTATCTTTAATTTTGTTTTTCTAACGTGTTTGCATTTCTTGAAAAGAAGCAATATCACAACATTAAAATAAAAGGCCAATGTATCACATTTTATTGGATGAAACAACTCTAACAACACAAAAGTTAGTCATGCATGTATAGTTTGTAACATAACAAATAATACTATTCTACAACAAAGTTAATGGTGATTTAAATAGTTCCAATATATTAAATTGCAATTAAAATAAATACATTTACTTATTGCAATGGTAATGTTTTATTAAACAACAGTATTGCGATTCTACAAGCACTTCGTCAGCCAGTTTGTACAAAACTGCTACCATTAGTTGATTATGTTTGTCATATATTGACAACTTTACCATGACAATAAGGACGCCAATTTCTAATCAAATAATGGCCACCAAACCTGTCAAGCGTCCCACTGGCCTCGCCGTGTAAATTAGTTACACATATGAGGTTACTCCAACGTATGGGCATGGATAAAGATATATTCGTAGATGGATAAAAATAACATGTAGTTTAAAATGAGCGTTAACCAAGATTATTTTTTTATTTTAATATTTTATTTTCAGAAAATTGTGTCTTGCGAATGATGTTGTATTGCATTCGCTTTTGACTCGCTGTTCTATTATGTTTCACCGAGTTTGTTCGAGACTGTTAGTTATCTTACTGGGATGGGGTATTTATTTATTTACACAGTTATTCTTAGAGAAAACCCCTCAAAATGTATGAATTTGGAGCTATGTAAACCAATTTAAGCACACCGGTCGGTCCATTTACCGGCTAATGGTTGCAAAACCTTAATTGTTTTCTTCATACTTGTATAATGGCTCGCCTTGATTTTTTTGGCATTTAACTGTCCTTGTCGAGTGTTTGTGGAAATTGGAATTTCTGGGAAGGATTTTTCATAATTTTCCATGTTTTACATATCACGCTTCATCCTGTATTGAAGTTGCACTTATGATTGTTTTTTTTTACGATATTCTTATTCATTATATGTGGAATAATTACATTTGGATTTAAATATAAATATCAAATTATCACTACCCTATTACTTATTTGTTAACAGTATAATTATTGTTTGTGTTATTTGTCGTCAATGTAAAAACTTTTTTATATAAGTTTCTTCATGAATTTCTTATACATTAAAGACGATTTCTTTATAAATAATAACATAATAACACAATCTACAAATTCAACGTTTAAATTGTAGTGATTGCGTTTTATGTAAAATTTGGAAAAATGTTTCTCGTTTATTTTATTCAAGTTATTAAATGAGCATTTTATTAATGTTTGTGAATATAATTAATTATCCGGTTGTCTGATATCCTTCCATTTTCTAATTAAATCACAACGGGACCTGTCTAAAGCGATAAACAAGATGATTAATTATTAAATATAATTTCAAGTCCTAAAAATTGCAATAAATTAAGAAAACGTTAAATTTCAATTTATATTAGTGTGTATTGGTAAAGTCTATGTTGTACAATTTATTGCGCCTTACCTTTATCTAATAGGTAAATGGATTCGAACATATATCCACCGACGAATGTTCGCTTTATTATCTGAACAAGCCCTTATGATATGCACATGAATAACTTTGTCGTATTCTCCGGAGTGTCTTCTTAATGTAAATACAACCCTAGATTTCAGTGTAGTCATCAGACTAACTTAGCTGTACAATTTAAAACAATTATTTATGGTGACAAACGTGTAGGCAAAGTAAACATAAAGATAAAGTGGTACATCATATCACTTGGCCTCTTAGTACCTTGATAGAGTGTGTCAAATAAACATTGTTTTAGTTGGGGTTTTGCGGGTTGGGTGGGTGCGGTGGGGTGGGAGTGGTCGAAAAAACAACGGATATTTTATCATATCCCAAAGTTCCGGAAAACACATTCTAATAGACAATAAAGTAATCAAGATATTAGCGGAATAATTGGGTACATTGGCAAGATGAAAATTGTCTCCCTTGTTAGTTAATATCCGAGGTATTCCAAACAGTAGGTAGGTCCTTGTAGTTGAAATTCTTGGACTTTTTCGTCTGTCCTTTTGCAAATATTGCAATAACAAACAGTAAATTTCTTACTTTTGCATAAATATAAGCTTTAACCTAATTTAAATATTTATAGAGATATGGTATTTAAAAAAGAAAATGGAAGTGTTTGTTGATGATGGTTAACCTGGGTATCATAAGAAAGGCAGAAAAGTCAACATACACTCCAAAGAGCACAAGCATAAAAACCGAGTAAAACAAATGAAAGGACCTACTTGCATTTAGGCATTATTCAGGGGAGACTATTCATTAATGTCTCTCATTGAACAAATGATAATCTTCGAAACAAGAATCGGATTTGTTCATTATGTAGAAAATTTAATGCCCATGGCGTGTATGTCAATCTGTCAAACTAGTTACTGCAGGAAAACATATAGTGCGTTACTTATGCCAATCATCAAGACTTTTGGTTATAATGTCTTGTTATACTTATCATACATCGAATCCAAGTATGTGATATGTTGTAATATAGTGAATTATTTTTATAATTATTTTACATACACTTTATATGTTTTACTTTTTCAAATATCATTTATTGATACATTAAAATATCATAATTCTGCATTACGCCGTTTCTTTCATCGCATACTGAATTCAAGATTTATACCTTTTCACAAGCGACACAATATCTGTGTGAGTTCCAGATAACCGCTAATGTTTTTGTTGATATATTACATTCAGCATCTCTACCTTCGTTATTGCAACCTTACCGCCTCACATTTCCGCAAAAGAACAACAAAACACAACCAAACCAAACAAAACACAAGGCAGTATAATATAAGTATTTTAAGGCACAAGTTTCTGCTGAATAGTCGTATATTCAACAGGATGCATGATATATTTCTATATTTACAGTAACTCGTAAGTGTGCCGCACATCACTCATATTTCAAAACGTTACATTTGATCATGCAGTATGGGCACCCAACATAATTCATTTGTAAAATTTCATTTTTTGTCTATAAACGAGAGCAGTAAATGGCTGTTTTTAAACAATTTGAGCATTTTACTTTAGACAGCGTCTCGAAACACGTTCAAACACAAGTTTATGAAATGAATTTAATGTCCACGGTATGGGCATCTGGCAAAAGTATAATATACATCGATCTTTCTTAATAGTTTAATTGGAAACACTGCTTTCAACCAAGACTTGTTAAGTTATTCTTTAATATATGCTGATAAATTATTAAATAACATCTTCACGGAACCTACTCTTAGATATTGGATCAGTGACCTGAAATCGAGTTCTTAAATTTTAACAAATTTGACAGATCGTTACCTTTAATATTCTCTTTCCTCGTCGTTACCTATAAAATATTCCTTCGTAAGTTTTAAACTCAACTGTTTTAATTTCTCAAATGCTTTCAAATTGTTGCTTCTGAAAAAAATCCCAGTAAAACAGTTGGCAATCCGTCTTTTAAAAAAAGAGATTTGTCTTTTTAAAATTGTTCTTCGAACGGTATATTATCTTTTGTTTTCATCGCTGACAAGTAAAGTAAATACAATTTCATGCACACGGTTTAAGATTTTAACATATTACTTATGGCACAAGTAAATCATTTAAACGTGTTTTATGGCACATAAATAATGTAACTTTATTGTTTTGTTAGGTTGTTTATCTGGAAACTATCTTTATAATAATATAATGGGCCATTATTTGGAAAGATGTGATAACAATAGATTCTCGGTTTTATTGAACTTTAAATTTACGAAAACGACGTCTAAAATCATTACGAGTCAGAAATACTTTTTGTATGGGATGTTGAAGATATAGTTTTCTGCTCACGTGGACGTTTACATATGAGCGACCCTATCATCGTATAATTCGCCAAATTCATGCTCAATACATCATCTGGCAAGCTTTACCCCAAACTCCTAATGCTCCAAGCATGTTCCACATAGACAACAGCCACAAAATCCAACTTCACCCGAAAAAATGTTTTCCATTCTTTGTCTCGCAAGGCATAAGCCCGTCCAAGATACTATATGAACTTAATCTAATGGTATTCATTCTCTTTTCTTTCCAGTGGTACCGTCAGCTCTGAAACGCTTTTGATTCTTTGACAATATAACTATGTCTTAGCAAAGGTTGGTACATGTCTATTATGGTCAGAACTGTAGCCTTCCTTTCAAGTCATTTCTCATCTCTCAATATCTGGCTTCTCTCAGAATGTTTTGTACTGGAGCTGGTGAGTTTGCCGTCTCTCCTTTACGTAAAAAGCTTATCATCCGATTAAAAAAGGTCAAGGCCGACTAGAGAAAATTAAACTCTATTTATTTGACTAATTGAAGTAATAGAAAAGTCAATATTTATACACAGGTAAGAAACTAATCAGTATAGTGTTTTTACAGAAAAAGTTCAAATGTTACTCAGAAACCAATTTTTTATGTGCATTGGGTCGTTTATTAATTACTTGTTGAGAATTTATTTTTCTTTCGTTTGCCTGACACAATTTTAAATCTTTGAGTAACTAGTCGGGTGTTTGATTAACCCACTAGTTTATTCTCCTGTGTTCTTCTAAATACAATAACAAATAGGTTGATAGTGCAGAAACAGCCCTACTGCATTAGAAACATTTAAACAATATTATGTCTAATTCAAGATGTTTTAAAGCGAAATTTTCATTTGTCCATCTATTAACTTTGCTACTTTGAATACATTGTAAATCATACACTTGGCTTGAGCATTTTACGTCACTCCACTATTAATAAACAATATACATAGCAGTTGTAAACTACTGTAAAGGATTTCGTAGAATCAGTTCTCAATATTTCCGATAAGTCAAAGGATAAATTCAAAACGGCTTGTCTATGCTAGTGGACTTTGTCACTTTGTTTGTTTGTATTATTAAGTTTTCATGTTTTCAATGTTTCTGCAGTGCTGTGATTTAAAAAATGAAAACAGGGAAGTTGAATGTTATGTGTTATAATGTTATATGATGATTCCATTAGTGAAACAATATCCGGATAATGTTCTCTTAAAGGCGCATGAATTCATAAAATTATTTGTAAACTTTATGGAGTTCCTGAAACATTGACAAACACAATGATACTTGTTTACAACATAAGCAGCACGTTAATATTATCTCGCTTGTGTCCCTGGCAAAACACGAGTAGACACACAAGAGATGGGTTTTAATTGACTGTTAATAACAATTGAAATCTCTTCAGACATAAACACGTCTCATCAGGGCCTCTCACCACACACGAATGGAACAACAAATGAACATGCAGAAAGTGATTAAGGATTCACAATGACAAAAAAAAAAGAAAAAAATATAGCATTTTTGTAAATAAATAATACTCATGATAACAGTTGTATTTATGAATCGATATGTATAAAGTTTTGTTAATTTTGAAATAAAAACACAGTATTTGCAATCTTAAATCTTTTTAACAAACACGTTGATTCAATGTTATATTTACGCAAAAATGCAGAAAGTGTACTTAGTGTGGCAACATTTTATAATTTTATGGCGAAACTTTCTCCTCTATATTGCGTTCTACCTAGACAATAACAATTTAATTTATATTTTGGAGCACACATTTATAATCTAATCCTGTACAATGCTTAGTAGAAAATTATCCTATTAACGCAATGTTTGGCATAAGTAATTAATTTCGTGCCATGCACGAGAAGTGTTTGTTCAGTAATTGACAGGGCATAATTATCTGCATGCCACACGCATCAATTCTTCGGTGGCACGTAAACAAAACTGTATTCTCCGCCGAAAAGATAAAACAAAACAACTACTGCATTTTCTATCAAGTTTTCGCTATGTTGAAATGGATTGCATAACTTATACAAGTAACACGAACAATCCCATATGATTTGTACTTATAGATCCTAGTAAATGGTTTGAATTTCTACATAGTGAAACTGTTTTTAGCGATACTGTATAGCCCCGCGGGCTATGATTGCTTAGTGTGGCGGTCTGAAAAAAACGTTATCTCTCGCCTATAAACATTACCGCCTTTTCACAATAAATCCACCAAACAAACATGGACACTCAGATGTACCAATCCTCATCCAGCATCGTCCATACATAGCAGAGGACTAATAACTAAGTACAAGGGTATCCCGAAATAGTGTCCCACTTGAAATAAAAGTGCCTGGCAAATGTTTTTAGTTTCCACTGGGTAAAGTTGTTGAGACGATTAATATTATATATGTTATAATGTTGAGGCGAAGGTTAACAAAACCCATTAATTCATTCAGTTATTTATATGAATGTCTCTGTGTGTTGTGTTTAGTGACATTATAGGCAGACGCTGTTGTGAAGAAGCACCTTGGATTTATGGTTTATGTTTGCTTGGTGTGGTTGCTTGCAATATATGTCTCTCACTTACAACCTCGTTTTACTATCAATCGTATACATGTTAAATATTTGACTGCACAGTTTATAACCAATGATCTATTTTGAACGTTCATGCATTTATTGATGCTCGTCTAATAGCACTAATTTACAGTATAATTATGCGTAAACGATATGTATTATTGTTATTGCTGCTTGAGAGTTCTAGTTAGGTCGTGACCATAGACATTGTTTTATGTACTAGTGAATTTAACTTCAAATAAAAACAAGTTAACACTACTTGAAAATGTTTTCTAAATATTACTTTTACATGTCAATTTTTATTAATTATGATGTAAGAGGACCCAGAATGGCAACCGGTGTCCATACAGCTACATACACGTGCCTTCATGGACGACATGACAATCACAGCAATAACGTACATGAAGGGAAGAAAGATGTTGGGGACATTGTTTGACTCATCAAATATGCAAGGCGGAAAGTCTAGCCTACCAAGGCCAGAAGCATGGTACTTCGTAAAGGAGAGAAGAGAGAGAGAGAGAGAGAGAGACTAAGAGAGAGACTGAGAGAGAGAGGGAGAGAGAGAGAGAGAGAGAGAGAGAGAGAGAGAGAGAGAGAGAGAGAGAGAGAGAGAGAGAGAGAGAAATGAAATGATGAATAGGCAGACATCTGTATGAATCAAGTAGATGCAGTTAAAATGCCTGGAAAGCTGAGGAAGCCTCACAGGGGCTGGGGGAGGGGGTTGGTGGAAAAAGGAAGAGCAGTAGCAGAATAAACTTTAGACCACTTAAAGGTTGGAACTGACCGTTGACAGCGGGAATTGCTATAGCTTTATGTTGTAGGCATCTAGGTTAGAATTGTTCTAAATAAAGGGAAGAGGAATATTTTTTATATATATTTTTGTCTTTTTTTTCTACTGGATCATGTATAAGATCTACATTTGTAATGTGTAGTCATTTAGTCGATAGAGCCGATGAAGAATGGCTTATGCAAGGATATAGATGTTCTCGTATCAGTGCCATAAGAGGGTCGCAAAATTCTTCTTGTCTCTTGCCGATTTTTGTGCTGTTTCGATTCAAGTACGAAGAAGTCGGAGAATATTTTAACATCACCTACTCTAAAGTCTTTCAGAAGGTTTAACCTTTTTCATTCAGGACATATCAAATAAAGAGCATGCACTTTGATTAGTTGCAGAGGCAGAAACACATTTTCTTTATAAAACATAAATGAGTATAACATACATATTATATTAGGTACCACAGTAATACAAAAACAAAAAGTGATAATATTACCTTCTGATGTGTGTATCTTGAGAATGCTCTATTTGAGACGCAGGTTCGACAACAGTGATAGACTGTAATAACTAAATGCATTCGACCCCTTCTCCTCTGTTTAATGGGTATATCTTTAAATTATAACACGAGTAACGTGTGGACTCTTATTAAGGGCTTTGCAATCAATAAGCTGTAAGTATTTTATAAATATATGCTAGTCTATAGAACATTTATATTCACACTTTTTCACAAAATATAAAACCAATGATTCTAGGTAATACCTAAAGGTTATGATTGAATGACGGACTTTAATTTATTATGCCTGTTAAGGTTTGAACCACTGTGAACATTTACGATTGTGAGCACAATTAAACCAACATAATTGTCATTATGTTTTTGGTGGAAAACATGGTTCCATTGTGAAAACACAAAGAGTTCATTTAAGTCTAAGCTAGTCCACCTGACATCAGGACATAGTTCTGATCTATCGAAGCGATCTAAAACTTGCTGTACTTGTCATAGTGACAGTTCCATCTGTGTTCCATGTCAATACGCAACTAAATGAAAACAGTTGCTTGTGATTTGGCATAGACTATCCAACTATGAACGAACTCCCATCCCTCCGTCCGCCTTTCAAGTACAATACACCCACCAATGCCAGACTACCTGTATACACCTTAAAGAGTCGATTTGCATTCGAACGAAAACCTAGCAAATTCAGCTTGTATTTTGGCCGCCTTTATGCATTTCATTGCAAGTAATATTTTTACTTCATGAGGGAACTTTTGGTGACGCCTTTTATTTTTTTCAAGCTATTGTTTCAATATTGTCTCTCCTGCTTTGTTATTCAGAGTGAAAGGTTTTAGCTTATATATGTATACCTAATGTTTTTGTCCCAGATTAAACTAAAATTAAAATTTATAATCATTTAAATTATTTGTCGCCCGCAAAGCCTGTACATGTTGACCATACAGCCAAAGTACGATGGCCGATGTTATCGCTACGGCATGGTCACGTTATGTATTTTCACGGCCATCGTTGAAATGGAAGAAGAAGGTTACGCCGTGCATCTGCCGTATTGCTTTTTACGGTGGAAGATATTATCCATTGTTTCGGAAAACGTAAGGTTGCCGTAGAGCAATTGTAACGCCAGCATTAGAAACCTTCCTTATATTTTTTAAACAAATTTTCAACGAGTCGTATTAAATTACATTTACCATTTTTAATTTGCAGTGTTAAAATAATAGCAATTTCACGTCTCTAATATGCAATGTAATTCATGGTTATTTTGTAAATGGGTGTCATAGAGAATTATTTTATTCGTGATTTGAAATACGGTAATATGACTTTGCGTTTACTGTTGAATTTTGTTTGCAATCTTATACGTCCCAATCTGTATGTGCATTGCTGCTAAAACTTTTAAAATGTACATTTGTTTGAAATATTTAGAATATATCTTACTAGCTTAAGCTAGAAAATGGAAAATATTAATGTAATGGCAATTAAAAAATCGAATGACATTTTCTCACAAACTGTGGCCTGGAGGGTGTGACGGTAAACGTGTATTCTTGTGGCAACGCTTTATATGTTTTACTCTTGATGTTTCCGATGGCTCATGATCTTTATGTTCTTTAAACAGATGGAGTACAGATAAATAAATCGACGGGTTCCTATTAGTAGTTTAACTCTTTCATCGGCAAATTCGTTACGACACTCTGCTAAGTTCCCCGGGAGGAGAAAACAGGTAGCCTGTTTTTTTGTAAGGGGAAAACGAAAATCTCCTAGAGCTGGAGGCTGATATCTACTCGTATATATGTATAAGGAAAATATTTATGTAATTGCAATTATGAAATTGAATGACTCTTTCCTTTCAAACTGTCACCTGGAAAGTGTGTATATTGGTAGCTTGCTATAGATTGTGGTATCCATAGACAACGATTCACATATGTAGTCTTGTTTTAGGAATTTTCAAGTACGAGGTTGACAAATTCAAGCTGTTCACCCAATCGGGTGTCCGTGACTTACATCTTTATTCGAGTATTGCAAACTTTTGATGAGCAATCTGCTAATAAGTTAATACATGTATTGGCATGGGCAATTTAATTCACGTGCCATACTTGACATGTAGTTTGCACTTTATGCCAGGGCACATCTATGTATACGCTTCGGCGACATGTTGACAAAAGAAAAGATCGCAAATAAACTATTGAATGCTCTATCATTTTATTGCAGTTTTCCTGCAAGTTGGAACATAACGTGGACGCTTGTTAGCAGTGTATGTCGTTTACAAAATTGTCTTTGTAAGTATTATATATATGATACCATCTGTTATACTGCTTGTATGTAGATATTGACTATTGTCATATTCACTGTCTATTCCTATAAAATATGATTATGTTGGTCGGCGTCTGAAATAAAAAAGCAACAAGTCGGCGCAGGTTATTTGGTGTTTTTATTCACACAGTGGAGAAAATAAAAAATAAGGAAATTAAACAGCCATATAAGATATAAACATTTCATCTTTTGTACCAGCCCCACGATTCCAATAAAATTGAATGCAAATGAATAAACATGTTTCTATTGCTCTATTTCTTAAATAAATAACTCAAACAATTTATATAAAGAACACAAAATTATTTTATTTCTTATAAAGAGTTCAGAATCGATGAAAGTTGAATTACTAGGTCTTACAAGAAATACAAGTAAGCATGCTGATTAGTTACTCAATTAGACTGTTATGAACTAATTATTTAGCAAACAAGCCAGTTTCACAGAGACTGGACACGCATGACTTTATATCACACTCTTGAATGCTCAGTGAGAAGATTAAAATCATGTACTCTTCTGTAAATAAATGTACTGCAATTTGCTTTCTCTACTTGCACTGTACTTACACGGTTCATATATGATATAGTTAAAGTTCCTCCCCTACTTTTCTTAATAATTAAATTACCGTTGTCTAACTGATGAGAATCCGAGTGAGAAGAAAGCTATAGGCAGATGAGGACTAAGATGCCCCAGCTGAACCAAGACACGTTTTACACGAAAAACAAAAACAAAAACGGTGCTTCAGACAAAATGGGTAAATCTGACCTTGTTTAGTAATACATTTAGCAACTTTTTATTTAGCCATGATTTTAATTTTCAGTTTGTCAAGCAAGCAGTATAAGAAACAAATAATCTAACACAAGCATAAAACAGTTGTGTGTATATCTGACAGAACGTAAACGAAAACCTCATAACCTTGTGGTCTATTAACATGAAATACAAGTTATAATAAAACACCTATTAATACACTGATAATTTATTTACACAGTATCAGCTTGTTGACGATAGCATCTTCTTAAAGGAAATATGACCCTTTATATTTTATTTTACGCATTATGTAAAATAAAACAACCATCAATAATATAATTTACTTTTAATATAAACATGTGGAGCATTTAATAACATGGTGGATTTTTTTGACAGATCATGAGTCGGGATCTAATAAAAGAAATGGAAAAGTTTCAGATTAAAGAAAAATTAATTAAACATAAATCTAATCTTGAGAAAATAAAAAGGATAATTGATTTGCCATTCTTCTGCAACTTTTACAATAAAGGAAATATGACAACGTCCTATTAGCATTGCAACATATACAAAAATTTGAAAAGGCACATGACAAATGTGTACAATTGCAAAACAACTGTAGAAGAAAGAACAAATATGTGATGTGCAATTAAACAAACAAAGCAAACCGAACAGTTACCGCCTGGGAACGATTAGTCGGCAAAAGGAACCGAATAGGGCGCTTAAAACAAGGATCAACACAATTTGAACATTACATCTTCTTTATGTAGTTTTTATGTTTATTAAAATAGTCTTATATTAGTTAACAGCTGGAACAAAGTAATTAATTTTTTTATTGCGATTTAGTAAAATAAAGAACAAAAACCTAAATTAGCTCAATGCTAACTAATACTGCAAACGGTAAAATGTTAGCGTAAGCTTAAGAAATTGTCAAATAAGTAGCGGATTCATTTGGCGAGAAATCTGTGTGCAACATATATTCTCCACATGCTCAAATTCAAAATATGTCGCCGTAGATCCGATTTTGACAAATCAGTTTTGATGTATACAGCAAGTTAATCTATTAGTCCGACCAACGACATAGGCCCACTTCAAGGCCATGCTCCACTTGTTCCTTATAAGTATTTATGTATACTTTTAGCCTGCAATAAACCACAAAATGCCATTAACACTATCCCGGCAATCCAGTGGGAAATTGAAGATTATTGTTGCCATTTCTTGTTCAGATTGTGGCATTCGATTTGGTCTCGGTTTTTATTAGTAGAGTTATTAAAACACAGAGGTAATCACGTAATGAATTCATCACTATCCGAATTAATTGGAAAATGGATTTGTGAGAAATGAGTACACGCAAGAGAAGACATATAATATATAATGTAATAACAGCACGCTGTGAGACTTGCTGCTTTTAAAGACTGGTTTGCAGCATAATTATTGTATCAATGTTTTTGTTTTCCATAATAATACATCTATAAATAAAACTTAAGCCTGCCAAGACTAAAGGAACTATGAAGCCAGGGACTTTTGTAGCGGTGAACAGAGATACAAAGACCAAAAGGTTTGTTCAAAATATGATCTGAACATACAATCAACGTTTTTTTTTTCCACAAGAGTATTTGTACCAATCAGAAATCCGTTTTTACTGGGAATGTGAAAAGTAGGTCTAGTTACAAACTGCAGTAAGACGCTATATATATCCTGACGCGTAATTTGAACACATTCTACCGCAAACAGCATTACACGTTCTCCTGTCAGCGAAGTTATTTTCCAATATGTTAGAAATTTATACACTCAGTTTTTGTTGGTCTAGGTTTTGTAAGAAGATGCCCCCCCGTTGTCTGTATCGTTTGTTATGACAGGTTACAAAGATAAGTCGGAAGGATGTATACGATCGAGTTTCGTCATAAATGTAATTAATATCAACTGAAAAAATAGATAGAATCTGTGTCTTATTCAATCCAAAGTACATTGAAGTTCTAAGTTAAAGTGTTATATGTATTTTCAAATTACCACGCCATGATTAAACTTCTGCTCATGTGTATTACATAAGCTAGTTATTGTATTTCTGCGTGTACATGACACCTCAAATACTTGCTCAAATAGCGGTAGTGTTTCCAGAAATGTGGTGAAATGTGGTCATTATTAGGATACAATAAAATCAAATCATAAGTAAAAAGTTAAATAACATTATATAACTTTATATTACATAAGGCAATGGTCCAGAGATAACTGTCTCATAAATGAGAAGTAATCATTGTGGTGTGTTGGTAAGGCTTTCGTTGATATTACATAACAATAACTAATCTGCCATGTCAGTAAAAGTTTATATTTTACAATATACCAACATAAAAGCACACTATGCATTAAGTCGCACAGCTAAAATCTATCTTAAAATGTACTAAGGAGTACAAATAACCATAGACTGGATGGTTATACACATGTTTATGTTACCCATTAACGATATGCACAGCGACTCTTTTCAATTTGTCACTAGAAATCTATTTAGCCTATGATGCTTGTAACGTTATGCTAGATGGGCTGTGATCTGAGTCTTATTTACCAATTATTTTTAACAGTAAAAATGTAATAACATATCGAATACGTTGTTAAAGATAATTTGTTAAAATAATGCTAAGAGAAGTCATTCTTTTTGCATCAAATTATAATTGTTCTGAATGGCTTTTCAATGGGCTAATTCGTAATATTAAGTGTAAACTAAACGAAGACATCTACGTCTCTTGACATTCTATTAACGATATTAGATATAAAATTTCAGTTAAAGTCTTTACACATGTTTATGGCGCTTTCATCTTTAAATGAGAGAGTTGCACATTGCTGTCTCTCCCCATACTGTTCTAAAAAGACAGAAAATAACAACAAAAGTTCTCGGCGCCGCTGGGGAAAGCTTCTTGGTGCTTCTTTAAAAAAAGCAATGTGAATGGAGAAAAAAGTAACAGTCAAATGATTTTTCAGCAGTTTGACAATGACCTGGTGAGAACTCGGTATATCAGGAGTAACAGAACAGCTTGTAATTGCAATAATATTAATATAGCCTACAAGGATGAAAAATACATTAGCAGTACAATAAACTATAAGCTATTTAATTTTGAAAGTGGTAAAATATAATTGCACTGAAAGAGTCATTGACATTAATCGTTTACTACATATTGTCGTGAACTTAGTTAATGCTATTTCAAGAATGCGTGTCCAAAACGCTTGTTCTTCATTTTATTGCTTTAAAGTTATGCTTTCTGCGGCGATCTTGATGCCATATAGACATGTTTTTTTTCTAACATAATTATTTGATTATTTTTGTCTTGACCAACTTGTTAAAACAAAACGTTGAGTTGTCTGTGAATCGGAGTAAGGAGAAATCTGTTGATGAGACTAGTGAGGAAGTGCAATATTTGACATGAAGAACAATAATAGTACGTTTTTTTTATAATTAGTTCATAACAGTCAAAATAACAAAACACAAGAGCTTTAATCAACAAAATAAACATACAACACTCTTAATGTAATAATGATAATGTATTTGCACATTATTATGTTGTTCCGATTATTGGTAAAAGGATAAAAAGAACATAGCTTAACTTTAAGTGATACGTGTGGAATATCGTTAAATAGGATAATTATGGAGATTTTATTTAATTTGTAATTGCAACATACTTACGACAACCTTTTTATGAGCAATTAAATGATTTATGATTTTCATACGATCCCCTATGATGACTTAGAATGACGCCCGGACCATATAAACGCACATTAATATAAGCTTTTTTCAATAAAAGGAAATTATTAAAAAAATAAGAAGACTCTAGAAAATGATAAACCATTCTACTTACATCATTTACAAAATCAAGATGCAATCAACACAATTAAAATCTTGGATTTATTTATGTTACATATTTTATCCCACCAACTCTGTAAATATCGGTTGATATAACCCGTGTGATAAAGATGAGCTTTATCAACCGATATTCGCGCACCTGCTCTAAACCGGACTACTTTTTTGACGAAACGATCGGGAGTGTTTACGAGAACGAAACTCATATATCCCGTAATTATGCTTGTGGTCACCCCAAAAATGTCCATAATATAAATATTGGTGAAATAGAGCAAAAGAGGCTATTAAAAAAAAGAGGATGCGAGCGGTTTCGATCTCTGACCTGCAGGATTGAAAACTTACGTGGCAGCGTCTTTACCGACTGAGCTAACCGGACAGTTCCTTGCACAACACTTTCCGAAGTTTTATTAAACAATGATATAGAAAATTTCAAAAAAAAAAAATCTATCAGAAAAATGAAACAACATGTATTACAGAAACATGATTAAAATTGTTTAGTAATAGTAATAAAATCAATAAAAGTACGAATTTGTAGTCTGCAAAAATAAAAACAACTCGAAATGTCAGATCATGCGAGTCCCCGTTGTTTTGATGTTATTAAGTGTGAATTGAAAGAATGTGATGAAGAATCGTGTAAAAACCTAAGCAGTGTTGAAGAGATGAGCTACGAGGATTTCGAGGCAAAATCTGGCTTTAATCCGAACATTTTTGAGAATGAAATTGATCTTGAATCTGTGGTAACTGTCTCAGATTGCAATCTTCTGCCTTATCTTAGGGCAGACCCTGATGATCAAATGTCGTTACATGATGAACATTCAAATGGTTTAGCATTCAAATGGTTTAGATAGAGCTCGATCTTTAGTCGAACCAAATACAGCTGACTGCACAGATCTGGACAAATGTGCTAAAAATCACAGTTTCTAGACGTAAACATGAACACCAACCCACCACCTCCAATCCCAACATTTCTCCAAATTTCGCAAGTCATCCTGTCAAAAACACAACTATCTTCGAAATTTTAAAGCGTTATATTCAATGTTCATAATTTCAATGTCATCAATAATTAGAATCCATGAGCTACTGTTTGTTACAGCCACAAACACACACACAAACCTCGAATGTAATTCGCGTTTCTTAATGCCAAGTGCGTAGCAACTTTAATGTTACACGGCCTTGACATTACACGCTACATGTATAACTTTACACGAGGGTGTGATTTTTGTTGTTCTTTTTTCCCAACCATTATTTTCAATTATCGTAATCAATAAAATTACATCCTTATGTATAGCACAAATAAAATAAAAGAAATAACATGTTTATTGTCTTATTTTTTATTCTAAAAGAGAACTATTTCTTATAGCCGAATTACTCTATTGCTCGCGCATGAATTTCGTGTATTGCATTGGAATGTCAGATTATGTAACGGAGGAGCAGTAGCGGTAAATTTAAATGTTTACCTTTGAAAAGCTGTTGATGGTGGGATAAAAAGCCTCGTGCTTTCTGATTTTCTTAGCCTCGCATGATAACATTTATCTATATCAACACTAACCTGGTATTCTCTATTTAACATGTTCCATAAGATTATATTAAAGATTTAGAAAACATTGAAAACCACAATGCTTCAAATTCAGAAAAAAAATATTTACCTTACTTTACTGATACAAAAACACTGTACACAAACATCTTACTATTATAGTATAAATTTTATTAATCTATATTTATAAATAAAAACGTTCATGAAACTCCAATGACATGGTAAGTTGAGGTAATTTGCGTGCTATAATAAACAAAATATACAAACAACATCTACGCTACTTTGTTGCTAAAGAATCGCATCTTTAAACCCAACCGATCATTAGTTTCATACAATTAAATATAACGGTATTCTGCAAGATGATATTGTTAAACGTTTGATTTCAATTTTAGCTGATATTTACTATAATATGATTGGTGAAAGGAGAAAAAAAAACACACACCAATTGTGCATTTTTAAAATCCAACAAAGCTGTAATAGCATTGGTCAGATTTGATTGCTTTGATAATGATATTTTGTTGTTTAAACGGATGTAAAAAATAATAGAATCTCATAATGGATTGATAGCGAAAGGATAATACGGCGTAACAAAAATAAGCTCCATTTTATCGATTACAATCTTATCAATAGATTAAAGTCGTCTTTGCAATTAACCATTATGCACAGTTGTTAGTTGAGAAAGTTCTAAAACACTTCATAGTTAATCACGTGAAAGACTTTGTTATGAAGAAAAATCAACCACATTTCTTGAGTGAGCCGTTTTGTACCTTTGTGCTTTTTTTTTTCGGGAGTATCACGTCCTCTTCGTCAGAACTTATTTAGTTGATGTTGCCGATCATTCTGGCACATAACCAAAGGAGAGTTGTGTACGTTTAGAGATTATAATTTCTATAACCTCTTTCATTGTCTTTGTGATCAACTATATTTAGATGTAACAATTTCAA
The DNA here is from genome assembly GCA_007844125.1 of Sinonovacula constricta. Lineage (NCBI taxonomy): Eukaryota > Metazoa > Mollusca > Bivalvia > Cardiida > Solecurtidae > Sinonovacula > Sinonovacula constricta. The sequence continues at coordinate 19,296,775 of CM017566.1, read as the reverse complement.
ACTTTTCAGACTTTATGGTCTGTCCAGTGGTTATCCATTGTTGGAAATGGCTTAGTTTATGTTGCAAAAATGATTTGCGAAACGATGATCATATCAAAAGACTAAATAAAAGGTTGTTTCGGAATGTTAAACTGCAATAATAGTAAGTTCATTCGATATTGAGATGGATATTTTTTTGTCTTTTTATACGTTATATTGCAAAGATCAAAGGCGAGCAGCGAAGATATATAATCATGTTTTAAAATGTATTTCGGTCGGGATTCTGAACACCTTGAACACAATATCTTCGACACGACAACAACAACAGCAACAACAACATATTTCTAAGCATAACCGTTATGCTTCAAATTGATGTTGGTTTTACAAATAACACATATCTTATCTGTTTATACAATAAATATAATGTTAATAGTATATTATCTATATACTTGCATACACGAGTATGTTGTTTTTTATTTACAGATATTCATATTCACCGATATATCGCTCAAAAATCACGGTGCTGTGATAGGATGCTATGCAATCTTAAAATAAATGCTCGGGTATCTAATTCATAAGCATCTGAATAATACACATTGCATTAAAATGCAGTATATCATGCAAAATCTATCTTGCTTCGGAAATGTTTACTTGACTATCTAATTATGAAAAAATGATACATAAATGTCGGTTTATTTTATTATGATTTATTCGAATAACCCAAAATGTCCTAAAACAATTGACGACACCTGTTTATATTATATCATGTCTTGGTATTGCGTTATGCTGATGATAAGTTTTGTTTCGTTGACATTGAATAATTTTGGCCAACATTTTATAAATACACAACTATATTACGGTGGATAGATAGTCTTAACAAAATGTTGTTGGTTTTCCGTGCATATATTGGTAAATGCATAGTACAACAATTCTATAAAACATATTTTGTTGATCGTTTTGGAACGAGGCTGAATTTTACAAGCACACTTACAAACGGAGAATAAAATTATCAAATATTAAATATCTCCGTTCATTAAAATATTTTTATATATCATTTCGCTCGATATTTCCTATTCTACGACAAACTTGCACATACATGTAGTTAACGATAAGAAGCAAACCTAATACGCCATTATATGTTCATACCAGCAAACGAAAAAAAACACACAGACAAAACGTTTTTCCGACCCAAAAATAATTTTTACATTTACATAATTTCAATCATAAACCCAATCGATTTTCCGGGAGAATTGAAATTATTTTTACAATATAGAATGGAGGAAATGGCCTACAAACGGTTATCTCTAATTATATAATGATTATAGTTTGTTCCAAATATCGAAGGAACCGTTCAAGATAAGGCACTTTTATTTACACGTACTTTGTTATGAAGTTATTCTGTAAATGCTACACACCAATAAGAATATATAAGACAAAGTCCTATGAACATTGCAACATATACAAAAAAATGAAAAGACATAGGACCAAGGTATCCACATGGACGCCAAATGTTAAAGTGAGAACAAATCTGTGATGAGTCATTTAACAATAACAGCAAACCCGACAGTTGCCGCCTTGGAACGGTCAGTCGTCATTATGGAGGTCAAACCTCGCACTTCCTGACGGGATTCTCGAATGCAAGCAATGATAAGAAAACTGGTCCATTTGAATAAGTGTCCAAGCGCTGGCGTTTTGATTGACAAGTTATGACGAAAGCAGTGACGTCATTGAAAAAAATAATGTCCACATAGTGTCCAGAAAAGAGATAGGTACTATTTCGATTAGAAAACCTACAGAAAACGTTAATAGTAAATGAAATACATGTTTTATGTTTAGTGGATACAAACCATGCTATCTTTTATTCACAGTTAGTTATAACGTTATTATGCATATACTACACACCAATGCATGTTTAGTGTAAGGTGCATACAAACATCATGCTATCGTTTGTACACACTTGTTTATAATGTTATTATGTAAATATTTCGCACGAAGATATGTTTTATATTAGTTATCGTTCATATACACTTGGGTATAATTTTATTATGTAAACACTGCACAAAAAGACAGACTTTCTGTTGGCTTTATACAAAGAATGAATATTATCGTTTATACATACTTAGTTATAACGGTATTATGTAAGTACTACACAAGAACAAATGTTAAATGTTGATTGTATACAAACAATGTTATCGTTTATGAACACTTAGTTATGATGTTATTATGTAAATACTACACAAAAAGACATTGTAATGTTGGGTATATATTAGGAATGAATGTTATCGTTTATACACAATTAATTATAACGTTATTGTTTAAATACTACACACGAAGACATGTTTTATTTTGGTTGTACACACACAATGTTATCGATTATACACACTTGGGTATAATGGTTTTGTGTAAATATAGCACAAAACATGTTAAATGTTGATTATATACATAGAATGAATTTTATCGTTTGTACACACTTGGTTATAACGTTATTGTGTAAAGTACTTCACACGAAGACATGTTTTATTTTGGTGGTATGCACACAATGTTATCGATTGTACACATTTGGTAATAATGTTATTATGTAAATGCAACACAAGAACATGTTTGAAGTTGGGTATGTACAAAGAATGTATGTTATCGTTTATACACACTTGGTTATAACGTTATTTATGACATGCTTTATTTAAATTGTATATACACAATGTTATCGATTGTACACATTTGGTAATAATGCTATTCTGTAAATACTATTCACAAAGACATGTTTAATGTTTGGTGTATACTATCCTCCTTCTTCTCCACCTCCTCCTCCTCCTCATCATCAACAACAACAAATAAACCAACATTAACACCCCATTTTATGGGCCATACCTATAAACGATTTATTGTTTTGAGACAATGTAACTGATTATGCAATAAATATATGTCTTTCCCTATATTTCCTTTGTACAAATTTTCCTTTGCTCGCCGTAAATTGAACGACTGTACGAAATAGTTCACATTAAGAATAAATGCAAACAATGCATATTTAATTCTTTAACTGTTCGATCATATCATTAGGTAAATTTTCAATTGATGTAAGGTAATAAAATAAATTATTTAAACAGTGTTTTGAAATATTTAAGACGACATTCTAATAGTGCTCCTAAAGGCTCTATTTTTATGCACACATTTGGGTGTTTTGTTATGAAAACCCGCATTAGTTCTCTTCATTTATTTACCTTGGAGCTTATAACTTTTGTCCCTGCAGCACACGAGATGTACGTGGACAATTATTGACAGAGCGTTAAAACAAAAACAGTGATTTGAAATATGTAAGACGACATACTGAGCGTAAATACGCACACGCCTTCATTAGTTAACAAGCAAGCAAATCTGAAGATTGGTTCTGAACTTAATTAATTTTAATATTTTTAAACAGCAATACAGCATGTGTTTTTACCAATATCTATGTATATTTGTTTTATTTTAATAGTCATATATAAACTATGATAATTCTTTTCTTTTGATGTGAAAATCCATTTTTTATTAAAATATTAAACTTTAAAATTTAGGCCTGTATTCAGCATCTGTTTTTAAATAAGTACCGCTTTAGTCATGGATTTCAATCCATAATATCATCGTTGTGTATTTAGCTACATGTCTGTGTAATTGCATGACACTTTTACTTAAAATCACATTAAAACCTCATAAATAATTAATGTATTTTCTGTATTAAAATTGTGACTTAAGTCATGCCTTAGGCTTAAGAACGGCCTTAGTATATACATAATTCAATTATATTCCTAAGATTTAAAGCTAGAGGTCAACCTAAAGTTAAAGTAAGTTAAATAATGCCTTATTTTAAACTATACATCTTAACAGTTTACTTATGTTATACATTATAATAAAATCATAGCACATTAGTATCCCTAAATGCATAGAATGAGCCACGCAGAATATAAAAAGATAGTAAAAACACAATGCACATTTAAAAGACTTACTCTCCTAAACATCATTGTTTCGATTTATCCAGGATTAAGCATAATATTTTTAATATTTTTGCATTGAGAAGCAATTATTTACTTATCTGTATTAATATGCTACAAATTTAGAGTGCTTTTACAGTTTGTCGCTTAGTAAACACATTATAAACGGAGATTAAATTTTCAAATATATTTTATTAAATACCACTGTGGCGATTACTGTGTATATAAAATATTATTTGGCTCTTCAAATAAATCGAAGGAAAAGGTTAATATAATAAATCATAAGATTAAAAGTTAATTTGCATGTGTTTGAAATACATGCGACTGACGAATTTGCAAATAAGGATGAGTATGATGATAATGTTAACAAGAATAAAAAGTTAGGATTTAGAAGTCTGTATTAAGTAAGTATCACTTTGCTTAGATTTTGTTACTCGCACGCATACAACTGAGTCATGGAAAATTAAACTTAACATTTGTAAGAACTGATATGTTGTTTTCGAGCGGCTTCCAGTCGTAATTCAATTTTAAAATGGAGAAATAATTACAACTACAAATCAAAATGAATTGTCGTTTTCGTATGTTAGCATTTAACAAATTGCTTAATATACTTTGAAGAAGATAAATTACATGATTGTTTATTGACCATAACACATGGTAAAGATATCAAAACAATATAAGAACATTTAGATACCACATAACCGATTTCAATGGTACAATAGTTGTTTATTTATAAAAGTAACGCATGTGAAATGTTTCCCTACAACTATTATTTTAATATGCTAGTCATGTGAATAGCAAGACCTACTGTGACACATATGGTAACATAGACGAATAGGCAATAAGATAAGGTCCTATGAGAATTACCACACACATTAAAATATGAACCACCATAAGACAAAGGCATACAGAATAAATGTAAGTGTGGCATTACGATCAAAACGGAAAACAACAACAACAAAAAGCAAGAAGAGGTGAAGCCTTGGAACAGTCAGTCCATAAAAGGACAGACTGAGGTGTTTGAATCTTGTTTGTGGAGCGGTCCAACCTCATACTTCTTGAACGTTTTTTTTTCGCAAATGAACAACGTGAATTAAAATATCCCATCGAAGTGAGACAACTAACGGTAATCACCTGCTCCGGGAGTTAGAAAATATGATAAAAGAATACTATATAGAAATAAGATAACGATATTTATAATAAACTTTCAACACATGTACAAGACGGGTGTTAAAAGCCTCAGCATCATTCAACGAGAGTGTAGTTGAAATACAAACAGCCCAAATCGATTGCTTATAACAAGAACGACTTAATGACGTCATATTATGAAAATGTAGTGAAGTTTTATGCCAAAGTTAAAATGTCCATTAAAAATACACGAAGGAAATTATCGAATTTTGAAAACAATCTAAACCAACAAGGCCACATGTAATGTTGTAAAGCGATTATAGATAGTAAGATTCAAGAGAAATGTTATAATAAGCTAAATATTTATCTGCAATGATAATGAAGATGACTCGGTATCGCTAAGGTATCGCTACAGACTGCCCCAGTATCAATTACAACAACACTGTTTTAGAAGATAAAATTCATGCAATCTGGATGGGCTGTGCAATAAGGTTAAAGCGGGAGTAAACAAACCGAAATATTTTTGTTGAGATCAATTATAAACATAAATTGCAGAAGTTCTTGTTAGTAAAAATGAGCATGGTGATAAGGTTAAATAAAATGAAGTTGTTATAAAAGTTCTTTAGTAAAATATGTTTATAACTAAAATTTAGTACGACGTACGATGCCATGTAAAAGTTACGCCGATGACACAATTTATTTGGAGTGTGTAACGAAGTATTACAAAACAATGGAACAAAAGCTACCAAAAACATTCGGCCAGGTTCATAGGTTTTAATTATCTCAAAAATGTAATTAATGTTACACTGGCAGTCCATTGGGATACTTGACAATTGTAGCGGTTATTAATTGCTCAGAAAGTGGCGTAAAAATTGTCTTAATTCCATGGCAGGGTAGTAGAAACGTGTCAAATGTAATTAAGTAATGGAAAAATCAGTATTTAGATTGACTAAGGTTGAAAATGGCATTGACTGTTTTTTCGAGATTGGCACTGCCGCTAGAAAAATAAAATCAAGATAATGTAATGATAGTTAAGATAGATGCTTGGTGCTTATAGCAAATCGCACAGGATATTTCTTATGGTTTGAAAATTTCTTTCACACACATGTATTTATGAGGTAAAATGAACAAACTGCCATAACAACATACATGAGTATTCTTTCATTGCGCCAATTTAAAATGGAACATGACAGTTTCAAAGCGATAAGTGGTGGATGTATTTTGTAATGATTTAATGTATTGTTATTTACATCAGACAGGCATGGAATACCTCTGTCCTGAGCCTTTCCATTTTGACTATATTTTGATATGAGTTGCAATACTTATAGGACCTTGTCATTTTGTTAGTATGAAACACTATATTTTTTATAGAAGAACATTAATAAGAATTCCAAATCTAGAAAATTAATTGCCTTGCCAAATGATCGAATATTTATTTAACAAAGCATAAACAGACATGCAGAATGTATGATGATGATACCTCACACATTACATGTTCTTCAGACAGATAAAACTTCTTTGTAAATTAGTCATACCTTTACAATCGAAGACAAATATTTAGGCTTTGTCTAGTGTTCATCTTAAATCAAAAGATACTATTTTATGTCCTTCTCGCCTAACAATTATATATATATTTTTGCAAACACGTTCTCCTACACATCAATTTTTAGAGATTACAAGTGTAACATTCAAGTGTTTATTAACTTAAGAGGGCGTATTATGTATTAGCTAAGTGTAAACGCTCAACATAACCATTAGTATCTGGGAGCCAATTGAGAAACGAGTTACAAAACCTAACTTCAACGCCTAAAGGAATCATATATCACATTATTCTATTTAGCGAGATTCTAACTGACGATGAAATACAAGTAGCGTTTTGGGGTATGTGAGCTGTTCTTCTTTTCTGCTTTCTGGATTGAACTGTGAAGAAATAAATAGAAAATGCATTTTACGAGGTAATAAATCATAAGCAGTTATCAGAATAATAACTTTTTCATGTTTCCATAACCACAACGGATTGACATACGCATACAAATAATTCTTGAAAAAGGTAAATGTTTGAAAACATAACCACGTCAAGAATAAGGACTCAGCAACGCATGGATGTGAAGAAAGCTAGTTATATTAAATTGCCGTAACACCATCGATAGTGGGGTCTTTTTAAACCAAACAATAGTTGTAAACACGAAAACTGTATTTGCATTGACTTTACCACGATAACCGAAGGCATTTTCATTCAGAAAATTAAAGATATGTACGGACAGTTTATAGGTATCGGCAATTCAAATCTTTCCAAAGACTAAAAAAAGCCGATTCATTTAAAATACAACTGTCCAAGGTATGACGAATTATCAACTAATCAACGACGTCATATACCAATAACTTCTGGCCACTGATTGACAATGAGATACTAGTCACCACGGTGGTGAACATGAGCAGTTCATCAGTAAGCATCTTAGTAGAAGGCATGGCTTCTGACTTTTGCTCACATTCGAGTTTCTGCAGATGAGAATATAAGCTGCGCAGGCATAGACGTCAAGACAGGGCGGAAGTGGTCAGTGAGCCCGGCAGTTATTATTGCGGAGATCAGTCTCAGACATCAGGATACACTACGAATTATAAATGTTGGAAAGAAAGGGCTGGAGTCAATGAGTCATCAGAGGTGGGAGAAAGCAACTACCCAGCAGAAAAAGAAAGATTGTGCGGTCGGAAATCAGGAAAACAGAATAGCAAGTACGGTCCGCAAAGGCAGTTCAGATGAGACCTCAGTGGAACTGAACCAGGTGGAATATGCCGGCGAGGTAATTGACATGGCATGAGGTGTGGTCATAGGAGCCGCTATAGTTAAGTTTTCTCCTCCATGCTTACCAGCAAACCTGTATCAAAGGAAGCTGACAGATGAGCCACTCTACCCACTGCCCTAGTATAGTGTCAATTTGAGACATATAAAGTCAACCTGCCCAGCCTCATTGACAATGGGTCGATACAGTTGATATCGCTAGAAAAAGAAAAAGGTCAGACCTCAGCAGGAGAACTAACAGATAGTCTTCCCATTGGAAGTTGCGGGACTTTCCATCAATGCCAGTAATGATGCTTAAAGCCCTGTGAGTCCAAGGAAGAGCCCGGAATGATGCTGTCCATGCTCTAGGTAAAGCTACTGGAAAGGCATCCAGTTGACTTTGGCTGCAACGTAGCAAACCATCCTGGCAGCTAACGTAGACAGGGTATCGATTGATCAGCATAACCGTTCACACTATCTCGAGGTGTACTGAGCGTTAAAGGGGCAAGCTCCATATGACAGATGGTCGCTACGCTAGCAGATTACTGTTTCTTCATCAGTACCAATTCAAAACAAAGAAATTTTAAACACGAAGACAAGAAAACAAATGGCATTGGGATTACCTAAAAATGGCAGAAGGTAAATATATTAATGGGACACAACTTCAGAGATAAAAAAATATAAATAGTACCATTAGCCTTATTCAATCACGGATCCAGTAAGAAATTTAGATATACAGTAAATGGCAGTGATAAAAGCATACACATTACACGGCTGAAATTTTATTTGGCATTTAAACAAAACTGATATTTTCCGCATTGAAATTCCTGTTCATCGGTTATTCTGCTAGCAACAACAAACAGTTCCGCATTTTGTTTTATAAGATTGTAGATCTAGAAACGAACGAAAAAGGGAAGTTCGTTGCCTTATTCATGGTTCATTGTTACTGTAAGCACTTAAATAGTCACTTAGGTCGGTGAAGTGGAAGCGTTGTAGGACACAATATTAAGGTTATTTATTATTTAGGCACTGCGGTTATGTTCCATTTTTCCTATCTCGACGTTGATTTTTTTAAATTATAACTATTATAAATGTGTTTAAATTACTGATATAGTAATAGAAGTATTTCTTAAAATGGTTAAGTAATGGTTTATTAAATGACCTCTACATACTTACGTAAACTTTAATTAAATATGTAAAAAAAATCAAGATGCTTTAATCGTGTCTCTTCTTCTGATAAACAATATTTTATTTTCAAACTACAGCCAGACTTTGTCTATTTTCCTCAAATTTTACAAAAGGTACTTTTTATCAAATCGCAGACGGTAGAATTTACTTCATAGATACATGTGTATGTAACAAACAAATCGTTTGATGAATTCATCTGATGACCCTGCACTTGGAATCACTTGAACCGCATTCTTCTCTGTTCTGGTTTCTGTTTATTCACTCCTTATGAAATGCCTACGCTATGAGCTATTTCGAGACACAAACCTATGCTATCTCTACAGATTGACAAAAGTCATTGTGTAGGTAGTTAATAGACTGTACGTACTCAACTATGATTCTAGGAGCCACTGGCAGTCCACCCTCAAGATAAGCTTGAAGTACTTTATGCGTTTGTTTTTCTTCGGGTTCAATGTTATCGTGACAAGCACTGATCCTGTTTTCGAATAGTTAAGCGCAGATAATATAAAAGACAAAACTTGACGGGTTCCGTCAGATGCAATGTATATCATGAATAATGTAATTCCAACTTCCTATTTCACAGTGCAATATGTATAGTAGAAAACGAACTTCCTAGATATTTTATATCATACGTTTTCTAACTAGAAATTTAAAGTTAAATAAATTAATTTTAAATGTATTGTCAGTAACAAAACTGGCTTATAACCATTTGACACATACATTGTCATTATATACCGAAACGGCATTTTAACATTGAAACATCATAGCATAATTCAGCTGAGAATATATGTATCGTTTTTTATAAGTACCTAGTCGTGATATAATTATAAACTAGAGAAGTTTGTTTTATTAAAAAAAACTAATTGTCTATTTTCATTTTCCACGTATTTGACAATAAGTTTCAAAGTAATAAATGAGAGAGTAGTTCACCGACCATAATTCATGAGTCGTAGTCATAAATAGATAAGAGCGATTGTCCTATTCGTAAAAAGATACAAAATAATGACACACGTACTTGTTTAGTTTTAAAGAAATTCATTTTGAGTGTTTCACTTCGCGGTGTACAGATGTTTTGTGGATGACAATTAAGACATAACACACGTGAAAAAATTATCGGTACACATAACGATGATTAGGTTAACGAAGGTATTGTAAATAGTATCATTATCTACTTCAGGGCCGCTAGTAATAATATTAACTACTATCTGCATTATCTTAACATTATTCTCAACCCGGACTAGTCTTATAAGGCTGTATAAAGGAATCTTATTAACGTTGTTCAGATTTATAAAAGAAAACAAGAAATGTATATGAAAAAAATATAAATCACTATTAGAAAAAAAAAGATCTCTAAATTTTCAGTAGCTGATAAGAAACATTTCTTTGAATTTCTTTGAATATCTCGAAACATTAATACTTACTATTAACTTAATTGTCGTATAATATAAAGATAATACACAGACAATTTACGTAGGCCTATACCTTCTGACAAAGAATAATGGGACACGCCTTAAAACGTATCATATGCATCCACACTTCGATGGCATTATTTATATCTATTTCACAAAAGAGTTCGCTACTTCTGTAAACATTCTTTGCCACTTTGGTACAAACGGCAGAAAGAAATCTATAAACAGACAGGCATTTGTCTCTGAACTGTTACAATAAGTTGCATCACGTGTAGGTGAAGTGAAAACCTAATAGATAACATTAACTAATTTCTCACTTATTTTTAAGGCACTTTATGTTTTGAAATAGTAAGGTAAGGTTTTCTTAATTGGCCTCTTAATAATATGACTTAATATTAATGAAAACACTTGACTCAGGAATGTTAGACCTGTCTTATCGTCAGCTGAGGATGCAGTAAGCATTCTACTCCAAATCTACATTGAAACCTTCGAATAGCATATCCTATCAAGTTTTAAAACATTGTATATAAATGTGTCAATGTCTTTTTAGTGCTGCCTTGAAAGAATATTAACAAGCCAGGCAGTTTCAATGCGCAGGGATAATTCTTAGCTTTGAAAGACATATGTCAGGCAATAAGCATACGTTGCTTAAAAAATTTGGTCTCAATCAACGTTCATTATGTCCCTGGTACTCATTATATATAATTATTTACAATGCTGGTAAGCAGCAATATAGAAGTTAGAGAAGATCTTTAGCTCTCTATTTTGTTTTTAATTAATTTGGAATTATAAATATCATCTTGTATTCACCACAATATTAATACTAATTAAAAAATCGCTGAATAGTTCATTACGAATGTGATCACCTTTCGGCCACGATAACATACAAACGTATGACACTGTGCCGACCTTGTTAGTTTATTTACACGCTATTTATCTGTGTGAGTACGCTTTTTAAAAATACTTGTAAGCTTTTTTATTTACTTTTACACTCTTGGTTTCTTTTTGACGAATAAATCAATAATTTCTAATATTATTCGCTTTAGATACAGTAGAGGGTAGTAATCGGAGTACATAATTATGCTACATTAAACTCTGTCTTCACTTACAATGAAATGATTTATTCGGCATATCTCCATCCGGATTAAATTAGAAAATGGAAGCCAATAAAGTTACTTATATAAACATTTTCATGTATACATGTATACATTTAAATTACTTATTTAAATATGTCATATGATATTCTTATTGTATTTTATATTACAAGTTACAAAGAAGTTGATTTGTATTTATTATATATATTATTAATGGACTTGCTAATCACTGACAATAGAACACACACACAAACAACGCCTAAGCAAAAGAAACATAATTAAAATTAAAAAATAATGCTTTGAAGAGGTTATAAAATTTGGTATTTAAATGGCATAATAATGGACATAACAATAAACATTCCGATAATAATCAACATTATTGTAAACATTCCGGTAATAATAAACATAATAATAAACATTCCGGTAATAATCAACATTATTATAAACATTTTGGTAATAATAAAAAACATTCCGGTAATAATCAACATTATTATAAACATTCTGGTAATAATAAACATAAAAATAAATATTCCGGTAATAAACAACATTATTATTTACATTCCGGTAATAATAAACATAATAATAAACATTCCGGTAATAATCAACATTATTTTAAACATTCTGGTAATAATAAACATAATAATAAACATTCCGGTAACAATCAACATTATTATAAACATTCCGGTAATTATAAACATAATAATAAACATTCTGGTAACAATCAACATTATTATAAACATTCCGGTAATTATAAACATAATAATAAACATTCCGGTAATAATCAATATTATTGTAAACATTCTGGTAAAAATAAACATAATAATAAACATTCCGGTAATAATCAACATTATTATAAACATTCCTGTAAAAATAAACATAATAATAATATTCCGGTAATAATAAACATAATAATAAACATTTCGGTAATAATCAACATTATAAAAAACAAAATAAACCTAATAATAAACTTATTATAAACAGAATAATTAACATAATAATCAATAACATACAAATTATAATAATAATGCCATGACATTATGAATGTTATAACATTAGGAATTTCTCAAAATAAACACGTTTTATTGAAAAGATTTGGTCACTTAGTGAATCATTAACTTTACACGGTTTTAAAATGTTAAAATCATTTAAGTTTAGTTAACTTTTATTTACTATGCAAAATTTTGTAAAGAAGGATTTAATGCAGTTTATTGCAATTATTTTTACTTAATTTTCATTGACGCATTTACGTTTGGCAATTTTTTTTTATTACAGATGACTTTTAAATGATATCCTATATGCATTCACGCATTAGTAAAGGTTCAGTTTTCGACAAATCCCAAACACACGAACCATTAGCGATAATCTAGTATGCCAGGTCGTTAAGTTAAAATTAGATATTAATGTACTTTTTCAATTAAAGGGAAGAAGCCAAGATATATTCGATGAAAATTCAGCAAAAACCTTTTACATGTGTTTTTGCATCGTTTTTTATTCCGAGATAAGCAAACAGCAATTTACTTTTCCAATAACTCCTTCTTTATTAACTGAAAAAAGTAACACGAAAACCATTAACAATTGTCGAAGTGACTGAAAATCCCAAAGTAACTAATCAAATACACCCAAACGTAATGTCAAACAAGCCAAGGTAAAACACCTATCTGAGATAACAAAAACCATTTTACATTAATGAAATTGTGCGAAGCGATGCCATAACAAATAGTCAGTGCCCATAAAGATATTCAGACTGTTTTATTTACTTATGCTATATTGAAAAAAAACTGGTAATTCTTTTAATTAAAATTGATTATTAAAACGGTATACTCCGATAGAAGCATTTTGTCTCATGGTTTTGTGTTAAAGATTTACAATGTATTTTTTATTTCTGACAACACATCTTCAAATGCCACAAGTGTGACCATATAAATAAAATATTTCCAATCTCTTGTTTTGAGAAATTTAATGTTTCAAATACTAATGTTATATTTTGCCTCCCATTAAATATTAAACCACAATTGAACGTAAGTACAAACACGACGAATGCCTCAAGTGTTTGTGTGTGTGTTTCCCTTGAAACAATATCGGGCCTTTAATAGAAAATTCCGGAGTTATAATTTCAGATTTATCATGCATTATTTCGGAGCGATTTTTTCAAATAACATGATTTTTTGTGTGTAAAATTTTAAATATCATATTGAAAACTAACTAATTAACTGTTAATTAATAGAAAAAAAAATAAAATAGGACACGTAGAAAAGAAACATTGTCACAAAATATGGTCTAACGTTCTTTTTTTTTAGAAAACTCATTACAGGATCGTTTTCATTATTAGTTCTTGCGTGAAAGCGGTTTCATATGGAGTCTTATCCCTTTGCAAAATTCACCAACAGCAAATCTTTTAATGCGCAACTGTTTACACAACAACAACAACAACAACAACAACAACAACAAATGCGTCTTATTAGAATAAAATACGTGAAAGCTTGCTATAAATTCCAGACGCACTAAGCCCTGTGACAAGTAAACAAACACGCCCAAACGTGAATGCAAACATGATAAATTCTACCGCAAATAAACAAAAATGCTGATTTGTTTTCTCACCCCCGGACTAAGAGTTCAATTACCAAAGCAGAATTCTTAAACCACACTTCGGATTAATCATCAAGTTATTTAAATAACGTAAAGAGTGCTGTTTCAGATTCCATCATTATTTCGAATAACTAGTAACCAGAAATTGGTACAAATATTAAGTAAAGAGACTATTCTACTTGAAAGTTACTTGTTTTTTGGAAGGTTTTCAAGGGTGCTTTTCATTCTTTGATAAAGGATGTTGAATAGGTAAATAAGAAAAGGTCCTATCAAAATTTTCACAGATATTTAAATTTTTATCTACCTGTAGACAAAGGCAAACAAGGTAAATGTAAATGTGACAAAAAACACAGAGACGAAGTCCAATAAATGTTGATATGGTTTGTTTTTGTTGCCTTTGTTGTTGTTCTTTTCCTTTGAAAGAAACTGTAACAAATGCAGGAATGACAGTAAGTCCCGTAACAAATAAACAAAAACGCCCGGATGCGAGTGCAAACACGATAACTATTCCGCAAAAATAAAAAAGAATGTTGACTTCTTTCCCCCAGAGTAAGAGTGAGACTACCAGAGAAAATCCTGGCTCCGCAACAGCGGACCAATTTCAAAGTACTGCGGAACTCTTCCTTTAATTAATATAGAGAGAGCGGTTTTGTTTGCTCTGTTCGAACGAGGGAAAACGATTGCTTGTACGCTGTGCATGCATGGAGTCGAGTTATAATCAAAGAGGGCCCGAGCGAAGAAGAGGGAGTATGAATAGAATAGATGCTTGTGTTCGTTTTTCATTTCATCGTCATTAGCAAACGTGTTTAGTAATAGTGGACGGTACCTTATTATAAAGTGATTGGAAATTAAATTGGATTCATTTGGGATTTAAAATTCATCAGATTGTGCGAGTGAGTCAGAAATTTTAGATATTATATCGAGTAATACAAGTAAAATCAATGCAATACAGAAAAACAAGAATTGTTTTGTTTAAAAACATTGAATTATTTCTTTTTGAATTAGAAATATATCTTAAAGAATTAATAAATCAAAATACAAATAAAAACGGTTAGGAAATCAACAACAATTTACTGATCTAACGAAAAGATGGTTATTTTAAGAAGCGAAGTTGAGTGACTTTTATAAGCTGAACAATTTGAACATAAATAAATTATTGTTAAACAGAAACAACGTCTAAACAGCCACAGCAGTGATGTGGTATTTAAAATATAAGTCAGTATTCTCAGCTTAAATTTAATCAGGTACCAATAAACCTGTAATTAAGTTATAACAAACAAGAGAAATGTATGCTTTACAGCATAATTCAAATATTGGGTAATTTAAACACAGCGCCCTTAGATGAATGTTAATTACAGTTGAAGATTAAATGGATACCCATAAGGTTATATGTAATTAGATTTGAAAATTGTGTGCTAAAACAACGAAAGTGAGTTGAATTATGAAAGAGTACAATGTTGTACGACAAGAATATATAGAAGTGGAATACAATGTCACGTCGACGAGGAAAGATTGGGGAATTAAGCGAATACGATGACAACTTAAAGGCGAGCAGCTGTGGCCAAACAAAACAGTGCAGTCAGTGATACAAGAAAATACACGGAATTAAGATAAATCTTATAAATGATACTATCAAATGTTACACAAGTGCAATCAGAGATAAAAACACTTATAAAAAGTGAACGTAAGATTGTGAACTAACATAACATTGAAACTAAGAAAAGCATTAAAAAGCATATAAGAAGGAAATACAAATATATATATAATATAATATGGGATATCTACTTAAAAACATAAAACTAAAATCAGTGAAATCAAAGTTGACTGAAAAACGCTACCATCAGTAAAATTGATGAAAACAATCATCACTTTAAACTAGATTCCCAGAATTGAAATTAAGTACTAAAACAAATAAAAGATAAGATAGAACCGTCCTTCTTAACCAGACCTAAGATAACTGTGCTAAAAGAAATTAGGAACGTACTACTGAAAATATTTGAAGTGCTGGTTGGAGTTATGCTACTATGGGATTACTAACTCTTGTTCGAGCCATCCTGGTGCGGCTTTGTTTCGCTTGCCACGGGATTCTGGCTATATGGCGACTGTTTATGGTCACTAGCAGTTTCTGGTGCTGGTACCTCAGCGCAGCTCTCTTTGGCCTCTTTATTGAGACTCTAATTACCATTGCCAAGAAAAGGGGCAACGAATGGAAATGGTGAGTACAATATGTAAATCGCTGCTGCATAATAAATGGATTGTAGTTTTTATATTTTGTTTAATTGTTTGTTTTGCTATATGATAGATGTTGCAAATTCGATATTTGTTATCTTTTTATTTATCGTAATTTCCAACAATTTGCACATTTTAAATCCCACACATATCCGTGATATAGCTTAATATAAATCTTTCACGACATTTATTCTAAAACTCGCTGCCTCTCTTACTTTCCCACAACCATTAATCATTGTCTCATATGCAGAACGGTTCGTATGTTGTTGTTTATTTACAAATATGCATAATACATTTCAGTATTTTAGAATAAAATAATTCTTTTAAATGGTTAAACCTTAAGATAAAGTAGAAAAGGGTGAAAGAAATAGATGAATCGCTTTGAGTCAGCACCAGAAATATGCTGGTGGAAGTAGATTTTCAATACGGTCTTATCAAACTCTGCCCATACTTAATGAGTCATTAACTCTATCACTGTTTTCTTTCAAATCTAATATTGTAACATTCTCATTGTGAGTGCAATTAATTAATACTACCTCAGCAATATGGACATTTACCTAATCTTATGCTTTAAGGCATTTTTTCAAAATACTATTAGAAATTATCAAGTGTTTAAGCCTTTACTAAAGCCGATTCTGATTGAATACATAAAGTAAATTAAGTCGAACTAGTGCATTACATACAAATGATATGCCAATGTTGACGACAGTCTTTGTGATTTAGACATCTTGTCACCAGCTATTCTCAAATGAAAGCCGTGAATTGAAATCAAGTCACCCCTTTGTACCAACAAAAAGCCACCCTGTTGTTTAAATTCAATTGCCACAATAAACGGAACTCATTTTGTATAATTTTCGACATGTAGCTTAACTTGTTTTAAGATATTGTGACTTGAAATATATGCTTTGAACAATTATAATCTTAAAAAATCCCATCCCTAGATTGAACCCTGGGTTTCCCGTACATGAGTTGATGCTCTACTATTATGCCAAACGTATGCAGTAACGACAAATGTATAGTGGCCAAACTAAAAGTGTAAAGAGACAGGTTGAATTCCTACATCTATGTCCCAGACTTATTAGTAGAATAAAATATAATCACATCATATCTTGACAAAAAATAAAACTGCAAAACAAAAACACGCAGAACGCTGCCCGCCTCGTATCTCCATTCTTTAACTCTCGAGCATAAATGTCTCAACATGCTATAACTTACAGATTATTCCATAATTTCTAGAAACAGGTGTAAGTATCATCTGCTAGAAAAATGACAGTGTCTGCTATCTTTTCTCTTGTTACACAAAGCGAGTCCTTAACAGTTCCGGCCAACACTCATACCTGCACTTTTTGTTACACTTCATATTTATTTGTGTGTGTGTTTTGTTAACCTAGGTATCGTATTGTGTGCTAAGCAAAAGAATGTGGAATTCTCGATCAGAAAGCTCATTGCATATATTTTAGTTTCGCCTCACTATATGGTTTGTATTACGTCGTTTACTTACTGCTAATTTTTGTTCATTTCGTTGCTGCCTTTTTATGCCTTTTATTATTGGACAGTCTATTTACTACAGCCAGTAATGTGAAATCTCCCGCTGAGAACTGTATAATCGTGCTCTAGCTCTACACAAACTGTCTAGGACATACACTTATGTCTTTAATATTTGCAAGTTAAGTTAAATAATTAATACAGATAATCTACCATAAACACAAAGACAATGAGTTTAAAAAGAGCAAAATTGTATAAAAGTAGAAACATATAATTTTTCTAAAAGCACAATTAAAAGCCTTGTAATTGGCTTGGTTTATTATATTGTTAATTCTGCTTACTGAAAGAATAGCCTGTAAGTGTTAAAAAGTAACAGCTATAAATGTATTTGAACTTGATCTTGTGGAGAACAAATACCAAACGATATGGCACTTTAAGATTTGCAATCACCCCCCAAATAATATCGTATATGATTGAAGTAAGCATTCTTCTTTTAGAGATAGAAAATGTTTATGTTTTACTTTTGAAAAAGGCAATTTGCCTAAAATTTGAGTGCGGGCGTTTTTTAGAAAAATATAATTAAAACAGTTCCCTCTGGATCAATAAACAACATTGTTTTCTTTTTTAATATTAAAAAATGAAAAGAGAAAATTGAATGCTGCATATATTATACACCACCTTTGACGGACAGAATTGTTAATTTCTAAAAAAGGTTATATATTTATGTAGCAAAGCATTTACTTGATTATTAGTTTATATTTGAATAAAGCAAAAAAATATACTTAGACACAAAGTCAGTAATTGTTTTTAATGTTTAAGCATAAAACGGAGAAGAAAATCATACATTTTTAAGACTGAATTTAAAAAACTATTCCACGAGTTACAGATTTGAATGAATTTAAATGTTACAAACATGTATCAATTTTAGGAAACCACACTATTCAATAAGTACGTACGCACAGTGTCAGAATCAGTTAAGGGCTTCGTTATCTTTACGAAATCTGTCTGAATCATAATGATTTTTTTTCTTCCTTTACTCTGGTTTCAAAGCATCTTCCTTAAATAAATGTTTCCAACCATCTGATATAGGATTATGGTACTATTTATGAGTCTTCATCAAAACACCTTATACCCGCCTAGTTTCGGTACCTACTTCGCAATTAAAGGTATGTCTGATAACTTGTTTGAATACTTTAAACGAAAAGACTTGAGCAGGCAAATAGAGTACATTCATGCCAATTATATCTTGAAGATTGTACCTTTAAAGACATAAACTAAATGCTTAACAAAAGAAAATCGCTAAATTATAAGCACACCAAATCTTCATAATTTATCTCCCGATCTTAATTACTTGCGTTTTGTTCTTGGCGTCTGTCTCAACATGTTTTAACCATCAGGTTATGCCATTACGTTTAGAAACAGGTGTGGTACTCAACTGCCAGTCCTATGACTTGTATAAACTGAACAGAACCTGCCACACTGCCTTTAAGTTAAACTTTACGATGCATAAGTCAGATACACCCTCTACATGCAATATTTGTTACCAGCACAGACACAGTCAACAGTAAACAAGTACAGTGTAAAAGCTATCCAAAAACTCTTATAATAGCACTAAGCATAATCTAACCGCAAAGTTATGGTAACCACTGTCAAAAGTTAAATCTTTTGATATAACCATTTTAACTCTTCAAACGTCCCACGCAGGTAGTGTAGGTGCATATGTCAGTACTGGTCATAACCCTCTGTTTGATCGGAACCTGCATTTTTTGCTGCCACTAACCTGGTAAAATATGTGACGTTCCTTTTGATATAGTAGTTAGAAAAAATTAAAACCTGAAGCTCATACGTTGTATGAAGTAGACAATGTAGCAATTTATGTGTCTTGCTGTAAGATATTTTGATTACATTTATTCCACGAACCTTACCCGTAGTATGTGCTTGTTGATCGATATTTAGTATCTAGTATGGAACCAAAGATATTCAGATAAAATCATTGTAATTGAGTTTTCTAAGCATAATGATTTAGTTCTACTTCGAACCCATTTTGCCGGAAGTCAAAAGAATTGTTTTAATAAAACAACTATCGATTATTAGGAAAGTTAAGTCGTCAAAAAAATAGATACAGCTTTAATCTTGGTTATTTATCACAACGTAAATGTTTACTATCTCGCTTGTTAAAGGTTGCAAACTAAATGACTTTAAGTCTTTTATATCATGTTTCGTTTTGTACACTGTTTTCCAAATCATCTTTTTTTCAACGCCTGTTCATAAACAGGATATACTCAGATAATAAAGACAGGATCATGGCATCTTTGATACCTTTTCTCGTAATAAACTCTTTGTTCATCTGTGTATTTGATAACGGTATAGTTTGCCATATTATTCACTGAATATCTTCGTTTAATATATATCCTTTAAACTGTTTTCTTGCAAGGAACGAGTAAGGTAGGCCTATGGAATTAGTACAGAATTTTGAACTATTAATAATCAGGATTCGCTAGAATCATGCACTCTATGCTGCAGTTTCACTAGTTAAGAAATTAAGTTAAGATACTGTGTATTATTTACAGAACTACATGAAAGAGGTTGCGGTAGTGGTATTACCATCAACTTGTTCAATTCCGTTACAATAGTGCAACATAATTAAATTCTATGTGCACCGGTTGATACGTATCCATTGTAGAATCAGAGTTTAAATAATGCAGAAGCATACATTGTATAGTTCTAGAACTCCTAATACGAATGCGAAATCAATTATTTCTATGTTAACATCAATAATTAATAGCATTTCCTTACACAAATAAAATGATAAAACCCATTTGATAATATACACTACAGTATTTAATGTATATATTTTTTTAATTTACCTTCCTACTGGCAGTTTCAAACAAACTCATGCCATTCAGACAGACAGTCTGTCGCGTCATTTCAAACTGCGTGTTTGTAGACAATGGATAATCATGCTGCGGAGTGATGCCATAGACAGGTTCACTTCACGGGCATAAAAGCTGCACCACTCCCGGACGTATTAACGTGTCGCCATTAGGACTATTTCCTGTCACCTGGTTACATATTTGGCGTCAGTCATGATGACATAAATACAGAAAAATGAAACGATTTATGTACTACAATGTACAGACCTTAACGCTTAACATAAACCAGGATAATCAAAAGTTAATTAGTGCACATGCCCACACCACAAACGACCGAACAAATGACTTAACATTTATTGTGGAATAATATTTAAAACCAGCTGAAATATCAGCTTTCAAATACCTTTGTCCTGTACCTTTTTTAGAGTTTAATATATGTTGCAATGCTTATAGGACTTGCCATATATTTTATTCAATGTTATTGTAGAAGTTTGCTCCTTGCGCTGGTAAATCTAATTTAATTTTTAATTTGCAAATTGATTTGAGGTTACTTGCCCTTTTGGAATGCATTCTTCATTTGATATTGAACTCGTAAGAATGAAATTAATATATAAGCCGTTGTTTTGATAAATAAATTTGAACGAAAAGGTTACCGCGGACGAGCGGGTCATGACAAAAGTTTAATACCTTATTTATAATCTGTGAGCCTTTGTCTAAATTTTGATGGGGCGGGGTCGCTTACAAAGTTATGAGAAAGCTGGATGTCGGAAGCAGACGGGATTTACCCTTCATGACATTGACTATATACATGTCTCATGAGACTAGACTAGCCAATTGCTTGGTGGGTCTATCTTTCCACCAACAGTATTTCACTTATCTGGAGAAGGTGTCCACTTGAAGCAGATACAGTGCTGCCTTCACTGTGTATAGCATGCTGTGAACACCTGCATAATAGGACACCCAGGAATATTATCCTGACACCGGGCCAACCAGTCGTAAAGTATCCTTATGTTTACTTGAGCGTTAGCAAGTGATTATACAACTACCATGTTTTACGACTTTGGTATGTCGCGGCCGAGGATCGAACCCAGGGCATGCCGTTCCTGGAGCCGACGCTTTACCGATTGCGCTACCATGTCCGGTTAGACCATCAATTGTCGTCAGGCATGCTTAAAAATGTTAACATTAATGTTGTTGTTTGTTTAAACGGAAAGTTCATTACATTGTTGGATTTCCACAGTTAAGACTCTCCACAGTAACAGTTGGCAGAGGCACAAAAACTGTTTCTCATGAAAGTTGTGGGTGTTTCACTAATATTAAAATAGCAGTTCTTCACCAATTCATAATGTAGTTGACTTTCGTTGAAATAGAAGGAGTAAAAGGGCATAGAAATATACAAAGAGTGAGTTTAAGAACAGTAAATATCCTTATTATTAGAATTAGATAAGTCTTGAATAAAACAGGACTTAATTACGTAAAGAGTGGTCATTAACAATTTTACTTCTTACAGACCTATAAATAAGTTGACTAAATAAACATCAACATTAGTCACACTTTCCAGTAAACTGATACTTTTCTTTCTATTAGCGCTTCCTTGAAACAATGTCATCAGGTGCTTTGCACACCTGGTTACCTGTCAAATAGACCCTGGATAAGCACTTGTACTAAATCATTGAACTATGATTCCTTATCAATGAAGAAAAGTGTTAAAACTTCTCAAGCAGCCCCAGATGGTGCTCACCAGAAGTTATCACAGCCTTAATGGACATATCTGAATGGACGTTTACCTTTTCACAGAGGTGGTGCTGCTCAGAGGTTAAATGCACTTAAAAGTTATAGGGTGGGGTGGAGGGGGGATATTTGTTTTGCTGCTTAGTGGTTGTATCACTCAGTGACTAGAGAAAGGGTCGAAATGGGTACCGAAATGCTATGAGAACTATTGTTCCACTGACTAGGCATTATCTATTAGGCCGAGATATTTACAATATCCCGATCGGGGCTTCACTGCATTTGCGGCTCTGAACCAGTTTATATGTAATGACATAGGTTATTTGTATTATCTCAGTCTAAAGTTACCGCACGCGTTAGGAGAGGAATTGCGCACTCGGAATTTTTAGATTTAGTTCACAGGGTTGTAAGAGGTAGGAGCTAATTTCAAACTCTGTTTATTAGGTCGGATACGGTAGCATGTACGAGCATTAATTTGAGACCTAACTTAGTTAAAATTCAAAATTATATAGAAAGTAGTGAATGCTATATAAAATGGTTTCTATTATATGATCTTTGTGACTCTGGTGGGACCTTTGTCACAACATATAATCTATATTTAAGATGATTTTTTTCTAGCTAAAGACTTACCTGCTTTTCAATGTCCATTTGTTTTACTGGGGAATAATTTTGAACATCGCTTGCACACCTGTAATCGCGTTTTGGGACAAACTTACACCGATCAAACAGCGCTTCTGAGCGCTTTGATTTGCAATGCCCGAGGCTGAATGTGTAAACAAACAACTGTGATTAATATTGTATACAGTTAATCGTATGCAGTTACGCCTAGTGCAATCTTTTAAGCAAGATGGTGAAGAAAGAAACATTATCACGACAGATATGCAAATGATATAAGGATACCATGCTTATAAAGGTTGGAGTGCGATACTTAGTTGGTAGTAGACATAATTGGCTAATGATTGATACAGCAAAATTACGGAGGTAGTCTTTCGGAGTGTTAACTTGTTAGCCTAATCATATAAATGTCTGGGTGCATGGTACAAGAACGGTAGCAACACAATGATCATAAAAACTTTACTAGAACAAAATCAAATGATAACCCATCTTCTCTCCAACGTTTATCTTGTGAACTTAACTTCCTCGTTTTCCTGGTCTCGCTCTCACCATGGCTTTAACGTTATGCTATGCCATCACCTTATTCAAACAGGTGTCAAAATCATCTGTCAGTCTTTTTCCAGGTGTAAATCGAAAGTTATATTATAATACTAATCAGATTGGCCCATGCACTCAATGTGCCTAAGACCAAAATTTCCTGTTTCTATCATTAATTGATGCATCAGTAAGCAACGCACACACGTAACAAGTTATTTACTTACAACTTAGTACACAAGTGATGAGACGTATGGCTACAAACTTTGCAGAAAATGATGCAGAGACTTTGCTCAACATTAAATGATACAGATTCTTAACTGTCGACGACTCGCAAGCGCTGGTTAATCTGGATTTTCTCTCTTTTATATTTTAAATCATATTATATCAGGTTAGGAAGTAAAAGATTATCGCTGGAGAGACGTGTCGTACTATGGCACAGATTAATCTGCAGATTTGTCATCAATGTTAGAATGATGAAAATCATAGACGAAATCAATTAAACAGCATAAGCAACAGAGTGCAGTGCGATGACTTTCACATGTTTGAGAATAAACGCTGCGAATGCATCATTACCTGGAAATCATAAAACGCTTATAATGAAAATATGGCATATGTTAAGTCTAAAAACTAAGTACGGGTGGAAAGGCAGTAGGGTGATTATGCCTTCACTTAACTTGGAAAATGACGCACTTTAATATACCATTGTCAGAAGTGTTAATATGCAAATACTAGTATTTATCATACGTTTCAAATGGTGTTTAAAAATAACAGACGAGTATATACGCATCAAAATATAATTATATACATTAGCACATCCAATCAAATATTTTCTTTTAAATTACTACAATCTAGCATATTTGTATACAACCAGGCATCTCAAAAACAAAATCTGGTCATTTCTCAATCAATATTCGTCAATTAAAAAAGCTAAAATAATTTAATAATCAAGCAAAGCTTTAGCTAGTATGATAAACAAATATACAATTAATAATACGCATGATTCTCTAAACATCAAATCCTTGAAATATAATACATTCACATTCATATTTCACTCTCAGGATTACGTAAAAGATTAAAAAATATGAAAAATGACTATATATTATATGTGTCTCAGTTTTCTTTAATAGTTTATTTATTTTACCACTGTGTGACATTCCTGTGTGCATTGCAACATATACCGAAATTTGAAAAGGCACATGACAAAGGTATGCACATTCAAGCCGATTGTAAATGTAATACAAAAAATGGATGAGTCATTTAACGAAAAGAGCCATCTCGACATGGTACAATAATTTTTTGTTCCCCACTCTTAAGTGCTCCTTTCTTTTTGCATACGTTTTGGCCAAATCTGCATCGATTGCTTAAGAAACACGTCGTAACATATGTACGCGCAGTTGATAGCAAGAAATTATTTTATTATTTTATGTTTTAAATGAAGTCCGTAAAAGATTTAATAACTGAATGAAGTCCGTAAAATATTTAATAAGAGCAAATAAAAAAGACAAATCTGTAAGGTCACGTGGAACCGTGTGTAGGAGGCTTCTGTTAAGGTCTGTCTTATTGTTCACAGTCATTGGCATTTTATCTATACCATTATTGTAGAAGAGCATAATGTATAGGTTTTTAGGTAACAGGTAGATATATATCGACTATACCTTGTTAAGTGTGACTTTACGGTGACTTTATAGTTTCTCTGCGATTTACACCTGTCATTAGACTGAAAGACGATGGTAACACCTGCTTCCAAAAGTTATAGCACAATTTAATGGCTTAAACATGATGAGAGAGATGCCAACAGAAACAAGCCAGTTGTGCTCATGAGATGAGAGATGAAGATAAGATGAGGGAACTATTTTGCGGAGTTTCTAGTTATAAATTTATTGCAAAAGCATTAACAGATTTAGTGGTACTTTCGAGCTATTGAGTCTTAGTTCTCCAAAATAGCTCGATCTTACAGTTGTATCCGACATTGATTAGCTCTGAACTTAATTACATTACATTAACGGCAATCAACATAAGTTTCCACGTATGTGCAATATTTGATAAATGCTCTTTCTTTATTAACATTGGGTTAAGGATGGATTCGATTAAGGCATGGCAATTTTATAACTGAGCATTTTATCATTTAATGTTTTTAATTAATTTATTGAAATACACAATGACAACTTTTTAGACTTTAACCTGAACATCAAAAATAAACTTTAAATAGTAATAGTGATTCTAATCGTACGCTAGCATTTTTGTACTCGAGATTTTCAGCTAAACAAGGGTACGAAGTTGGTTCTAGCCAGACATCTGTCAGAGATCTAACACCAACAATGATAGCTATATTGAGCCTAATTATTTCGCTGCGATGTTCAAAAATATAAAAAAAAACTATTGTACCCGCCAATAGTGTGTATGTGTTTGTACGTTTTGACACTTTTTAATTATATCATGACAATGTTTTTGACATCACTATATGATACACAAATATGCAGTGAACGTGCATTGAACATTCCATAAATATATCTTAATAAAAGGAAAAAAGAAGAGGTTCTATGAGAATTACAACAAATATAAATACTTTCCCCAGACGAAGGCAAACAAAGAAAATGCAAAAATGACAAACATGTATATACGAGATATTACATACAAAGAAAAAACAACAACAACGGTTACCGCCTTGGAAAGGTCAGTCGGCATAAGGACAGACTGGATTGCTTAAACCTGGTTTTTGAACACTACAACCTCGCAGTTCCTGAGGGGTTTACTCACAAACAGTTTAAATAAAATAAATACTACAATAATACTATATTCAAACAAAATAATACTACTATAAAGAACTATCAAACTGTGTACATTATGTACAGGTGATAAAAGCATTGGCAACTAAAACAAATGTACAGATAACAACACACTAATGGACAGGCTACTCACATGATACGACACACACATACCTTATATGGCCTTTTCATGTAGGTAATTCTGCATTTGTAACATTCACATAATGCTTGCACTAGTAATTCACATTCTTAGGGTGGTAAAAGGAGGGAAAATAGCTGTCTATGATCTGGAGGTTAAAATATTCACGTACACATGATCAAAGCCAAAACAAATAATTTACCTTTCAATTTTCCTTTACCAAATCTTAGTTGCCTAAAAGCTGTAATTATAAGTTCACTTTTTTTCATGAATGTCTCTGAGATAAGGTTAAGGAGTTTGTTCTGGAGATTTATAGGGTATCGACTATATATTTACAAGGTTCCGACGGAAAACGAAAACCGCTTGTAAGAACACAGCTGCATACAACATCTGTAAAGACAATAACGCAATACTAACTTAGTTAAGGCTGCAATACATGCTTTGCAATTGGTTAAAGGCATGATGCTTCGATGCTTATAGCGTAAGTATTCATGCTTCATACAGAGACTAGCAGTGATTTAGGTAAATATATGTATAATGCCAAGACGCTAGAAGACAAAGGAGTTATGAATAAATTGTAATGCTAAAGATTTATCAACAAAAATTACAGGATCGTGATCAGATGAAGATCAAAGAGAAATGGCTACCCGTAACCTCCGCTTGTAATTATATTAGATTTGGTTAAATCACTCTTAGTCGGTATAGAGGTAAGTTTTTTCTCGACTACAAGGGTTGAATTGTGCAATACCACAGCTGAATCTAAATAGATATCTCGTCAGAAGTGCAATGCTGACGTTAATGGGTAAATATACATATGTTTAACTGATGCAAGGGTAAAACATGATTATACATTTAAAAAGGTTGTAGGTTTGCGTTTATCATATACCTAATGGTTTTAAGAATCTACAATCGGCATTTATCATGGCGGCTGACTTCGTACATCAATCATGCAGTTGTTATAAAGATACATATATAACTAGAGCAACATTTGAACCTAATTATCAGTTGCTATATAAATGGTCAGAAACATCTACCTTTATAGCACATGTTCCGTTTGAACGCATTTATCTGTAACATTTAATTTAAGAATCTGAGAAAGTATATAAACTTTAGGTACATTCTCCCTCAATTTTGACTTTTGAAATGTACATCCATATCTTTATTACATATTTAATTATTATATAAATATCGGTAAGCAAGCACCTGCAAAAGTGTCTAAGCATATTGTGAGAGGTTTGGCAGTAAGCAGTTAAAACTTGAGAGCCCAATTTGCACGTTTTACCTCAATAATGTCTTTATTGTGTTATTATTTCTTAGCTTCCTACATTTACTAAATACACTTCATAGATTCAAGTGATCGGCTTGCAGCTACACACAAACTTGACATTCATTTCTTATTGCCATGCAGATGATGATCAGGCTGCTCAAAGCTTGTCCTGGTAAATAGTGTATATGTAGAATTTGCTTGAACTAGGCCCGGCAACATGTTAAGAAAAGCTGCCTCGTTAAAAGCGTAAAATGTTGCAAATGGGTACTACAAACATGGAACTTAAGTAAATGTATGTCAACTAAAAGGAAGTACATTGGGTTGTACATACTGGAGAAAAAACAGTCATGAGTGAATGTTATCTATCGCACTTTGGTAATCAAAACATATAATTGACCTAGTTAATACTACACTGACGTTTTAAAACGTATACATTATGTCTACTTTTATATGATACACTTACTTTAATGTAACATAATTATGAAGGTTAGTGAGCATATACAGCTGACATATATGTATTTAGTAAGTATATTTCATTTCCGATGATGTATACATTATTGAGAAAAATATTGTTAAATATATCTTAAACATGCTTCTGCTTGTTTTATGCTGTTTTCCAACTTTTTAATCCAAACATCGAAGCAATGTCTGGCATGTTTGCTGTTATGCAGGTGGAAAGCTAAGAAGGCATATCAAACAAAATAAACATTGCTAAAGTATGTACGTAAGTGACATATATAACTTTATACCCCGATGAAAATATGTGATTTTACTAAATATGGCAGACACCACGCTGCTTGTCTTTCTCCCGTGTAATTGTGACGTAAATGCAAAATAAAGGGACTTGGGCAATGAACGATGTATAATCTAGTCAAATAGCAAATAAACATAACATTTTATTGGTGAATATATGCCAAGGGCTCTTATAGATATCAGTAACATTGATTATAATGTTGTCACACGCCTTTAATGATGCTTGGATTAATGATGGAAAAGGAAACGTATTTAAAAAAAGAAAAGAAACTAATTGCTAGTACCTGATCATGGGCAAATAATGAATTTATTCTTTGTATATATATATACCAATTTTTTTGCATATGTAAGTTTCAAGTCTATGTACATAAAGTATGTTCCAGGAGGAACTTTACTATGACTATTAAAGTTCAGGTCGTAAGTACGGATTCTTCGTCTTAGTTCGAACATAACAATCTGTAATGCGTTCCAAGCAAAAGTGCAAATTATTTGGTTAAAAAGTAGGCTGTTATGTTTTTTTTTGTGTGAATGCTTGTATTGTTTTGTTCTTCATTCTCCTTTCCTTCTGTTTTTCTATAACAATTCATACATACTGCAAAACTACTGCTATTTATTGATCGAAAAATGATAAATTGTCATGCAAAGCCAATGTTACAACCGTGATAAGTCTACCCTTTTGACGGCTGTGAGAATCGGCTGACAGACGAATGATGTATTGACTTTGTTCAATACGAATCCTCCGGATAATTCCGTCATCAGCCTTCAGCCTGTTGCAAACGTATTTCTTTCCTTTAGACATGGCAGCAACGTGGTGAAAATCATACAGTTCCCAGCGGAAACAGACTTATATGAAACTACATAAACTACGTTATAATGTTCAAGATCTTTTTGGTAGGTTAATATTAAAATAAAAAGAGCAACCTGATGCTGGAATGAAATGAAGTGGTTATTGATATACCTTGTGGTACTGCACATTATTATGAGGAACTGTACAAAATACGAATAACTTTTTGCATACGTTTTGGCCACATCTG
The DNA here is from genome assembly GCA_007844125.1 of Sinonovacula constricta. Classification (NCBI taxonomy): domain Eukaryota; kingdom Metazoa; phylum Mollusca; class Bivalvia; order Cardiida; family Solecurtidae; genus Sinonovacula; species Sinonovacula constricta. The sequence continues at coordinate 19,267,222 of CM017566.1, read as the reverse complement.
CATCGATTGCTTAAGAAACACGTCGTAACATATGTACGCGCAGTTGATAGCAAGAAATTATTTTATTATTTTATGTTTTTAATGAAGTCCGTAAAAGATTTAAAAACTAAATGAAATCCGTAAAATATTTAATAAGAGCAAATAAAAATAACAAATCTGTAAAGTCACGGGGAACCGTGTGTAGGAGGCTTCTGTTAAGGTCTGTCTTATTGTTCACAGTCATTGGCATTTAACTATACCGTTATTGTAGAAGAGCATAATGTATAGGTTTTTAGGTAACAGGTAGATATATATCGCCTATACCTTGTTAAGTGTGACTTTACGGCGACTTTATAGTTTCTCTGCGATTTACACCTGTCATTAGACTGAAAGACGATGGTAACACCTGCTTCCAAAAGTTATGGCACAATTTAATGGCTTAAACATGATAAGAGAGATGCCAACAGAAACAAACCAGTTGTGCTCATGAGATGAGAGATGAAGATAAGATGAGGGAACTATTTTGCGGAGTTTCTAGTTATAAGTTTATTGCAAAAGCATTAACAGATTTAGTGGTACTTTCGAGCTATTGAGTCTTAGTTCTCCAACATAGCAACAACTCGATCTTACAGTTGTATCCGACATTGATTAGCTCTGAACTCAATTACATTACATTAACGGCAATCAACATAAGTTTCCACGTATGTGCAATATTTGATAAATGCTCTTTCTTTATTAACAATGGGTTAAGGATGGATTCGATTAAGGCATGGCAATTTTATAACTGAACATTTTATCATTTAATGTTTTTAATTAATTTATTGAAATACACAATAACAACTTTTAGGACTTTAACCTGAACATCAAAAATAAACTTTAAATAGTAATAGTGATTCTAATGGTACGCTAGCATTTTTGTACTCGAGATTTTTAGCTAAACAAGGAAACAAAATTGATTCTAGCCAGACATCTGTCAGAGGTCTAACACCAACAATGATAACTATATTGAGCCTAATTATTTCGCTGCGATGTTCAAAAATATATATATAAACTATTGTACCCGCCAATAGTGTGTATGTGTTTGTACGTTTTGACAATATTTAATTACATTATGCCAATGTTTTTGACATCACTATATGATACACAAATATGCAGTGAACGTGCATTGAACACTCCATAAATATATCTTAATAAAAGGAAAAAAGAAGAGGTTCTATGAGAATTACAACAAATATAAATACTTTCCCCAGACGAAGGCAAATAAAGAAAATGCAAAAATGACAAACATGAATATACGAGATATTACATACAAAGAAAAAACAATAACGGTTACCGCCTTGGAAAGGTCAGTCGGCATAAGGACAGACTGGATTGCTTAAACCTGGTTTGTGGAGCACTACAACCTCGCAGTTCATACTCACAAACAGTTTAAAAAAATAAATACTACAATAATACTATATTCAAACAAAATACTACTACTATAAAGAACTATCAAACTGTGTACATTATGTACAGGTGATAAAAGCATTGGCAACTAAAACTCATGTACAGACAACCACACACTAATGGACAGGCTACTCACATGATACGACACACACATACCTTATATGGCCTTCTCATGTAGGTAATTCTGCATTTGTAACATTCACATAATGCTTGCACTAGCAATTCACATTCTTAGGGTGGGAAAAGGAAGGAAAATAGCTGTTTTTGATCTGGAGGTTAAAATATTCACGTACACATGATCAAAGCCAAAACAAATAATTTACCTTTCAATTTTCCTTTACCAAATCTTAGTTGCCTAAAAGCTGTAATTATAAGTTCACTTTTTTCATGAGTGTCTCTGAGATAAGGTTAAGGAGTTTGTTCTGGAGATTTATAGGTTATCGACTATATATTTACAAGGTTCTGACGGAAAACGAAAACCGCTTGTAAGAACACAGCTGCATACAACATCTGTAAAGACAATAACGCAATACTAACTTAGTTAAGGCTGCAATACATGCTTTGCAATTAATTGAAGGCATGATGCTTCGATGCTTATAGCGTAAATATTCATGCTTCATACAAAGACTAGCTGTGATTTAGGTAAATATATGTATAATGCCAAGACGCTAGTAGACAAAGGAGTTATGAATAAATTGTAATGCTAAAGATTTATCAGCAAAAATTACAGGATCGTGATCAGATGAAGATCAAAGAGAAATGGCTACCCGTAACCTCTGCTTGTAATTATATTAGATTTGGTTAAATCACTCTTAGTCGGTATAGAGGTAAGTTTTTCCTCGACTACAAGGGTTGAATTGTGCAATACCACAGCTGAATCTAAATAGATATCTCGTCAGAAGTGCAATACTGACGTTAATGGGTAAATATACATATGTTTAACTGATGCAAGGGTAAAACATGATTATACATTTAAAAAGGTTGTAGGTTTGCGTTTATCATATACCTAATGGTTTTAAGCATCTACAATCGGCATTTATCATGGCGGCTGACTTCGTACATCAATCATGCAGTTGTTATAAAGATACATATATAACTAGAGCATTTGAATCTAATTATCAGTTACTATATAAATGGTCAGAAACATTTACCTTTATAGCACATGTTCCGTTTGAACGCATTTATATGTAACATTTAATTTAAGAATCTGAGAAAGTATATAAACTTTAGATACATTCTCCCTCAATTTTGACTTTTGAAATGTACATCCATATCTTTATTAACATATTTAATTATTATATAAATATCGGTAAGCAAGCACCTGCAAAAGTGTCTAAGCATATTGTGAGAGGTTTGGCAGTAAGCAGTTAAAACTTGAGAACCCAATTTGCACGTTTTACCTCAATAATGTCTTTATTGTGTTATTATTTCTTAGCTTCCTACATTTACTCAATACACTTCATAGATTCAAGTGATCGGCTTGCAGCTACACACAAACTTGACATTCATTTCTTATTGCCATGCAGATGATGATCAGGCTGCTCAAAGCTTGTCCTGGTAAATATTGTATATGTAGAATTTGCTTGCACTAGGCCCAGCAACATGTTAAGAAAAGATGCCTCGTTAAAAGCGTAAAATGTTGCAAATGGGTACAACAAACATAGTACTCAAGCAAATGTATAAGTCAACTAAAAGGAAGTACATTGGGTTGTACATATTGGAGAAAAAACAGTCATGAGTGAATGTTATCTTTCGCACTTTGGTAATCAGAACATATAATTGACCAAGTTAATACTTCACTGACGTTGTAAAACTTATACATTATGTCTACTTTTAAATGATACACTTACTTAAATGTTACATAATTATGAAGGTTAGTGAGCATATACAGCTGACATATATTTATTTAGTAAGTATATTTCATTTCCGATGATGTATACATTATTGAGAAAAATATTGTTAAATATATCTTAAACATGCTTCTGCTTGTTTTATGCTGTTTTCCAACTTTTTAATCCAAACATCGAAGCAATGTCTGGCATGTTTGCTGTTATGCAGGTGGAAAGCTAAGAAGGCATATCAAACAAAATAAACATTGCTAAAGTATGTACGTAAGTAACATATATAACTTTATACGCCGATGAAACTATGTGATTTTACTAAATATGGCAGACACCACGCTGCTTGTCTTTCTCTCGTGTAATTGTGACGTAAATGCAAAATAAAGGGGCTTGGGCAATGAGCGATGTATAGTCTAGTCAAATAGCAAATAAACATGCTCACATATTAAAATTTGATGGCTTCAATATAATAAGCGAGAAAAAGAGAAAAGAGACAGTTTAGCTCAAAAGATAAGATATATAGATACAACCAATGGACAGGGTTGTAAGCTTGTAGAGTGTTTAGTTGTCTCGTACTTTTGACCACGAAGTAAGTTTTAGGAGCATAGACCCAGGAATTTATTTTCTCCGTCAAGTTTACACAAAAACGCCATACGTCTGCTGTTTCTGCCATTGGTTTTTAAAAACTAAGATATAGACCATTAAATAACAATAAAATTTTATTGGTGAATATATGCCAAGGGCTCTTATAGATATCAGTAACATTGATTATAATGTTGTCACACGCCTTTAACGATGCTTGGATTAATGAGGGAAAAGGAAACGTATTTTTTAAAAAAGAAAAGAAACTAATTGCTAGTACCTGATCATGGGCAAATAATGAATTTATTCTTTGTATATATAAGTCTATGTACATAAAGTATGTTCCAGGAGGAACTTTACTATGACTATTAAAGTTCAGGTCGTAAGTACGGATTCTTCGTCTTAGTTCGAACATAACAATCTGTAATGCGTTCCAAGCAAAAGTGCAAATTACTTGGTTAAAAATAGGCTTTAATGTTTTTTTGTGTGTGTGAATGCTTGTATTGTTTTGTTCTTCATTCTCCTTTCCTTCAGTTTTTCTATAACAATTCATACATACTGCAAAACTACTGCTATTTATTGATCGAAATATGATAAACTGTCATGCAAAGCCAATGTTACAAACGTTGCCGTGATAAGTTTACCCTTTTGACGGCTGTGAGAATCGGCTGACAGACGAATGATGTATTGACTTTGTTCAATACGAATCCTCCGGATAATTCCGTCACCAGCCTTCAGCCTGTTGCAAACGTATTTCTTTCCTTTAGACATGGCAGCAACGTGGTGAAAATCATACAGCTCCCAGCGGAAACAGACTTATATGAAACTACATAAACTACGTTATAATGTTCAAGATCTTTTTGGTAGGTTAATATTAAAATAAAAAGAGCAACCTGATGCTGGAATGAAATGAAGTGGTTATCTTAACATACCTTGAGGAACTGTACAAAATACGAATAACTAATATTTCTTTCTTAAGTAATCATATAGTGCATAAATCAGGATGGATTTACAAAGAAGATAATTTTCAGACAGAAAACAGATAATTAAATATGATTTAAAAGAATAACAATGTTACAAGATTGTACTCTTAATTATTATGTTTTTTTCCACATTTCCAAGTGATTAACAAGCCTGTAAATAGCTGTTGTACTACCTGCTGTCAGATATATCTATTTGTGATACAGTTGCAGTTTAATAGTCTATAAATGCTGAATCCGATAAATGATGCATTAACCGATAAAAGAACATGATCTGGCATATCACATATCATATCCCGCAATTGGAAAGTTTATTCCTTATTATTGGGCAATAAGCCTTAAATGTGAACATATTTAGAAAGTTAATAAACCCGTAAAATGTCATTTTTCTGCACACGGGATAATGCAGGATCAGTCGATAATTCGTTTTATTTACAGAATGTCTTGGTACAAGGTTTATGGATTTCTTTGATCCGGATATGCCATATTTACCTAATCGAAGTTTTATATTTAATTTAGAGTTTAGTTTAGATTAGAATTTTAATTTGTCTTATCAAAATATCAACTTGGTATCGAAAGGTTACCAAAAGTTCAGCAGTGTTTATAAGTGTCTCATGGCAAATGTTAACGGGTATGTCTGGATCAGTATGAGTATAGGTTTAAAGGGTCACACACGAAAATTAAACCCCTTGCCAGAACAATGTGTTCATTGCATGCACCTTACCCTCCCCAACCCCTATCTTCAGCTGAACATCAGCGGATTGTCCATTTTAAATAGTTTGTCAGAACAAACGATTATTATTTCATTACCATAACCAGATTATCTGTTTACCCTTTAGCTGGCATGTGGGAAGTCTGTTAAATGTCCATAAAACTTAAGACACCATAAAGAATGTCATTTTAATGCAGTGCTGGTAAAATAAAAATGCTATTTGCAATGTGTGCTCTGCTAAGAGAAATATCTGTTAAAGAACATTAGGGTAGAAAGAAATCTTGCATGGAACTTCGGGTAGCGTGGGGTCGGTAAGGATGGGAGTGCACGTGGTGCTGAGAGGCTAATTGCCTTTGATGTACGGCATGCACCTAATGATGTGGGTTTAAGTTATGGAAATGAACTGAGTGATTAATTTTGGGATACAAGGCTAGGTATATACGAGTTTTTCGTGATCAAAAAAATATAGGACCCTTGATTCTACGTGTGGGAAATCATGAGCTAAATATTTACGGGATTAGAGCTAGGAAGCGCTAGGAAGCGCTTTTGCTTTAGCTAGATATTTGTATAGGCTAGAGATTTGAAAGCTTAGATTTGTTGACTCTTCGTTCGGCCACTGGCTCATGGATATTTGAGATTATTTCCTTTCAAAAAGCAACTGATAAAGGAAATATGACAATGTTCTATGAGCATGGCAACATATACTAAAATTTGAAAAGGCACAAGACAAAGTACATGTATTAAAATGAAAGCCAAATGTAAAAGCGAGAACGAAAGAACGAACCTGTGACGAGTAATAAACAAAAAGAGCAAGCACAACAATCACCGCCTTGCAACGGTCAGTCGTCAAAAGGGACCGACCGGGATTCTTCAATTAGTTTTAGAGAGGCCTACCCTTCGCAACTTTCTCTAATTCATGGAGGAAAACAAACGGATCTTTTTGAATAAACAACGTATTATTCGATAGGCCATGGCGTCTACATGAATAGTGACATAATTTAAACTGTCTACTTGGTATTTAGGATATCCAGAAGTATTACTCATAATAGAAGAACTACGCTATAAAACTTCCTCTCTTATGAAAGCATAGGATTGTCATAAACGGACAATAAAGAGCAGTTATTTTGCAGGTCAACGCAAACAGACGAACATAGCATTATGATGAAGATAACTAAATTATATGACTCCAAAAGTGTTCATTTTTAATGTGTGTTTCAAAGTCTTGTTCTGTCTGCTGCCATTTAATTACATTTATTTTCTAAGAAATTGATATATGTCGGTAATAGTCACCAGCACAAGCAAAAAAAGAAATCTCTCTCTCTCTCTCTCTCTCTCTCTCGGCGACTTTATAGTTTCTCTGCGATTTACACCTGTCATTAGACTGAAAGACGATGGTAACACCTGCTTCCAAAAGTTATGGCATAATTTAATGGCTTAAACATGATGAGAGAGATGCCAACAGAAACAAGCCAGTTGTGCTCATGAGATGAGAGATGAAGATAAGATGAGGGAACTATTTTGCGGAGTTTCTAGTTATAAATTTATTGCAAAAGCATTAACAGATTTAGTGGTACTTTCGAGCTATTGAGTCTTAGTTCTCCAACATAGCAACAACTCGATCTTACAGTTGTATCCGAAATTGATTAGCTCTGAACTCAATTACATTACATTAACGGCAATCAACATAAGTTTCCACGTATATGCAATATTTGATAAATGCTCTTTCTTTATTAACAATGGGTTAAGGATGGATTCAATTAAGGCATGGCAATTTTATAACTGAACATTTTATCATTTAATGTTTTAAATTAATTTATTGAAAGACACAATGACAACTTTTAAGACTTTAACCTGAACATCAAAAATAAACTTTAAATAGTAATAGTGATTCTGATGGTACGCTAGCATTTTTGTACTCGAGATTTTCAGCTAAACAAGGAAACGAAGTTGGTTCTAGCCAGACATTTGCCAGAGGTCTAACACCAACAATGATAGCTATATTGAGCCTAATTATTTCGCTGCGATGTTCAAAAATATAAAAAAACTATTGTACCCACCAATAGTGTGTATGTGTTTGTACGTTTTGACATTATTTAATTACATCATGCCAATGTTTTTTAAATCACTATATGATACACAAATATGCAGTGAACGTGCATTGAACACTCCATAAATAAATCTTAATAAAAGGAAAAAAGAAGAGGTTCTATTAGAATTACAACAAATATAAATACTTTCCCCAGACGAAGGCAAACAAAGAAAATGTAAAAATGACAAACATGTATATACGAGATATTACATACAAAGAAAAATCAACAACAACGGTTACCGCCTTGGAAAGGTCAGTCGGCATAAGGACAGACTGGATTGCTTAAACCTGGTTTGTAGAGCACTACAACCTCGCAGTTCCTAATGGGTTTACTCACAAACAGTTTAAATAAAATAAATACTACAATAATACTATATTCAAACAAAATAATACTAATTATAAAGAACTATCAAACTGTGTACATTATGTACAGGTGATAAAAGCATTGGCAACTAAAACTCATGTACAGACAACCACACACTAACGGACAGGCTACTCACATGATACGACACACACATACCTTATATGGCCTTCTCATGTAGGTAATTATGCATTTGTAACATTTACTTAATGCTTGCACTATTTATTCTTACTTAGTCAGATTCTTAGTGTGGGAAAAGGAAGAAAAATAGCTGTCTTTGTTATGAATGTTAAAATATTCACGTACACATGATCAAAGTCATAACAAATAATTTACCTTTCAATTTTCCTTTACCAAATCTTAGTTGGCTAAAAGCTGTAATTATAAGTTCACTGTTTTTTTCATGAGTGTCTCTGAGATAAGGTTAAGGAGTTTGTTCTGGAAATTTATAAGGTATCGTCTATAAATTTACAAGGTTCCGACGGAAAACGAAAACCGCTTGTAAGAACACAGCTGCATACAACATCTGTAAAGACAATAACGCAATACTAACTTAGTTAAGGCTGCAATACATGCTTTTCAATTGGTTAAAGGCATGATGCTTCGATGCTTATAGCGTAAGTATTCATGCTTCATACAAAGACTAGCTGTGATTTAGGTAAATATATGTATAATGCCAAGATGCTAGTAGACAAAGGAGTTATGAATAAATTGTAATGCTAAAGATTTATCAGCAAAAATTACAGGATCGTGATCAGATGAAGATCAAAGAGAAATGGCTACCCGTAACCTCCGCTTGTAATTATATTAGATTTGGTTAAATCACTCTTAGTCGGTATAGAGGTAAGTTTTTCCTCGACTACAAGGGTTGAATTGTGCAATACCACAGCTGAATCTAAATAGATATCTCGTCAGAAGTGCAATGCTGACGTTAATGGGTAAATATACATATGTTTAACTGATGCAAGGGTAAAACATGATTATACATTTAAAAAGGTTGTAGGTTTGCGTTTATCATATGCCTAATGGTTTTTAAGAATCTACAATCGGCATTTATCATGGCGGCTGACTTCGTACATCAATCATGCAGTTGTTATAAAGATACATATATAACTAGAGCAACATTTGAACCTAATTATCAGTTTGCTATATAAATGGTCAGAAACATCTACCTTTATAGCACATGTTCCGTTTGAACGCATTTATCTGTAACATTTAATTTAAGAATCTGAGAAAGTATATAAACTTTAGGTACATTCTCCCTCAATTTTGACTTTTGAAATGTACGTCCATATCTTTATTACATATTTAATTATTATATAAATATCGGTAAGCAAGCACCTGCAAAAGTGTCTAAGCATATTGTGAGAGGTTTGGCAGTAAGCAGTTAAAACTTGAGAGCCCAGTTTGCACGTTTTACCTCAATAATGTCTTTATTGTGTTATTATTTCTTAGCTTCCTACATTTACTCAATACACTTCATAGATTCAAGTGATCGGCTTGCAGCTACACACAAACTTGACATTCATTTCTTATTGCCATGCAGATGATGATCAGGCTGCTCAAAGCTTGTCCTGGTAAATAGTGTATATGTAGAATTTGCTTGAACTAGGCCCGGCAACATGTTAAGAAAAGCTGCCTCGTTAAAAGCGTAATAATGTTGCAAATGGGTACAACAAACATAGAACTTAAGTAAATGTATGTCAACTAAAAGGAAGTACATTGGGTTGTACATACTGGAGAAAAAACAGTCATGAGTGAATGTTATCTATCGCACTTTGGTTATCAAAACATATAATTGACCTAGTTAATATTACACTGACGTTTTAAAACGTATACATTATGTCTACTTTTATATGATACACTTACTTTAATGTTACATAATTATGAAGGTTAGTGAGCATATACAGCTGACATATATGTATTTAGTAAGTATATTTCATTTCCGATGATGTATACATTATTGAGAAAAATATTGTTAGATATATCTTAAACATGCTTCTGCTTGTTTTATGCTGTTTTCCAACTTTTTAATCCAAACATCGAAGCAATGTCTGGCATGTTTGCTGTTATGCAGGTGGAAAGCTAAGAAGGCATATCAAACAAAATAAACATTGCTAAAGTATGTACGTAAGTGACATATATAACTTTATACGCCGATGAAACTATGTGATTTTACTAAATATGGCAGACACCACGCTGCTTGTCTTTCTCTCGTGTAATTGTGACGTAAATGCAAAATAAAGGGACTTGGGCAATGAACGATGTATAATCTAGTCAAATAGCAAATAAACATGCTCTCATATTAAAATTTGATGGCTTCAATATAATAAGCGCGACGCCGCCACGGAAAAGAGACAGTTTAGCTCAAAAGATAATATATATAGATACAACCAATGGACAGGGGTGTAAGCTTGTAGAGTGTTTAGTTGTCTCGTACTTTTAACCACGAAGTAAGTTTTAAGAGCATGGACCCAGAAATTTATTTTTCCCGTCAAGTTTACACAAAAACGCCATACGTCTGCTGTTTCTGCCATTGGTTTTTAAAAACTAAGATATAGACCATTAAATAACAATAACATTTTATTGGTGAATATATGCCAAGGGCTCTTATAGATATCAGTAACATTGATTATAATGTTGTCACACGCCTTTTAATGATGCTTGGATTAATGAGGGAAAAGGAAACGTATTTAAAAAAAAAAGAAACTAATTGCTAGTACCTGATCATGGGCAAATAATGAATTTATTCTTTGTATATATATATACCAATTTTTTTGCATATGTAAATTTCAAGTCTATGTACATAAAGTATGTTCCAGGAGGAACTTTACTATGACTATTAAAGTTCAGGTCGTAAGTACGGATTCTTCGTCTTAGTTCGAACATAACAATCTGTAATGCGTTCCAAGCAAAAGTGCAAATTATTTGGTTAAAAAGTAGGCTTTTATGTTTTTTTTGTGTGAATGCTTGTATTGTTTTGTTCTTCATTCTCCTTTCCTACTGTTTTTCTATAACAATTCATACATACTGCAAAACTACTGCTATTTATTGATCGAAATATGATAAACTGTCATGCAAAGCCAATGTTACAAACGTTGCCGTGATAAGTTTACCCTTTTGACGGCTGTGAGAATCGGCTGACAGACGAATGATGTATTGACTTTGTTCAATACGAATCCTCCGGATAATTCCGTCATCAGCCTTCAGCCTGTTGCAAACGTATTTCTTTCCTTTAGACATGGCAGCAACGTGGTGAAAATCATACAGCTCCCAGCGGAAACAGACTTATATGAAACTACATAAACTACGTTATAATGTTCAAGATCTTTTTGGTAAGTTAATATTAAAATAAAAAGAGTAACCTGATGCTGGAATGAAATGAAATGAAGTGGTTACCTTAACATACCTTGTGGAACTGCACATTATTATGAGGAACTGTACAAAATACGAATAACTATTTCTTTCTTAAGTAATCATATAGTGCATAAATCAGGATGGATTTACAAAGAAGATAATTTTCAGAAAGAAAACAGAGAATTAAATATGATGTAAAAGGATAACAATGTTACAAGATTGTACTCTTAATTATTATGAATTTTTTCACATTTCCAAGTGATTAACAAGCCTGTAAATAGCTGTTGTACTACCTGCTGTCAGATATATCTATTTGTGATACAGTAGAAGTTTAATAGTCTATAAATGCTGAATCCGACAAATGATGCATTAACCGATAAAAGAACATGATCTGGCATATCACATATCATATCCCGCATTTGGAAAGTTTATTCCTTATTATTGGACAATAAGCCTTAAATGTGAACATATTTAGAAAGTTAATAAACCCGTAGAATGTCATTTTTCTGCACACGGGATAATGCAGGATCAGTCGAAAATTCGTTTTATTTACAGAATGTCTTGGTACAAGGTTTATGGATTTCTTTGATCCGGATATGTCATATTTACCTAATCGAAGTTTTGTATTTAATTTAGAGTTTAGTTTGGATTAGAATTTTAATTTCTCTTATCAAAATATCAACTTGGTAGCGAAAGGTTACCAAAAGTTCAGCAGTGTTTATAAGTGTCTCATGGCAAATGTTAACGGGTGTGTCTGGATCAGTATGAGTATAGGTTTAAAGGGTCACACACGAAAATTAAACCCCTTGCCAGAACAATGTGTTCATTGCATGCACCTTACCTACCCCAACCCCCATCTGCAGCTGAACATCAGCGGATTGTCCATTTTAAATAGTTTGTCAGAACAAACGTTTATTATTTCATTACCATAACCAGATTATCTGTTTACCCTTTATTTTGGCATGTGGGAAGTCTGTTAAATGTCCATAAAACTTAAGACACCATAAAGAATGTCATTTTAATGCAGTGCTGGTAAAATAAAAATGATATTTGCAATGTGTGCTCTGCTAAGAGAAATATTTGTTAAAGAACATTAGGGTAGAAAGAAATCTTGCATGGAACTTCGGGTAGCGTGGTGTCGGTAAGGATGGGAGTGCACGTGGTGCTGAGAGGCTAATTGCCTTTGATGTACGGCAAGCACCTAGTGATGTGGGTTTAAGTTATGGAAATGAACTGAGTGATTAATTTTGGGCTACAAGGCTAGGTATATACGAGTTTTTCGTGATAAAAAAATATAGGAACCTTAATTCAACGTGTGGGAAATCATGAGCTAAATATTTACGGGATTAGAGCTAGGAAGCGCTAGGAAGCGCTTTTGCTTTAGCTAGATATTTGTATAGGCTAGAGATTTGAAAGCTTAGATTTGTTGACTCTTCGTTCGGCCGCTGGCTCGTGGATGTTTGAGATTATTTCCTTTCAAAAAGCAACTGAAAAAGAAAATATGACAATGTTCTATGAGCATGGCAACATATACTAAACTTTGAAAAGGCACAAGGCAAAGTACATGTAATAAAATGAAAGCCAAATGTAAAAGCGAGAACGAAAGAACGAACCTGTAACAAACAAAAAGAGCAAGCACAACAATTACCGCCTTGCAACAGTCAGTCGGCAAAAGAGACTGACCGGGATTCTTCAATTAGTTTTAGAGAGGTCTACCCATCGCACCTTTCTCTAATACATGGAGGGAAAACAAACGGATCTTTTTGTATAAACAACGTATTATTCGATAGGCCATGGCGTCTAAATAAACAGTGACATAATTAAAACTGTCTACTTAGTATTTAGGATATCGAGAAGTATTATTCATAATAGAAGAACTACACACAAATCTTTATTGTTAATAAAATTATATATCTGTATCAAGAAAAAATGACCAGATTAATGCAAATGGGTGTAGCATCCTGTTCATATGTAGATGGAATCGATGAACCAATGTTGGATTGATGTCCTTATTTGCAGATAAAGACTACAAGCCAAAGAGAGGAAGCCGGACGATAATATTAACTTCGGACGAGGTTACCTTTACTATGTCAGCAGAAAATGATTTGAAAGGGGCTACTTTGAAGAAAAGTACAAACTACGCTATAAAACTTCCTCTTTTATGAAAACATATGATTGCCATAAACGGGCAATAAAGTGCAGTTATTTTGTAGGTCCACGCAAACCGACGAACATAGCATTATGATGAAGATAACTAAATTATATGACTCCAAAAGTGTTCATTTTTAATGTGTGTTTCAAAGTCTTGTTCTGCCTGCTGCTATTTAATTACATTTATTTTCTAAGAAAATGATATATGTCGGTAATAGTTACCAGCACGAGCAAAAAAGGAAATCTCTCTCTCTCTCTCTCTCTCTCTCTCTCTCTCTCTCTCTCTCTCTCTCTCTCTCTCTCTCTATCTATCTATCTATCTATCTATCTATCTCTCTCTCATGTTGTTTGGGCTTAGTGTGTTTTTGCGCTATAAATAATTTTATTTGGGCGATTGGGTATATAACGGAGTCAATGGTTGAAGGGTCGGGGACTATGGGTTTCTGGCGATTACTTGGTTATATACTTATGGCAAGTCCGAGTCGTCTTTCTGTTTTATTTGATATGAATCCCAAAAGTTGCAACACTATATCCTGTTTAGAGATGTTATCATAGCTATATTATGCAAATCTGTTTTGCTTTAAAATATTTGAAATAGCCTTTGAATTGTTGCCGGGCGAATAAACTCTTCACGTAAATTCGTAAGTTACGATCTTATTCTTAAATACTTTATATCTCTCCACTAAAGACATTACAGATAAAAGAGCAGACTCTGATGATACAGCTTTCATTGCAATCAGGCTCATATCGTCCCACATAGTTAGCTTAGGTCGGATTAAAATATAGTTGCATGTCGAGAATTAAAGTTCGAAGATGAAAATAATAATAGTGTTGATATTAAATATAGGTTAGTTAAAACATTGATTTTATAATGTGGAAAAATATAAAAGTTTTTTTATAATCGTGTATCTCTTATTAAACGAAAGGTGGTTATAAAAAGGCATTAAACTCTACATGAACATAAAACAAAACAACGGCATTGGGTACATGTATCTACCTTTATAGAATTATAGAATAAACGTATTTTCTTCATGTTAATTTACAAAAGGTCCTGTGCTTGTGTTTCTTTGACTAAGCTTGCAATATATCTCGTTTCTGTACATAGTCCAGTCTTTTTTTTAAACAACCGGTATCCACATGTGTACTTGGCGGCCAGTTTCGGTTGGTTTGTTCGTTCGTTATCTTTGACCATTCCAATTTAGACAAAATTGTTTGATAAGATTTTAACCTGATATATAGCTGTAAAGTTAAAATCTACACAAATCCGACAACGGAGACTAGCCAGCATAAAAAACTTTAAGGCAAGTTTGAAAAAATCTGTTCAATCTGCGTAACGTCCGAAATCATTGAATGTGTATGTCAGACGGAATGGTTTCATTTCCTAATATTACTGAGTTGAGTTTTTTCTTTAAAACTTACACTGCATGCTGTCAATTAGCGAACGTGTGGCTGTGTTGTTTTGGCACCTGTGCATGTGTTTTAGTGAGACCAAATGGACAGGCTTAAAAGCGTTTGAGCTAGGTACACGGTAGGAATAATATATATAGAAAGACCGACAGACGTACGGACGGATAGTAAAAGAGTTATCTTTATTTGTTTTTCGAAAACAATATTTACATTAAATATTAAGAATGACAGATAAGGATATTTGGTTGGTAGGAAACGACTTTTCTCGGGGCTTTCAGACCATGTAACTAAGTACCAATAAAATATTACATCAACTGTTCAATATATTTTCACAATTCACCAGAGACTACATAACTTTACCCCAGCTGACTTTGGTGGTGTTGTTAGTAGGCCACAACGTATTTATTGCATTGAGATTTATATAATATCTACGTCGTAAAACATGTAATTAAATTTTAAATCAGATCAACATAACACAATTACATAGTTAGCATATTTTCAAGAATAGTAAGAACAATTCCTTTACTTGAAATATTTCTAACAAGAGAGACACAGACACATTTTAAAACTTTTTTTTTTTAAACTGATGCAAATTATTAATAAATGTACACGTATATAAATAAATGAATGTTATGTAGGATAATGACTAATAGTAAATAATAAAACAGGATTTTGTTAAGATTATTAAACTTATCCATTAATTAATTATGCTATTAAAGTATCGTGATTTGTTTTCACAGTAGCATACCCGAGACTATATCGCTTTTGGCTTCTACATCAATGTTTGCATGTATTTAATTTTTGTAATGTGACTTCTATATATCCCACCTATAAAAGAATGTGAATAGGTAAATAAGAAAAGGTCCTAACAAATAACCATAGATATATAAATCAGAACTATCACTGGAGCAAGGCAAACAGGGTTAATGAAAATGTGACAAAAACACAAAGACGAGACATAACACACAAAAAGAAAAACCAGCAGTTACCGCCTTGAAATGGTCAGTCGGCAAAAAGATTAACATTTTTCGAGTCTTTCAGATCAGTCTTTCTTTGCGCAGGTCTTTTTTGTTTCATTCATGAAACTTGTGCATATCTATGTTGGCAATTTTGCCAAGATAATATGTCACAGATTATGAAACGTAACTTATTTGCTTGTTTTATGCATTAAGAATTACTTGCGGCGGCATATTGATATTAGTTATTGTTTGTTGGCTGGGTTTATTGCCAAACCAGGAGTATCTCAGGTAAAATTGACAGAGATATAGTGATGCTTTCACTTTATAAAGCATACCTTCAACATTTGATGCCACACCCAGTCATATTATTCTGACCTCGGAACGCTCATTCACAGAAATTGCTATTCTTGCATGACTGTTAGGAAGGAAGCTATTCCGCTATTCCACTTGAATGAATAAGAATATATGACAAAGTCCCATGAACATTGCAACATATACCAAACCCTGAAAGGCACAGGACAAAGGAAAAGAAAAGAATTGTGATGAGTCATTTAGCAAAAAGAGCAAACCCGACAGTAATCGTCTTGGAACGGTCAGTCGGCAAAAGACCGAGTGGGGTGCTTAAACCAGTTTTATAGAGCTCTAACCTCGCACTTCCTGAGGGGTTTATAAATGCAAGCAGTGAGAAGAAAACCATCTTTTTGAATATAAAAAGTCCAAGCGAAACCTGATACATTTAAAATAGAATAAAGTAACTTAGCTTTTCAGATTAAGCCCTTTATAATAATTTCAAAAAGACAAGGTCATACTAATAATTTTCCATTGGTTTCAGTTTTTCAACATAAAAACATTAAAACAACACTAACTACAACATGAACAATGGGTACAACGACAGCAACAATATCACCACTAACAATAAATAAACCGCTATTCCGAGTCGAAAAAAGTTCTTGAATATTATGATTCAGTTAAATACTTTCGCTTTACAACGTGTCTGTCGAAGATAACCGACTTTAATCTTTCTGGTGGTATGGTTGTAAATAAAGTTCGTTCGTACAAAACACTAATAAACCGTGGCTAAATATGCGTGATGAATTAAATATATGAGATAATATTTAAAGTGCAATAGTTTCACGAATTAAGGGCAAACTGTTGATTAATTTGGCTGCTTTCCTTCATATGTCATTTAATCAAAAATATTAAAGAAGAGGGATGAATCTGTTTGATTTATTTATCTGTAAATGATCTCATTTCAATCGAGAAAAACTCTGTTAAACATATTTCTTGATAATATAAACAAAGTATATCTACATAATGTTTAATAATGTTATAATTGGCAGAACAAAAAAATAAACACCTCCGATTCACGAATCCGTTCAAACATCATTTAGAGATTAGGAAATAAGACATTGAACCAGTATTAATTGGAGACTGACTTCAATTTCTGTTAGAACTTAGAAGTAAACAAATGTGATTATATATATATATATATATATATATATATATATATATATATATATATATATATATATATATATATATATATATATATATATATATATATATATATATATATATATATATATATATATATATATAACCAAAACAACAACAATAACAACAAAACAACAGCAACAAAAAGTCTTGAAAAGAAATATATTTGCGGCAGAATAAACTCTAACGCCACATATGTAGACGTAAAAGCCGAAGAAAAGACAAGTTATTGAAGACAGGAATAAAGTATGTGTTCCAATAACGTAAGAATTAGGGGCGGGGGAGGGGGTACGGTAATGAGGATGGTTTTATGATCGTACTCTGAAAATACGTATTTGCATTATATCCAGCAACCTTTTCTTCAGTCTTAGTTTTAAAGCGCTTGGAAAGCATCCACTGGAATTAAACGAAATAGTGGTTGCCAGCTTTGATTTTCGGTGTGTTTGCATCTTGGCTCAAATACATCGCGTAACTAACTTATCTTTAACTTGAAAGTAAACATGACAGACTTCCTTTTTCAAAGAACCACACCTTAAAACCAACTTATTGGAACGTTATATGTTGTACTGGCACTGGTATATGTAATTTTCTATTGAAATCTGTGAAGAAAAGAAACTCGAAAGATACAAACACTTAAAATGCCACATCTCTAGATACACGCAAAACAATAATTTTATGGGGCACTCAAATGTCTATAGATAGAAAATGTTCCGATCCAACGACTAGATATTGACTGTGTTAACAGCAAGTCGTTCTTTTTATAATTTCTATAATTTTCTATACTGGAATTCTTAAGATGCACCCGGTAAATTATGACACAAATATATTTGCATAAATAATTTCTTTTCGAAGGCAATTATTAGACTGTTAAGTTAAAGAGTAATTAATGTGGTTTAAGAAAATAACCTTTTTGAGTGGCATTGATGATGTTTTAAGAAGAAAGAACACACATGTGCATATTTTTAGAAAGCACCTGTCACTTCTAGTTTCACGGAAAGAAAACAACGGTTGTCTTTACCTTTCAAATGCTTGTCAATAAAATTGGGTTGTGTTATTGTCTACATATGTTTTTAAGTTTTTTTCGGTTAAATGAAAAGACTTGCTGATTCTGTGTAAATCACAAGACTGAATTTAAAGTAGAGAGCCGTGTGCAAATATTTCTGCTCGAAACGAACATACGCTTCAATTCACATACTATTTCAATAAGTATAATGTTTATTGCCATAATTTCTTGAAATTGCTTTTTGGCTATCTGAAACGCGTGGTTTATTGCAAAAAAAACATTATGCTTGCCTACTTTTACCTTGCGCAGTGATATAGGGAGGATATTTTCAAAGAGGATATTGTCGTTTAATTTATAATACTCATTATAATAACATAACATAGCATTCGACACAAATGATTGTTTTATGCGTTTGGATGCTACTGTATTGATGACAAGATCAGTATAATAACATTTTAATTGCAAACACTTATGATGATAGCAAACAAAGAAAGAACCAGGTTGGTTATTATAAAAGCGTGTTTTTTTTGTTTTTCTTGTCCGTCTAGCTTTTCCCTTAATACGAAGCTTGTAGAATATGCTTTAAGTAAACACAGTTTTTTATGGCCATATTTTTTAGAAAACTTACCTACACTAGCATTTCTTTGATAAAAGAAAGTACAATCAGCGAACGTTGTAAAAGTAACTAATAGCTCATAATTGAGGAAGATAACACATATTAACAAAAACAACAGTAGCCGTGACTGTATTAGGTTGTTGATTACGCAAACAGGCTTCTTCAACCGGATAAAGCAATGTCTATTTGTTTTAAATTGGTCTCAATGCCCTACATAATTACCATATATGAATGGTTTAGGAGATAATAGAAATAATAAGTTCCATAATAGTTTTTATTCAATCAGATGGATAGGGTCTGAATGACGTGCTTACTGACGAATAAGAGACGTATTTTTTATTTTAACAAAAGAAAAACGAGAAGTCTAATGTATATCTTATATCGAGTACAATGTATATCTTTTTGGAACGTATTCTATCGTCATCGAATTTGTATCCGTATTATTACTGGTAATACTGTAGCCATGGCCGTATGGACACATAGTGTTGGAACACACTTGCATCATGCAACACAATGTAAATGGATATGAAAAAAAGTTACATGCGCTGAAGGTTTTATTCTTTTGTTAAATTCATGTAACTAAAACGTATGATTCGTTGCGATCTTATGGAATATATTTATAATGTTTATTGTAATTAAATGTAAGGAATTAAATTGTGGACGATTGCCTGTATTTATATTGTGCCTGGTTAACAAAGGAAACCTTCACAAATTGTTTAGAGAGAGAACCCCCCCCCCCCTCCACCAGCCTCATCAACAACAATAACAACAACAAAAAAACTTTCTTTATAGAGGTGTTGGATAGATATTATTATAAGATTTCCTGAATAAAATATCTTCCAAAAATGAAAATCAGCAGAATTGGTGAACATAATAACATCGTTTCTGATATGTTTTTGTTATACATGTACTTATGTTTTACTACCAGTTTTATAACCAACGTTGATCGTTCTGATTGTACGTAAGTCTATGAAGTGCTAACATATTTACTTTTAACAGTTTCATGGGTGTGAGAATACAATAGCGCTTAAAATTAATGATTGTACGATTATGGGAAATCAAATTTTTCATTATATTAAAAGTGCTGTCACTCCAAGAAATCACTGATGGCAGAATAATATGCTCCCGGTAGAATTAGTAAATTATATTACGTTCAAGTATGCTTATCTTTTATCAATGAAACTAGATAAATATATCTGTTCATGCCTGCAGGCAAATGAAGGAACAACTGAATTCTTTGCAAGTTCAATGATCGATCTGAAGCATGATTCGTTTTAGGATTTAATTGTTCATGGCAAAGAAATTGTTTATTATTATCGCTTCGATTGACGAACGTTCGAACATAATGTAAAATGATGAACTGTCTTCTTGCTATCCTTTAAAATGCGGTTCTGCCAACGTTTACGACATGACCATAATTCTATCATATTTCTATGACATATATACTTTCATGACATATATACTTTATTATATTGAACGTTCGCCCAAGCCCAGGTTGTAATGGATAGCCAAATAGTTTTCCACAAAACTGTTGCAGGACAACGGGTTTCTTCGATACAGATAAAGACTTGCACGAAAAAAAACCCGGCATATGTACTACACTATTATATTAAAATACTTGCATATATTGTGTATGTTTGGAAAATAAATGAAAGGAAGAAACGCTGATTCTGCAGCACACCCAGTTTGAAAGATTGCCTTTAAAATTGTGAATGGGAATACTTTTTACCTTTTAAACATTTGATGTCTGTAATACACTATAAAAAAAGAAAAACCTGTTTCTTGCACACATTATATTTATTGAATTCACTTCTGAAAAGTACAAGATATTTTGAGACGAAGCTATAACGTTGTTCTATGGGTATTAAATATATCTAAATTTCTAAGAGCACTTGACTAATTTGGAGTGCCTTTGAACTGTAAGTTGACGAAAGGGCCGACTGTGTTGTTTAAACCGGTAATAACGAAATAAACATGTCAGATCATCATTTAAAGAAACACACACTTATAATCAAAAGAAATAAAAAGACATATACATCAATTCAGTCGGTAGCGATGTTGTACGATAATAATCGAAAAGTTATTTTCATTTTATTCATCGAAACATGTTGCTTTGCTATTTCATATTTTTATATAACATAAATTGAATCTGTCGAAATTTTGACAAGCACCTTGTTTGTTTATCGTCCCTTTGACAGTATTTCAGTTATGTAGAGACGATGTTCTCTTAAAGCAGAAATACTACTGTCTTCACTGTGTATAGCATGCCGTGAACACCTGACATGATACCACAAACAGTCACAATATCCTGACACCGGGTCAACCAGTCGTAGAACTACCCTTATATTTGCTTCGGCGTTAGCAACGGAGCTTTACCACAACCTTTTATTTTTATTTGGTATGTCGCGGCCTAGGATCGAATCCGGTGATTCCCGTACCAGGAGCCGACGCTCTACCTATTGCGCTACCAGGTCCGGTGACAAGCACCTTGAATATTTATTGTACAAAATATCTGTATAGTGTATAAGAGTGTCTTTTATATCTATACATATTGTGGTAATACTTGTGGTAAACCTTAATTAATGAAATCACAACATTTAATTCTTTCGTGCTGAAGCTTTTACGTCAATAAAAATACTGTGTTATTTCTTTTTTGAAAATCGTAAACAATTATTATATCATACTATTTTTAAAACTACCTTTTAAACAGCAAAATAATGTTAAAATTGAATACAATCCCAGTGATTGTGTTGCGATTGCTACTTCTAATTGTACTGTCTGCTGTCTGAACGCTTTTTAAGTCTCCGTTGTAGAAGATGGATTGATATTGGTAGAAAAGGCGATACATCAGCGTCCGACAATATACTCCTTATAGACACTTCAGTAATCATTTCCACTTTAGATTAATCATTGCGAATGCAGATGTGGTTTGATTAATGTGTAAAAGCAGTTATTTTCTAAAAGCTAATGGAATTTGTACATTAATATATGTTTTAGAAAATTTTATTATTAGTTTTGAGACTTATGACATAAATTTGTATGCTAAGAATGTATTTTGATTGAGCTCATTACGATAATGATATAAACATACGTTTTTAAAAAAAAAACACGATATAATTTTTAATATTTATAATCGAAAATAACATGTTTTCAGGCACTTAGCACCATGTTTTTAAGCTCCAATTTTTACAACCATCTTGCTTATTGAAATATTTGATATTTATAACACATACTGCCAAACACAAACGTACATACATGGGTATCCTAAAAATGTAGTGATGCTCGATCCAACGATTAACTGCTGACATCTTTCTATGTAACAGTAAGATTCTACCTATTTGCCTCTTCTCTGACCGTTCCCGTAAATGACAATGTAAGACGTACATGTAAATGTAATCTCAAAAGTTTTTTTTTGTTGGTGCAGTTATCAGCTCGGTGATAAATTATACAAGCATTGGCAATGGTGTGGCTTAACATAATTAACCCCAAAATCTTAAAAAGGCTTACTAGGAAAGGACACAGGGAAAGATAACGCCCTTTGTTGTTGTACAGCATATATATATCAATATAATTATAGTATAAAGTAGTTAAATGCTAATTCATAGACGGTTGTCTGCGATCGATAATAGACCCTTTCAACATTTCCTGCTAAAGTTGAGCTGTCCTGTTTTATAGTATTTTTTTCGAAAATTCGTGTTAATGTTTCTACTTCAACAGGTATTTGGTGCAAATGAAAATAAATAAGTTCACATTGGCATCATTTCCTGTGATATAATTTACCGACCTGAAAGACGTTGTAGATTGCGAAAAGAATTCCTAATCTTTTCTAATGCTGACTTTTCACTTGCGCAATATTTTATAAAACATATGTAGCAAAACATGCAAAGAGGAGACGGGCGATCGTCTTTATATACTCATTATATCGTTATTACAACAATATATTATGAGAAATCACTATAAACGAGCGTTTAATGTGGGTTTTCTTCTAGATGATACATTATGTTCAATGTTGTTGTTATATGATAAAATTTTAATGATATACATTTTCATGACATACAACGATGAGAAAATGTACCGGTAATGAATTGTTAACTTGTTTCTGTAATTATTCCAGAGATAATATCCGTACTTTGTGTGTTTTAAGTAAGTACAATATGAGGTATCTAAATGATTGGTGGTCACTTAAACCAAAGACAACATGAAGTACCAGAACCCAAATATTTAAAAAAAATCGGCAACTAAAGAAGAGGTAAAAATCAGATAAAACCCCCTAACAAGTGAAGGAAAACAACATATAAACTCTTGCTATATTCACACAGAAACCTTCTACAGCAACATTATATTACGTACATCACCATCAACAAAAGTAACTCATGGACCGTTAATAAGGTAGATTATACAACTTACCGTTAGCAACAATAGCGAAGGTATTTTGAGTCGTTATGTCTCACCTCCGCCAAATTTATGCCCTTATTTGAGTTTTTGGTGTTTAAGGTGATTCCCATCTTTTAATAATACGAATACTGACATTTGGAAGGAACAATTAAAATGCAAAAGGATTCGGATGAAAAAATGAAAAATCCTTGTTGTAAAGTATCTTATGCATCTGAAGTCGCAAACGATTGTGTGTGTGCACGAACACTTATATTGCTTGGCAGGGCATTCCAGTAGAGTATCATGTTCCTGGCAGTAGAGATGTACATTATCTTCCAAAATAAAAATTGTAATCTATGTTTTGCTGGAATACAAACCGTATCGTTTTTCTTGTTATTCTATGCAAACACTCAGCTGCTGATTAATTATGGGAGAAAACGTTAGTCTATCAATGTAAATCTTGTAAATTTGGGAAATGTTCACGTGCACTATTTGTACCGACATACGGTTAATAATTATCTTTTTATTTACATCGTGGAAACTTTTATTATTACAGCGAATGCATTCCTGTTTTGCTATGTTCATGGACACGAGAGTGATTGAACAGAAGGCACCGGACATAGGCCGCGACAAACAAGGTCGAATGTGGTAGTAGTTGTAGTACCTCCTTCCTCAACTCAAAGAGTATATTTAACTATGCAAAGAATCAAAGAACACATATTTTGAGTAATTTGTCAAATAAAATGAAATCTGGCAACTGATCCTAGTATTTGATTTATAAAAGAATAAAAGAGCCGTCATTGACCGATTGACAAGCAGAAGGTTAGTTAGGTTATTACATAGCCATTGCTAAACAAGTACGTTAACTGTCGTTCCATGCCATTTAAACTAATATTAATCACATCACAGTCTGATAATCATATGGATCTTTAGTTTCAATACAAATGTTCATATGAATTTTCGGGAAGCAAGTCGTTTATGCTGAAGGACGATTAAATGTTTTTGATTTTCAACATCCTTTTAAAAAAATTATGGAAATAAAATTGTCCATGTACTTTCCCATTTACATACTTACCTTTCTCCTTTAAATAACACTTTAAAATAAAAGATAACAGCAGTAACAGCTTTAGATCAGTTATAGCAACAACAAAAAACCTAGGACAGTTGTGTGAACTGGTACGTTTACTGAGTTTGTATTTAAATGTTCGTTCTACAACATCCGACTAAGTTCATTTTGATTGAATTTTAGTGTATGAAAACTTATGGTTATCAGTTAAATGGATACGAGAACATCATGCACTTGAAAATTATAGTTGCGCGTTTATAAAACTAGATATTACGGAAGTGCAGTCATGCCAAGAAATAAATGGATGACAAAAATGGTATGTGGTTAATTCTGCAAATGTTATTGTTATTATGGGAAGTTATTTTTCATATACAAACTGCCGAAACATATTGCGATAAGGCAAAACGTAATAACTTGTTTAAATTCTTCTTGCAATACAAATAATATAAACAATATGCCTCAAACGCTTTGTTACGTTCAATAATTTGTGTAACTTTCTATAATGTCATTTTAATTGGTGAAAACTGTGAAAACATTAAATTAAGGAATTTAGCGCATACTATTATTGGCGTTTAATATCTACACTTTTTATTTAAACCAATTTTACAATTATGTGGCAGATAAGTTGTATTTTATTGTAAAACCTTAAAATTTCTGGGCATGGATTGGCAAGACAGAAATTAGACAGAAATTCATGATTCTTTAGTCCTTAAGGTTAGGTTTATTACTTTTGCTATCGCAAACTTTTATACTATAGCATAGATTTTCTTCGAAGGTGCCATTAGCACTGGTATAACTAGACATGCAGTAGGCTTACGCCATTTACATATCACAAATGCCATGCTACAACCTACAAGAAGTGGTGAATTGATTAAAAACATCATATATGCTGCATTTCACAGCCACCTTAGTTTGTATTGATCTTAACCTTTTTCATCTTCATCAAAAGATGAACCAGTGACGTTAACGGTGTTAAAGAATCTCGTTTTGAACAATGTTCGAGACATGAAAATAGTGATTTTGCTTTCACAAACGACAAACTGTTAAAATTCAATGATTTTTCTGCACTAAATCAATTCACTTGAGACGTGTAGACGTTACATATTATCTTTATTGCTTGTGAATTTGACTGTTCAAGTGGTTAGGCTTGTTTTACGTATATTTTTTTTATATATATTTAAGTTAGAATTAAATCAGAACCCAATAAAAAGAAGTCATTTAAAATGTCTTAAAGAAGAAATGAAGATTTAAAAAGAAATCAATCGCAGTAAAATGTGTTTTATTAAAATTTTATATGGACTCGTGCAACGTCGAAGCTGCTTGTATTAAATGAATCCAACATTGGCATGAACCAGCGTATGAAATGTTTCTTACATAATGGCATGGTAATCCACTAATAAATATCTGATACAAGTACACCACCTGACTTGGGACCTGTTGAATCAATCATCGAAAAGCGTTTTCACAAGAAGGTATGTCTTCCCACTTCTGAGCTAAGTGTTTTTGGATATCTTTTAAAAATGAACCCGTTTGTATATTTAAAAACAAATATTTTGCAGAGCGACTTAGCTGGGATTATCTGAATATGCTTCTGCATACCAAAGGACCGTTTCAAAAGGGTTTGTGCATGTACACTGTATTAATAATTTAATACGCATATATATAATTTTCTATGTTCAAGTGCCCAAAGTCACAATAAGTTACTTTCTTTGTTGTTAACGTCAAACCATTCATATTAACGATATGTTAATTGATCTCAAAGTTTCAAATAATACTCAATATAAATCTGGTTGGTGTTTTTTTTTATAAATTTCCTTTGGCGTTGTTGACAGTTAAGTGATGTCGGTGTGGTATTCTTGATATTTCTTGTCGTATGTGAGGTTATTGTGCCTTTGTGTCATCGGTTTTGTCGATTTTGGTAAAGTCATTCTAAATTTGCCTATTTTGTAAAGCATTTATGTAGTTGAGTGTAAATATGTGTTAAATCTTATCGTCGGTAAAGTAGAAATTGTCGATATTGTTCATTGTGTATTTCTATTGTAAATCTTTCTAAACAGGAGAGTTGTTGACACTGTTCTTGCCAGACTGCAATTTAGTGGCTATGACATAAACGTTTATAAACTCAACTTATATAATTGTTAAAAGACCAGTTTTCCAATCGGTTATTTTTAAGGTATCACGTGACACGGCATATCGAAAACAAGGCCATTTTGTATGGAGGAAATGCAGGCTTTGAAAGTAAAAGACTTAAGGAATATACCGAGGAACTTAAACGAATGTGTAACGGGGCAAAAAGGCATCTTTAATTTACCGGATTCATCTGATATCGGATATTCTGTCGATTAAATGACGATTAAAACTATGCAATGTGAATAGACTGAGACGTGTATAGCGATACAATGCTAGAAAAGAGTTTTACTATGTATGCGTAAGAATGAATGGTTTTGCTTGTACGTGTGGCAACTTTAGGCGACAAAAACTACAGTATGTAAAGTAAATCGCATGTATTCTAATAAATCTTTAGAGCACGGACTAAGTTAACAATTTTAATGTCATACAGAGACGATGCATCATCCCTTAATTATAATAAAAATCGAATATAACAATATGTCTGTATAAAATGCTTTATGAGCAATAAAGATAAGGTGAAACGTATGACCTCTATTCAAACATATTTAGTCATAGTGTTGGTAAATCTATAAGTAGTTTTTCAAAGAAGCAAATAGTTATGGACATTCAGGTAGTGATATACGTTTATGCAAGTAAGAAACTAAACATATTGTCTCTGAATCAATTACCCCAGTTCACCTAAGTATACAGCTACAGTATGTCTTCTCGATGCGGAAAACACATATATGTATTACTTGTTTACAGACACGAGTTCACTTTAAATTGGTGTATTACATTATACACATACGGTATAATCAACAATTTACCGAAAGGTCCAGACCATTCACTATATATATATCTTAATCTTGTGGGTCACGTGAATCTTTAAATCAGCCTTATGGAAAAAAAGGACTTTTTTATGCTTTTGCTTTGAATGCACATTTAACGGCTTGTATAATCATATTACAATAAATATGAAACAAAGAGGTATGATTCTTGTATCGTTGACAAAGCCAAAGTAGAACGTTAAGCAACACTTCCGTGACTTGAATATTCAAGTAACATAAAAATAAAGACAATGTTAGTGACATGGGTACAGCCAATGTAGTAAAACGCATCAGATTGACTTTAAGGTAAATCGTTTTTAAAACGAAAACTGAAAGTTCATGATTGCGTTAGATTAAGAGAATCGATCAGTGCAAAACTGTTGGCAGGTATTTATTGGTATTTTTAATGCCTGAGTCTTGACTGATATTAACTTCACTTAAAACCTGCGAGGAAAAGAAACGTAAATAACTTAATATTACCCAAATAATAATGCTGCATCTATGGGGCACTTAAGTACAATTTTTGTTAATTAGCAGATGTTTCTGTGTTACGTGTCTAACTATGTTCTATTAACTCTCCAAAGGATGTGGCCACAAACGATGACGTAAGAAAGAAATACAACCGCCTACATCCTTAATGTTTGTCAGTGCAATAATTAGCTTGATGATGAATAAAAAAACATTGACGGGGTTCAGCTAAGTATAAACAATCATGTTGAAAGAATAATGAGAAAATGACAAAGAGAAAAGATAACGTACATGAATTTTTACAAATGTATTTTCAATATAAGGTGGAATGTTATTAACCAACATAGTTAACACGATACAATTTGTTTAACAAAAATGCATTGACTTTGCATGGTACATCGCGTAATGATGTAGGGTGTTGGTTCAGATGCGCGTTAATCTAACCACGAATGCCGTAGGTTCCCAGAAAGTGCCATGTTATAGCTCATTTAACTGGTTTAAGCACCCGAGTCAGGCCTTTGCCGACTGACTGTTCCAAGACGGTAACTGTTGGGTTTAATCTGTTTTATTAATATCTCGTCTTAGATTTCTGTAACTGTAACGTTTGACTAGCATATGCATACCTTTGTCTTACGCTTGTTAAATCGTAAATATCTGGTGCAATACACATACGTGTAGAACCTTGTCATTTTTCTTTCGCATTCATTGATTAAATGATTACTTACAAATTATCTGAACAAAACATCACCATGATACATATCCAGTAAATACAAAAGCGTCTTCCAAATTAATTTGTACAATTTTAAAAGGAGTACAAATGCGTATATTTTTTTGTTTACACATTCGATTTAACTTTCTTTAATGCATTACGTAATCAAAATATGTATGACGTCATTTTTATTGTTTGTTATAAAAGTACCATTTAGAAAATACAAGGTAAGTGTTGAGTAACAAAAATGTAATCACACAAGGCTGAGATAAATTTAGCTCGCAAAGCATGCAAAGAGACTTAGAT
Source organism: Sinonovacula constricta (assembly GCA_007844125.1). Classification (NCBI taxonomy): domain Eukaryota; kingdom Metazoa; phylum Mollusca; class Bivalvia; order Cardiida; family Solecurtidae; genus Sinonovacula; species Sinonovacula constricta. Next base: position 19,238,386 of record CM017566.1, on the reverse strand, counting down.
TCGTTGTGCCGAGCGTAATTACATATTCTTTATTTAAAACAAGCCTAGTATTTTATTTATTTTATCATCTGATTTATACAACAAAAGCGTTGTTTAAAGTTAAGATCAATTTTGTTTCCGAAAATGACATTATCGTTTAAGTGCGAGTGTTTTGTTTCCATGCACTCTTAGCACAAATAGTAAAATAACTAATCTTTCATGAAATACAATCCATAAAAAACGCGAAAAATGTTTAACTTATTTGTAGCCAGAGTCACTTAAACGTCATCGTATGTAAAGCACTGCATCATCATACTCAATTAACCATGGCACAGCCTCCACATCATCGAATATTGACTCTTAATTGTACACATACGCCCTTTTATATGAAAAATACCAAATTTGCTTTTAAGCTCGTGTTGTAAACAACTGACACAGAAAAATGACATGTAGTTTTCAAACAGTTGGTAAAATGGGATTCGAATCTTTTTAAACTATTGATTTTTTATTAAAAGCTGCTGTGTCCCTTAAAATCTTGAGGCAATTGGTCTGTAGCACTGTAAAATGCTTATTTTCAAAATGTTAAATAATGTCGCATTTCACTTGCGCAAAATTAAACAGAACCGACAAAACAAAAGATTTCCAAATGCTCAATGTAATCATTCGCAACAGATTGAAACATGACAACATACATCTTCCGAATGATACGGATCTTTAAAAGATGCAAAATAATACAAGTCTTCAAAAACATTAACGACATTGTTTAGCAATCCCTGCACAGGCGCCCAGCCCTAGAGCAAACTTCCTTTTCATGCGATACGAGTTTATAACCTGCAAAGCAATTAGCAAGCCATCAATGAGGGAGAGGATGCATTAAGAACATAAGAAGCAATAGCAAAAGGTTGATGTTTGCATTTGTTCTTTTTGCACCGACACAAGTTTATAATAAGGTTTCTACTTACGTCATAGGAAGTGAATATAATTTTGCACTTCGTATTCTGCTGTGTATAAAGACGTGGTAGGTGTTTACAAAAACAAACAAAAACAAAACAAGAACAACACAACAATAATAGAGGAAGCAGGATTTAAAAAGCTGTTATTTGGCCATTGCCATTAATTTCTGAACCATCTTTTTCTAAATGCATAATTCATTTTGTATGAAGGCTAATTGTCAGAAAGAAATCTTAATGTTAGAAATAAGATGTTTGTTCTTGCAATTGTCTAATTACATCGTCTACCTTGAAGGCTTCGGGTTGATTTATAGAACCTAGGCCGCCAGGAGATGATTTTCTTGTCATGGTTCATTAATTTTTCTTCTGAATGTACTATTTGTTTTTCATGTGAATAGGATTAATGTTGTTAGCAAATTGAAGATGTTTGACTGTTCAGGCGTTTTAAACTTTAAAGCACACTGAAACTGCGAAATGTTCACAGTTCATTATTGGTAAGTAGTTTAAAATACTATTCTTTGGTCAGTTGTTAACTTCCGATTCAGTTTACTGTTAGTTGTCCTTATTTGATCGAATATTTTATGTACATTTTTGCCCGGTAAAAACGTTTAGGAAGTATGATTTTGGAGCGCTATACAAACCAGGTTTAAGCACCCCAGTCGGTCTCTTCGTGTCGTTCGATTGCGGTAACTTTTTTTGTTATATGCGTGTTATGTCTCATCTTAATGTTTTTATTACTATTCACAAACTTTTATGTGTGGTAATTCTCATATGAACTTTCAAGATTGTCTTATTTATGTAAAGGCTTTAACTCAATAACGGAGCACGACGACGTCGTCCAAGGCGCTACATCAAAGACCAGTAAACGTCAAAACTACTGTTTGAAATAACTGTCATGTTCAGTTATACATATTCAATGCCGGATCAACTTGTCAATCAGTCGCAGTTTTTAACATTTCCACAAAAAACAAACTAAATGCACCTAATTTCGCGATATCGACTAAATGAGCTCTATGATATTTTTAGATGAAATATTTTAAACTACTAACGTGCAATATGCGTATTACTTATGAAAATACATGTTAAAATGGTTAGTAAATTGAGAAAAGCTGTGTTGCAAAATGTTTTTAATATAATGCTGATGCAGAAACTATTTTTCTAGGCGATATTTGCTGTTAAGGTCATTTCACTGACTCTCCTGACTTTGACAGGATAAGCGTTTTTAAAGTTTTAAAGCTTGCATTAGACCACAGAAACTAATTGTTTTAGATAGTACCTTTGTTTCCGTCTAATCTACTGACACCCCTCTCTCAGGATAAGCTGTTTAAATCTTGCATTAGACCACAGAAACTAATTGTTTTAGATAGTACCTTTGTTTCCGTCTAATCTACTGACACCCCTCTCTCAGGATAAGCTGTTTAAATCTTGCATTAGACCACAGAAACTAATTGTTTTAGATAGTACCTTTGTTTCAGTCTAATCTACTGACACCCCTCTCTCAGGATAAGCTGTTTAAATCTTGCATTAGACCACAGAAACTAATTATTTTAGATAGTACCTTTGTTTCCGTCTAATCCACTGACACCCCTCTCTCAGGATAAGCTGTTTAAATCTTGCATTAGACCACAGAAACTATTTGTTTTAGATAGTACCTTTGTTTCAGTCTAATCTACTGACACCCCTCTCTCTTGATAAGCTGTTTAAATCTTGCATTAAACCACAGAAACTAGTGTTTCTAGATATTACGTTTGTTTCAGTCCAATCCACTGACACTACTATCTAACTATAAGGGTTTGTAATACACCGAAAATAATTCAAATACAGTAACAAATGCAATCACGTAACTATATAAATTATTCGTTTAGAGAAATTCGGCGTATCAGTTTTGTCTTCAAATTTCTAAGCAACACACGTACGATCATCTCCATTTTGCACTTGACGTCGTTGGAGTTATTGATTTTAGAGTACGTATCACACCTGTCATTAATCTTTACCTTCAACTGCGACTTTCTACCAGTCTTTGTGACACTTGTGGGTGAGGTGTTCCTTAAATAACTGATAGTGCTGTTCCTAATATGTGTTACTTTTGTCATCGTGACAACATACCTTAATGACATGTTTTAAAATAGCAAAAAACAACAACAAACAAACAAAAAACAAACAAGCAAAAAAAACAAACAACAAAAATAACAACCCCACAAACATGCGAGTATTCCAAAACTCTATAATTAAAGAAATGAAAAGTAGATTGAGGGTCTGTTTCCATGGAAGATGGCGTCTTCTGGGTTGTAAAAACCTTGGTTGCTCAAAACCGTTATACATTGTAACTATGTGCAGATGCAAACGTTATATTTGAAAACGTCTCACTATGTATATTTTGCACACTTACACGTCGTATACAAACTTCATTAGAAGTAATGTCAAATAAAAGAAATATGATGAAAACAGTCATTTTGCTCAACTCTCATGTAGGAGCGAGTTATACTCCAAATTAAAAGTACACTTTCAGAAGACCATTTGTTAACAGCGTTTTAACATCGTTAATTTGTCTTCCAGTCCTATCTTCTTGATAAACATTTTCTATGCATATCATACTATCAGTTCTGACAACCACCTGAGCAGTGGACATACTCGAAGTATGGCAAGTTAATATCGAAATGATTGAATGACATTATCACGGTAGGGTGCCACCTTATCATCTCAAGTGACGTGTACTGACAGTTGACGTGCTTGATTTATGCAAATGCGGAACATAAAATAATCAAATGATTTAATCCATGGCTGGTTAATCAGCCGCGATTTAGTTATTAGATAACATAATTCATAACAGACGTTTTAAGTATACTACTGCCGGCCGGCAAACACACAACTGAACGTAATCTGTATCCATATGTATAGTTTAAAATTATACATGGCTTTGAATTTCATCATCAAATTTGGTGCAGAAAACGTTATACATTATATACACAAACATTTAAACATGTGCACTACATAATCATATAGGCTAACACAAAGTATTTGGCGACCGAAAAATGTCCATTCCGGAGCCAAACATGACTTTAATGCTGATATGCGGAACTTGAAGACAGCTTGTTGTTAAGCTACGTATACTAAAATAATCCATCGAAGATGTACGGTTGCTTTAAAGCGCAAACCTAAATATCCTCAACCACCTACAATGGTTTTTACGCTCTTGTAACATTTACACGTTCGGCTGTTTTTGTTGATGACAGTTCTTATGTTATAAAACATGTGTTGATGAATTACCGTTGGCCATAAATCAGACGGCTTGGGGATCGCTTTGGGCACTGATAAAAAAGTTCTTTAGATGATTTCGTTGTTGCCAGTGGAGGATCCAGGAAATTCGTTAAGAGCTCGCGGTTCCTTATTGCGCGGGGGTGGGGTCTGGCGGTATGCTCCCCTAGAAATATAGCAGTAAAATAGAGCCACTTCCTGCATTTCGGAATCTGCTAGAAACTTTTTTCCAGTCTGTTTAATATTTAGCATTATCAACAAAGATAATAGGTACTTATTTTATGGGGAGAGGTCAAATTGAGCGAGAACCATATGTAAGAATAGTGCTACGGGTCTGGTACAATCTCCTACAGGAAGAGCGTTGACATCTAGAAGCCAATATTTGACAGACTTTCATAGAAAGAATTGTTTACACAAACACACAGTTCTATTTCAATGCAGTTTAAGACATTTAAGGCGTAAAAGCATGTGTACCGTAGCACCCGACACATATTCGACAATACTTTTACTAGCGCCAAATAAAGATGCGAAACACCATGACATGTTAAAAAATCTCTTCATAAAAGGTATTTTTGACAATTTTAGGGAGGTTTCGGATCCCCACACTCCCGCGCAAGATCCATCCATGGTTGCGGTGTGTCAACTTTAATCCTGACGATGTTTGTGACATACTTGCTGACAATAGTTGTGTGATGATATTATATTACGTATGTGCTCGTTGTCTCCAAGTTTGGAAAAAAAATGTCAATGTTAGTCGTCCTTTTTTCTGCTGATAAATTAATATTGTCAAAATTGATTGCTTCGGTGACTGTTTTTATTGATGACATCGCTTTTGGTTTGAACTTGCTTTTTACTTTTATTTCATATTGTGTCCCTGAGGTCCTTTTTATTTACGGGTTAGGAGTTCACATTGTTCATGAATTATCATTACCGTTTTAACTATTTTTGAAAACTTTCCAAATATTCCTCAAAATCAACGGGTCGTCGGAAACAAAAAGGCAGATAAAAATACAATTATTTATACTTTATTATAATAATGATAATTACATGTTATGAACTCATTAAAAAGTGCACTTTTAGTCTGAGGCGGCTATACGACATAAATTACACACGTAAATAAGCAACAAATTATCGATTTTTCCGTTGCAATGAACATGAGATTTTCCTAGCGTATGATAGAAAAAAACCCCACTCTACATTTGACTGGTACGTGAGTATATCTGCCGTGTGTCTTTTAGAAATTGAATGTTTGTGGTAATACTAACTGGACCTTGTCATAGTTTAGTTCCTAAGCAGAATGAACCGCGCCGTATATCATGATGCAGATACCGCCAAGATGATAAGCCATAAGACAGTAATAAATACAAGGTCAATGAACTGTGTTTGCAAATGTAGATAACATGTAAGGATATTGGGAAATATTTTTACCATCGTAGTTAGAAGTTTCATTACTATTTTCGATTCAGAAAGCTGCCTTATGTCTTAATTTTGAAAACATGACACCAACATCTATGGCAAAATATATCATCGACCTTCCTTATGTCGGTATCATGACGCAAAGACAATGACTTATTATCTTCAAGGAAAACAGATATTTATTTTTTTATAATGGGGGGAGTTATCTGGTCATGTTGTCAACTGGTAATCAGTAAATCGTTAAAAACACCATACATTTCAGCACGTATCAATAAGAAATATTTCTGTACTCTGCAGGACAGTTTGGTTTACTGCTATGTCATATGATACTTTCGTATTCGTCAATTTTACAATGTTGATTTTTATTATCTTTCGTATGTGTTTACAAGAGCTCAGTTGTTTACAAATTAATGTTTATCCGTTTTATAAAACAGCAACAACAAAAACAACAAACTAAAACAAGTTAAAAAAACCCACAAACAAACGCTTTAAAATCATTTCCACAATATTATGGAAAATAAAGAATTTTATTTTATTTTGAGTGTAGCCAGGCATTTAAAGTTAAGCATGGCAGATTATATGTTCTGATGCATTTGACAATACATATATATTTCTTCATGGCTGGTTCCTTTTCATCTTAGAAGCTTGAATAATTATGAATCAATTCGAACAAGAACAACAAACAAAAACAGCAAACAACAACAACAGGAAAACATTTTTCTCGCTAGTTGAAGTGCACATCTGATGCATTAATTGTTTCATAAATTAATATGTAAAATAACTAAGCTATAACGTTTACTTGTTACAAAAATTCAAAGGATTAAATGTCACGTTATTTGGTTTTATCACATAACATTGAATTGATAGGCAAATAATTTTCAATACGGACATATGGCAAGGTTCCAAGGCATTTTCCAATTTGCAAGATATATTAAAATAGAAAATAAACAAAGGTATTAACTGATGTGTTGTTCATACGAACTAAAGAAACAAATCTCAGCCCGTGAGAGGATCTTTAAAACTCTTAGGCTCAGATATTAACAACGTGGACGCATGGTTTCTTCGCCCGTGAAAAAACCTCTGTGTTTCGTTCATTTTACACGACAGTATAATTAGAAGATACAAATAATACCGAAGCTAATTCCTTTGTTTGAACACTACATTAACATGACAGTCAAATGAATAGGCGGAAGAAATACAAGAAGTTCTTACCCTTATTAGAAGTGCTATGCGAAAGAAACCATTTATTTTAATATGAAACAAAAAAGCACCAGAGGAGAAGTGACATTATTGTAGTTGCCTTTTCTTTTGCAGATTGAATTGGAATACCAAAGGCCAATGTTCATCAAATGAAAATACACGTATAATACCGATAGGTTGAATTACATAGCAAAATTGACATGCACAGAGAGACCATTAGCGAGAACAAATAACAGGGCAATCAAGTATATGAAAATATGACAGTAGTATGAGCATATCAACATACATTAAAATCTGATAAATCTACAAACAAAACTATTCACATGCCAGTTAAATGTTACCTTGACATAAACTCTGAGACAAGACATGTCATACAAATAGAGCAAAGCCGCCTGGAACAGTCAGCCGGCAATATGCCGAGATACTTAAACCTACAGAGCTCTAACCTCCCACGTTCTTTTAGGTTTCCCCAAAGACAAAGACTGAAATAAATCTCTCAATATCACTCTAATCATTCCAAGAGCTGATGTATATTAAGAAAGTAATGACGCTGTTACTGAGAATATCCACTCTGTATTCTGGTGTGGTGAGGATTAATTTTATCAGATACAACATCGCGAAATATCAGATTGTCGGGGAAAGTTACTTGAATTAGTGATAAACACCAGAAGATTAGTGCAAAATATTGTCGTAGCCTGTTCATAAGAAGATAAAACTGAAGTATTCATTTGTGTGAAAGGAAAACAAAACACACAATAATACTTTAGCATAAATTAAATGTCAACTTAGAACCCATGCAATGTATTGTACTCTTCTGTAAAAAAGGTGGAAAAAAATATATATATATATATATATATATATATATATATATATATATATATATATATATATATATATATATATATATATATAAAGTATTTTTTACATTCCGGATAAGTTTCAATGTAAATCAAAAAAAGGAAAAAGCACTGTAAAAATAGCATCAACATTAACGTGTTTATTTCGAGTAATTAAGTTCATATCGTCACTTTTCGAAGAAAAAGTGGCGCTATTTTCATGGTCCCGTCGTAAGCGACCTTCAAAGATATTAAATTCAAACTTTCAAAAGCGAAACAAATTTCAAAACCGCAGGTAAGAATGAAATTAATTTTGTCAGTTATGTCCCTTTTAACGGCTTATAGTCTTCTGTGTTGATTAAGGTTTTTGTAAAGGTTCATTTCTCAAAAAACGTGAAATATGTTACCATCCATTTTGTTGTTCTATTATCCTATACCCAGAAAAGTGAATGCTTTGGGTAGCTTTCAATAGAATTATTATTACTTAATGTAAAAACCAAACTGATGTGCTTTTTTCACAGTATACGTACATTTGTTAAGAGCATGGTTTGGTTTCTATAACAATTCTTTACCCACCAGCATATTACTTCTAGAATATAACATCAATCTTGTTGTAAATCTACCTTCAACATTCTGATTACATTACATTAAACAATTGTTGCAGCGTTAAATACTGTATCTAAATCATACTGGCTTTCAAAAACTCCGTGTTTTGTAAGGAATAATCCAAAAGTAAACCAAACATGTGGGGTTACCTTGAACATTAAGCCATCGGCTTAGTCCACATCTAAGAGTTCAGAAGTTGTAATTGATTTCAGAAGTCTAGTAGAAGATATACTGAAATATAAACAGAGCACAATATGTTTTGCAGATGTGGAAGTCGTTAACAATTTTATGTTTTCTGCACCTATTTCAAGTTAATTACCACTTATTTGTACGTTTTTTTAAGAAAGATATGAAACTACACAATTTGAAAAAATGAGATGATTTTGATTTTGTTTTATATCAACAATTGATCACTTTCATTTCAGAATGAGTGCATTTTGTCTTATAGTATCAAATGATCTGTTGAAACAGTTAAACTATTCGCGAAGGCCATATTCAAATTTTTGTTGCAAAAATTCATAAATTTTATATAATCAAATTACTATTCTCTGCCTTTTTATAAGAGAAACCACTTTGGACGGCTACTTCTACTAGAAAAACATATATTTACACCAAATGTACATTCATTTATGTGCACGTCCTTCAAAAAAGCTGATAGGGGGTCTACACAATGAAGATGTGGTTTTGTCATTTATGTCTAAAACATAGTTTTGCCGTCGGTTCAACAACCTATTCTGTAATATAAAGTACGAAAAACAAGCCACAATAACACATTAATATGAACATTGTTCGTAACATCCGACAATCGTTTTGCTGGAATTCTGGCCCAAAGTCAACAATGAATACAGTTTTCTACTACAGGAGACCGATTATCTACAGAAATGTGTTTTGTTTTGTACTGTGTTTAACGTGGATTCAACTTTAAATTTACAAGCTAATGGGTCCTGTAAATATACTTATACGTGTATCTTTATTTCCGTATCTTAATGGGACATTTATGTTACCTTGAAATTTCTTTAAGTAGAAAATCGCAGATTATACGATAAGCTGATTTTATTAGTTTCCATTCTTGTTCTATGTTTGCAACATTTAACTGAGCGCTTCTCTGGTAGAATCTATGTAAGAAGGGTTAAGCCAGAACATACAAGTTTCAATGTTCTGGCGTTTGTTGATACGTTCAGCAGTAATTTACATTATTCACAAAAGTATAACACAACTTCTGACAAAAGACTAGTGTGATATGTTAAAAAATAATAACACACATGCTTTTTTCTGACCCTTGATAAAAGGCTAACAGTGTTATGTCATAATACGTCATAATACTATACTATACTATACTATACTATACTATACTATACTATACTATACTATACTATACTATACTATACTATACTATACTATACTATACTATACTATACTATACTATACTATACTATACTATACTATACTATACTATACCATACCATACCATACCATACCATACCATACCATACCATACCATACCATACCATACCATACCATACCATACCATACCATACCATACCATACCATACCATACCATACCATACCATACCATACCATACCATACCATACCATACCATACCATACCATACCATACCATACCATACCATACCATACCATACCATACCATACCATACCATACCATACCATACCATACCATACCATACCATACCATACTATACTATACTATACTATACTATACTATACTTGAATATTTTTGACTATACTTGACTATACTTGACTATACTTGACTATACCTGACTATAATATACTTGACTATACTTTACTATACTTGACTATACCTAACTACACTAAACTATACTTGACTATAATATACTCGACTATACTCGAATATACTCGACTATACTCGACTATACTTGACTATAGACTACTTGACTATACTTGGCTATACTTGACTGTACTTGACTATACTTGACTATACTATACTATACTATACCTGAATATACTTGATTGTACTATACTTGACTATACTATACTTGGCTATACTTGAGTGTACTTGACTGTACTGTACCATGTCATACCATACTAAACAAAACTATGCTAAACTATACTAATGGACAAGACCTGGTAGCGCAATCGGTAGAGCGTCGGCTCCAGGTACGAAAGGCCCCGGGTTCGATATGCCGCTATAATCATTTTGTCTGTTGTAGTTGCTTACAGTAAAGATACTTAATTTAAGGGCTAGTTGAGATTTTGCAACAACTGGAATGTGTCCAAATCAAAGTGCCCTTTTGATAGAATTCTTCTAAAGTTCATAGTACAAAAATACGTTTAAAGTTCATATGATTTTAATGAGTTAATACACTTTGGCACCATCCTTTCTGGAGATGACAAAAAGCTGTGTGAACCGATTCTAACATACCTGTCTGCCCTTTTTAGGACTGATCTTCCCAAAGCAGTAACTGTTGAGTCTTCTCTATTGTTGGCGTCCGCGCTGGAGAACGGCGCCCTTTATGCAATGATTTTAAAATTTGTCGCTGAGCTGTTGTTGTAGTTATCATGTCACTCTTCGGACGTATCCGTACGAGTCTATTTTCGTAGAAAAAGCCGAGTTGTTTTAAGTGATTATTAGGAGAAAGTTACCATTTCCACTTCGCATCACGTATATAAGGTACCAAATTAACAACTTCTAATCGCGTGGGTTGATAATGATGATGATGATAATAATAATAATAATAATAATAATAATAATAATAATAATAATAATAATAATAATAATAATAATGATGATGATGATGATAATAATAATAATAATAATAATAATAATAATAATAATAATAATAATAATAATAATAATAATAATAATAATAATAATAATAATAAATAATAATAATAATAATCGTTAGCAGTGCTGTTATAAGGTTTTAAAATTCTTTGCTATTGTTTGTTTAATTTTTATTGCATGAATTCCATAAAGCGTTTGGTTACAGTTTTAATGAAAATGTTTAAGACATTTGACAGTATGCAATAAGTTGAGAAAGTCGACTGTTCAAGCATATTTTCGACTCACGTCAAGCCATATTCCTTATTGTTGCAATGCATTAGGTAATGTACATTATACTTTGAAACTAAAGCTCTTTGATACTTTGAATCGATGCTTTTCCTTTTGTGTAATGTCTCGTCTCACTGTTGTTGCACTTATACATTTATCTAGCAAGTTAACACGTTGTCCGAGGTTTTTGTGTGCAAAAACAAACACAAAATACACTAATTTCCGGTACATGCGAAAAATAATCCGAAAGTAATCAAGAGACCGTTAATAAGGTAGATAAGACTCGGCCCTAGACTTTTAACCGCAATAGCCATGGCTTTTGAGATAACTGTTTACGCTAAAACAAGACGAGAATTCTTATCAACTAACATTAGTCTCATAGTCCCACAAAAATTACTAGTCTTGGTTGACTGGTGATATGGGGATTTCATAATCCGGATATAGAGTAATGCTTAAAACCACTTACCAAACACAAGTTGAGGGTTCACGTGGTGAAAAAAACTACTGTATTTAACTTGCCTGGGTAGAATTGTGTGGACACACATTCAACAGCCAATATTTGTCGAATTAATTCAAGTAGTTTAGTAGAATTGCTTTTACACGTGTAGTTCGAAAATGAACGGAATTTGATTTTTTTAAAAGTAAATAAATGAGAATTGATTATGAAGGTTGTAGATAAATTAAAACACAGATTTCATTAAATTCGACGTTAAGCTTGTTAGACTACGTGACAGATTGATATTTCGGATAATGAAATGATATCAGCCTATATCCTTTTGTGAAGCATATATGCATATCAACTTCTTCCATTGGAAAAACATAAGATTGATTACTTTTCACGTCATGGGAAGTGAATATAGAGAATACCAGGTTAGTGTTGATATAGATAAATGTTATCATGCGAGGCTAAGAAAATCAGAAAGCACGAGGCTTGCCGAGTGCTTTCTGATTTTCGGGCTGAGCATGATAACATTTATCTATATCAACACTAACCTGGTATTCTTTTTATCCCACCATCAACAGCTTTTCAAAGGTAAACATTTAAATTTACCGCTACTGCTCCTCCGTTACATAATCTGACATTCCAATACAATACACGAAATTCATGCGCGAGCAATAGAGTAATTCGGCTATAAGAAATAGTTCTATTTAACAATAAAAAAATAAAACAATAAACATGTTATTTCTTTTATTTTATTTGCGCTATACACAAGGTTGTAATTTTATTGATTACGATAACTGAAAATAATGGTTGGAAAAGAAGAACAACAAAAATCACACCCTCGTGTAAAGTTATACATGTAGTGTGTACTGTCAAGGCCGTGTAGCATTAAAGTTGAGCTACGCACTTGGCATTTAAGGAACGCGAATTACATTCGAGGTTTGTGTGTGTGTTTGTGGCTGTAACAAACAGTAGCTCATGGATTTTAATTGTTGATGACATTGAAATTATGAACATTGAATATAGCGCTTTCGAATTTCGAAGATAGTTGTGTTTTTGACAGGATGACTTGCGAAATTTGAAGAAATGTGGGGAGTGGAGGTGGTGGATTAGTGTTCATGTTTACGTCTAGAAACTGATTTTTAGCACATTTGTCCAGATCTGTGCAGTCAGCTGTATTTGGTTCGACTAAAGATCGAGCTCTATCTAAACCATTTGAATGTTCATCATGTAACGACATTTGATCATCAGGGTCTGCCTTAAGATTAGGCAGATGATTGCAATCTGAGACAGTCACCACAGATTCAAGATCAATTTCATTCTCAAAAATGTTCGGATTAAAGCCAGATTTTGCCTCGAAATCCTCGTAGCTCATTTCTTCAACACTGCTTCGGAAGTTAGGCTTTTACACGATTCTTCATCACATTCTTTAAACTCACACTAAATAACATCAAAACAACGGGGACTCGCATGAACTGACATTTCGAGTGTTGTTTTTGTTTTTTGCAGACTACAAATTCGTACTTTTATTGATTTTATTACTATTACTAAACAATTTTAATCATGTTTTTGTAATACATGTTTCATTTTTTCTGATAGATTTTTTTTTTCAAATTTTCTATATCATTGTTAAATAAAACTTAGGAAAGTGGCGAGGAACTGTCCGGTTAGCTCAGTCGGTAAAGACGCTGCCACTTAAGTTTTCAATCCCGCAGGTCAGAGATCGAAACCGCTCTCATCCTCTTTTTTTTAATAGCCTCTTTTGCTCTATTTCGTCAATATTTATATTATGGACATTTATGGGGTGACCACAAGCATAATTACGGGATAAATGAGTTTCGTTCTCGTAAACACTCCTGATCGTTTCGTCAAAAAAGTAGTCCGGCTTAGAGCAGGTGCGCGAATATCGGTTGATAAAGCTCATCTTTATCACACGGGTTATATCAACCGATATTTACAGAGATGGTGGGATAAATTGTAATGCAGCACAGACTCTAAAACATTTCTCAATAGATTTGCAACAGTTTTACAATGTTTTGTTAACGCAATAGGCAGAGTGTGGGATTCTGTTGCAAAAATACTTAATATAATGTAATACAATTTACACTTGAGCAGACAAACGTAATAAAATATTTATTCAATTATACATACTTTGTGTCTCTGTAAATAGTTTTATTTTTCAAACAACCTTTGTTATTTTTCCAATTCCAAGATATTGATTTCAATTGAAGACCCTACAAAAAAGCTGGAATTTCGCAATAGAACAGATGTACTGACCGGACCTGATAGCGCAATTGGTAGAGCGTCGGCTCCAAGTTCGATCCCGGGCCGTGACAAAGCAAAGGCGTAAAAAAGTGATAGTGGTATAGTTCGCTTGCTAACGCACAAGCAAATATAATGGTAGTTCCACGACTGGTTGACCCGGTGTCAGGATAATGTGACTGGTTGTGGTATCGTGCCAGGTGTTCACGGCATGCTATACGTTGTAAAGACAGCACTAAATCTGCTTCAAGTGGACACAGTCGCCAGATATCTGAAATACTGTTGGTGGGACGATAAACCCAATAAACAGAAGTACTGCAAACTATAAAAACTATCAATATACTTGCAATTGCTGAAATGGTGGTTTTTTAAAGGATGTGTTGATGCATTGCAATTTCAACAATGTAAAAACACCATTCTACAATTTAAATACTTATTTTCTGTATATTCTAACACTAAGAAGAACACATTCTACAACGATAAAGCGACACTTCCGAAAATAACAAATGTTTCAATTTTATTGCAGTCGTCAGTATCATATGGATCAATATACCAGCCTGAATCAGGAACGACATAACTAATGTTTTGGTTTTCGTTAAGTTTGGATGTCTTTGAGACATTTCCACTATAGTTGTTATGTATTGTCCTATGTTATTGCATACTGTCAGTACTTAAAGTTAAATTTAAAAATTAAATTCCGGTCGTTTTGTTCGCTTTCAGAAAAAAAGTGTAAATGCTCGTTATGCAGCAGTCATTAACTGTTGACGCAGCATGTTGATTTATGGAAGCAAACAAATGGTTCCGCCAGTAAATAATTGACTAGCCATGTACTCATTAATGTTATTATCAAATGTGCCACAGGTGCATAAATCAAGCCTGGCAACGGTCATTAATAACATTCCGTTTTCAGCAGACACAAGCCAATCCCTACTCGCTCAGTCAATTATAAAATTCAACTGTTATTCGTAAGATGGGAGAATGATGTTTGTTTGTTTATTTATTGGGTTTATCGTCCCAACAACAGTATTTCAGTTATCTGGAGATGGTGTCCACTTGAAGCAGATATAGTGCTGCCTCCACTGGGTATAGCATGCCGTGAACACCTGGCATGATATCACACCCAGTCACATTATCCTGACACCGGGCCAACCAGTCGTGGAACTATATTTGCTTGAGCGTTAGCAAGGGAGCTTTACTTCTACTATTTTTAGCGACTCTCTATGTCGCGGCCCGGGATCGAACCCGGGGCCTGAGAATGATGTTTGTAGAATTAACAGCATGGAATGTTTTTAAAGTAGCGACACCCCATGAATGTTAAAAGTAATGCCTGTCTGATAGTGGTCAATATCAGAAGTTTTCAAACTTTACACAATGACATGGTCATCGTTTTGTTTGTGTGTGTAAACAAAAAAGGTAATCATAAATCCTAATCCTAAATAGAATTATCTTAGTTGTTTGTAAGTCACTAAAACCATATCAACCTGTTGGTAAAATTAATGCGAATTATTTCCACAACAGAAGTTTTTGTAGTTGTTGTTTCCTTGTAGTTTTTTTTGTTTGTTTTATTCCTTTTTGGACACATCTATTTTTTATTTCATCATCATCATCATCATCATCATCATCATCACCATCATCATCATCAATATTTCTATCATTATTGTTTTATTATTATTATTATTATTATTATTATTATTATTATTATTATTATTATTATTATTATTATAATCTTTGGAAATTCTTATTTACTTTTCTTTATTATATGCCAAATGCGTTTGTCTTTAGGGCTTTCTACCTCAGACCAGACTCTTCAGAAAATGCATTGTTACATTTCTAAAAAGAAAAAAAAATGTAATGTTTTTGCCAACTGCAGCATATTTTCTATGATTATTTGCTATTTGATCGTTGTTAAATTTGCGAATCATTAAACACATTTTTTTCACTTCTGTTCACACGATACACTTTAAAATCACCAGATACCATTGATCTAATTGTCAGCTGTAACAACTAAAGATACCAGTTGCTTATTATATTAAATAAGGCACTTTTTTTCTGCATTTCATTACAATGTCAGGATTTATCACATGTATATATGCACGACCTTGCCTTTTTGATATTTTTGATTGTCTGTGCATGTTTTTGGATTAATTTATGTATAACCTTCACAACTGGAGGAAATATAGATATATACATGTTGAGGAGTCTAAGGCATGTACGGAAACTAACAGACACCCTCTTATCACGCTACAGACCATGCTATCGTTAACATCAATCTCTAGAAGCTTAACTATTGTCGTAAACGTTTAAAGAACTTATCTAACTCGTTAACGGTCAATTAATAAACATTAAACTAATTTATCTTCCTCATTAGCGTTTTTAATAAGGTAATACTCTCCTGAAAGAAACTAATGCTAGTGTGTTTTTCTCATGCAAAGATCAGATTGATGTCATTAACTTAGAGTATTTCTCACTATCCATTGTATCTGTTTTAACTCCCGATGCAGGTTTTTACTGTTAGTTGTTTCACTTTGACGAAATATTGTTATTTACACTGTTTGTTTGATAGAAAAACCTCCAGGAAGTGCGAGGTTGGAGCGCTCCACAAATCAGGTTTAAGCACCCCAGTCGGCCCTTTTGCCGATTGACCGTTCCAAGGCGATAACTGATAGTTTTCCTTTATGTGTGTTATGTCTCGCCTCTGTGTTTTTGTCACATTTGCATTTACCTTGTTGGCCTTTGTCTACTGGTAGATGAAATTTAATTATCTGTGGAAATTTTGATAGGACCTTTTCTTATTTACCTATTGTACTTTTCGTGCGTTATGTCTCGTCTCTGTGTTTTGTCACGTTAACATTTACTTTGTATGCATTTATCTAGAGGAAGTTCTGATATATGTGGTAATGCTTGTAGACCTGTTCTTATTTTCCAAGTTGTTGTATATGCAGCTTTTTTGTAAGAATTCTTGGCAATGTTATTGATATCTAGAACCATGCTTTGCAGAATAAAACAAACGAACGGACTGAGGTTCTTAAACCTGGTTTGTGGGGCGCTCCTCTCTATCAAACAAACAGTGTAAAAATATTCCATCAACGTGAGACAAATAATAGTAAGCACCTGCATCGTAAATTAAAACTGACAACAACAAATATAAAAAATGCTAAATTCAACATTTTATTATACTTTTTATTTTCACATATGTTTTATTTGAAAAATTAAGGTTACAGAATACGTGCACGTGCTTTATAAAAATATACCTGTCAGAATAAGTTCTATTCGTTGATTTTAAAGTAAGAAATTTATTTGTTAATTCTGTCAATGGCTGTTTGATTCATCTACTAGCTGATAATTGTACCAGTAAACCAAGGAACCAAACTGTATGCGACTACATTTTCTTTCCCTACGTCATCATTTGCTCGGAGCGACTCTGTAGAGTTGAATGCAAGGAACAAAGTTAGAAACCGACTGTCAACAAAGGGAATAATCACCAGATAATTGTTATATTTCAACATCTGCAGCTTTGTTAATGTACCATGAATGTACAATTTTCTTGCAAAAATGATATGGAATTTAAAGTTTTCTTTATGTTTTTTGACCGTTTTTAAATGACGTTTTCACGAAACAGTAAAGAAAGAAACGCGTTTTCCACAGCTCATCTTTAAGTGTAATCCGTCTTTGACTTTAATCTTACTTAGTATAAATGTTTTCTCTGAGATTCAAATATGATATATTCTGTTATGCACCAATCGATTTCAGCGGATGATTGAAGTACATTTTCCAAATTAAGCTGCATGCAATTTATGTGATAATGTATTTGCAGACTACCACGGAAAAAACTTCCTAATTACTTAAAGTCCCGAAATATTTTTATTACATTGGCATCCGACCCAGGTCCTTCACCTTGTGTTGATTTTTATCTCCACTAAAACATCATGATTTACGTTACGTTACTGCCTGTTCCGTTGTTAATAAACAGCTTATTTTCAGGGCTACAAAATGTGTGTATTTTGTTCGATATTAACATTTTTATAATTTGTAGTAAAAGTAATAATTGCATTTGTTCAACAACTACAAAAAGCAGAAAAATAACTATGTTGCCACCATTCATGCTAAATAATAATTAGTATATATATTTTTATTTTACGTTATAAACGACTAAACAGTTTTTTTTATCTTATATATTATAGAATATATTTAAACAATAATTTTTACACAGTGTCAACTTTAAACCCACACTGGTTAAGATAGCCATCAATTTAATCAGCTATGCGAAGATATTGGAGATACATATCAATAAAACAACAACTCCTCTCTTACTTAAATTAAAGTCGTAATCAACAATATCGACAATACTCACTTAATCGTCTGTAGAGCTTAGAGTGAAGCAAAGTGACATTTGCAAGAAACCTACAAGCAACAGAGACATTTAAAATATTTCCTCTATATATGTTTGTCTCTGTGCTATTGTAAATTTTTCACTGAAGAATGCATATACCTTTGTTTAGTTATAGTTTGTTTGTTTGTTTGTTAATTGAGTTTATCGTCCCACCAACAGTATTTCAGTTATCTGGAGACGGTGTCCACATGAAGCAGATATAGTGCTGCCTTCACTGTGTATAGCTTGCCGTGAACACCTGGCATGATAGTACACCCAGACACATTATCCTGACACCGGGCCAACCAGTCGTGGAGCTACCCTTATATTTGCCTGAGCGTTAGCAAGGGAGCTATACTACTACCATTTTAACGACTTTGGTATGTCGCGGCCCGGAGTCGAACCCGGGGCCTCCCGTACCTGGAGCCGACGCTCTACCGATTGCGCTACCAGGTCCGGTCTAGTTATAGTTCAAATTTTAATTTTATTTTAATGTAGTAATCGTTATAGGACCTTTTCATAACTTTAATAACTTTTGAACCAAAATTTGCTTTAACGATCTAGTAACGGCATAACACTGCCATTATTTTTTTTTGTCAATAATTAACGCCACACAATGTTATGAGTATTATCTGCACGGCGCAACAGCATTCCATAAAAGGTTGTACTTGTACATGTATCTTACTGATAGCAACGCCAACAACAATTCGCAATAACAACCACCAGAGTCATGGCTAGGAGAAGTCTGCATCAGTATCGTTAATCTGTTGTATCAATTAACGGATCGTTAATAAAAACGGTCTGAGGTTTTTACGTTAACATTAAAGGAAATAATTTTGTTAATATTTGCGTTTGCACTGACGACTATTTGTGCATTAAAAGATGACTATTACGAAGATGAACTTGAAGAAAATATCGAAGAGATCCTGTCAATCAAAAAGAAGTAGTTGATAGTTAAGATGAAAATAAAGATCAGCAATAAAATGCACGTTACCAAGATATGTATCAGTATGCCCTTATTTTTCAAACAAGATTTAATTTTGTATAAACCAAAAATTGTAAAAGTATGTTGCAGAAAATGTAGCAAACATCTATTATATATTAATAATCTTTCCCAAAAGTGCTACTTTTTACCATTGCTACTGGAGTCTTTGTTAAGGGTCTATGCAAAACCAACGCATAAGAATACTTACTGTTTGGCATTAATAAAGCTGCCAAAACATTGAATACTACTACCCTGTTAAAATCGTGTAAACAGGAAGGAAAGAAGAAAGCAAAAGCTCTGGCAATAGCTGATCTGTTTGTTCTGTTCAGATAGCTCTAAAAGCAGTAATGATTCCTAGACGCAACATAGGCTTGGCATGGCAATATTAATTGAGGGATTTTTTACTTAGAAAGAATTTCATTATTAATACTGTTTAAATGGACAGGTTTTTAAAATGTTCATAGAAAGGCAGGCGTCATCATAATAACATTGAACTTTCTCCATCAACAACTTATATAAAAAGTATTGATTATAAACATTGATAAGTATTGCTATTAAAGTTGAGTAATTATGCTGTTTTTATTACGCGTCTGCGTAAGGTACATGTATTAACATCTAACAGCATTTCCTAGCACTGTCAATGTCTGCCATGATTAATATAATGCAGACGGTAGTATAAGAGGCATGGTGTCGGCTGGTTGATGTATCGTCTTTCCCGGGAATATCACTCCGTCTTCTGCAACTGGATCGCGTTATACTGTGTCTCGCATTTCAATCAGCATATAAGCTGTGTACATGTACATAGACATGATCTCGTTTCTATATTAGGATTTGCTTAACTAGCATTTTTGTTACATTGCACACATTTATGGTCATGTTTGCGACGTCCAGCTATTAATTACTGAAGAAAACTCCCGTACTTACCTCTGGATAGAATTAGCGGCTCACCGCAGGTACGTAGGACAACCGTCTCACCCCTGATGGAACTCGAAGCCACGCCCTGAGGGGCTGAGTAGTTACAAGTCGGCTAATTCTAGACTTACATTTTTCTTGAAAGATGATAAACGGAAGAATAATGATGATTGGTTTAATTCCATTTTATTTACCTAAAATATAGAATAGTTCTCACCAATATGGATATATCTATACAACACATCTACAAGTGTTATTACGGTTTCGGCATATTCGGTATAATCGTTGGATACTTAATGCTAAAATCTTGAACGTTTAATTCATAAAAATGAATAAATATGAAATAATTTTTATAATGATGTCTTGTAAGTTATCTCCTCGAATCAACCGATTGCCGAGATCATACGGTTTTTGTTTCACATAACTCTTTTACAATGCTATGCTGTGCATGTTTACTTGTAAACCACCTCACCATTTTGACATGGGCAGAATATACTGAAATTAAGTACACAAGTCTTGTCCTCTTCATCTCAGTATATCGTTTCAATTGATATGTTTCTACTAGAATCAGTAACTGTTGCTTAATACTCTTCCCTTGTCGAGCTACAGTTAATTCCAATCCTAGACAGGGTATTATATAAGTTGTAAACACCTTCATACAAGGGTATCTTTCTGAAATGCAATAAAGTCGGAATGTTCCATTTGAGTTTGCTCCAAGCACTACGCAAGAAACAACGTAAGTGTAAAGCTTGTACTTGACAGTATTTCCACTGACAAGAACATTGTTTAAACAGGTATTTTTTTTATTGATTATTGTTTCGTTGGTGTGTTATTAATGTCAGCGACACTCATACGTTACTTACAAAAATTACATAAACGAATGATTCAGTTGCGAACATTCAACATACAGTAATGATGCATGTTCATTTCAATTTCTCTAACACTAATTTATCTAGATTATTTTGTATAAAAGGCTACTCTGAGGAAATATTATTTGCCAAGTGTATCGACAAAAACAAACTTTTTTGCCATACATTAAATCTTTTTTTCTGATTTGCACTTTCAATACACTAAATAAAATGTTTTCCTTTAATACTTGATATCAAGTATGTTGTAAGTTTCCTTGACTCATAAAACTAATAAAAAACATATGTAAGCTCTTAATACACTTGGATACACTAAAAAGATAAAAGTAGACTGGCTAATACAGGAATATTATAAAGCGGAAGTAAAAACGATAATAATTACTGCTACTTTGAACAAAATATGTAGGTAGATATCATGCAGAGGGCATAAACGTTGTTTTTATTTTCTCTCAATCCCATTTTTTGCTGAAATATTATAATGTTCAGCTAAACATTCTGTTTAGGAATACCGCCAACAAATCGGTCCATATGTAAATATGTACTGCAGTGCAATATACATCAAGGCTGCTTTTTTAGATAATGCTAAATAGTAATTATAGCCACGTACAGACTCTTGCAATCGATATTAAATGAGTGTGGTGTGGAATGTTGTGTGAACCTTAGTGAAAATTATTTAAACATCCGGGCAAGAAATAGTGTTATAACCAAGAGAAATATTGTTCGTTAACGACAGTTAATTGACTTTCGATCCTATTATACTCTAGTGAACTTTTTTAGGACATTGCGTAATGCCTGCGCATATTCACTCCAGTTGTTAACGAACAGAAACTTTATATAAATAAATACATAATTTGCCAAATACTGGTAGAAGGCCTTTACAACACTAATTATTATACTTTATATTTTATATACACGTTTTACATTTAATATTTATAGGTTTGCAAGCTGATACATTGACTATTCAAACAGAAGAGATCATCTCCACGTAAAATATTTGGAATCCTGTTTGATAAAACTATAATAAGTTTCTGTTTATGACCGTGCCGTAGATAAAGGGAAATGATTTTGGCATCTTTCCTTGTTCAATAATAAATCATGTTTTATCTAGCATCTTTAAGCCGCGGGTTAAATGTATCAGAATTTAGTATTTTCTTCATCACCACCAAAACCAAGTTTGATCGGACCTTATCGAAGCAAGTTCTCATCAGTTGGGAACAGTTAATCCATACCAGTACTATCCATCCAGTCTTGTGATTGTTGTTGAAATATTTAAGTTGTAAACTTTCGTTTTTACGCCTGTAGTTTTTTGTAGTTTATTGTTTAGTTTTATCATCAATATGCCTTATTACATTGGGGATTTGGCGAGTTACGTTTCTTCAAGTTGAACGTCCAAGCATAGACAATACAAGTGGCTGTGTTTACTGAAAAAAAAATACCAATGCCTAAAATATGTTTATTTATTCATAATAACATGCTAACATTTTCGACAAGCACCGAATTGGAATACTCAACACGACTGTTTAACAAAAACTATGCCAACTTTTTTTTATTGTGATTGTCATAATGGTGTATGCCACTGAAGTTATTACATAAAAACCCAAAATGGTCGTAAATATTGCATATACAAAGACATATATTAAACCAAAATTGCTTGGGACTGATCATTTTATAATAAGATAGTTAGGCTATAATAAGTTATGACGTTGTTTTCTTAAAAGTCTTCCACGTGAGACAATGTCTCTGAACGGCACAATTATACCTTCCATTCAGCTTTTACACGAAGTCGATGCTGATTTAAATCGATTCTTGGCTCTGGTGACTTACGATTGTAATATTACAAGATAAGAGCATTCTTCCTTTTGCAAGTTTTTTTAGTGTATACTGCGTCTGTTATTGCGTCTGTAAATCATATATCAGGAATTTTTAGTGCATGTCAGAGTATTATGAAATCATTACAGACAAAAATACCAATATGTATAACTACATTAAGTTGAAGTAAATCATGAAAGCTTTTTTTTTGTTCAACATCGGAAACATTTTTTCATCAAGACACCAAGCCTTAAATTATATTTTATAGGTTTAAATAAATGAAGAATAGATAGATAGACTTTTCTTTTAGAAAAGTATATAGCATAACAAGAATATACAATACAACACAAAATTTAACATTTGAAAACTACTGCAATTTTTAACATTTTATGCCTCGACATGCATCGATCACCAAGGATAGCAAAAGAATGTTATATGTAAAAAGATATAGCAAGTTCTTATAAATATAGTTGTTTTAAAATATTCATTATTACAGGTAGTGTCAAGACTTTCATCATAATTGTTATTAAGGTATAATAAATACCAAAAGAATAGGGCAAGGTGTTCTGAATATAAAACATATACTCATATTTTACTAAGCATAAGACAAATATAAACACTCTAAAAGACAAAAAGTACAAAGAAAACAACAAAACTGTTGTAGCACACATAGATATTTGTGGAATGCATTCCTTACACCTTCAATAATACGACAGGCTGTTGAGTTTTGGCACAATAAAGTATTTACAGGCTACGAGGGCAAAACCATTTCCCATAACATGTAATTTCCGTTTTAACTCTGCTTGTATTGGCATACCATGAACATTTCTGGATTAATTATAATGTCGGTATTTACTTCCTGGATTTTGTCTCGACACAGTCTATTTTAACGTTAGGACATGACTTGTGTTTTTGGCTGCACGCATTCGGGGGTAATTTGTCATATGTGGTACCATATATAATTTTTCTGGGTGATATAGTCGTCCTAACTACATTTACTGTATAAACGATAGGAAACTGAAATAATAAAAAAGTATTGACAATAACGCTGCTAATAACAACATGATATTTACTTTTACCAAAATCCCCCACCAACAACTAACATGTAAATAATGCTATTACAGCCCAAGAATCTAGTCACATATTATGCATAAAATGACATTACAATATCGACATTTCCGCAAGGGTAGCAACTAAAATATATATTATTCCAATGTAATACTCGTCGTTGTAGATATTTTTAAATAAGTACAACCACTCTTATAATGGCGCCGAGTAATACATATCAGCAACTAAGGCAAGAACAGACGCTTTAAAATCAGTTATAGAGATTTTATCCAACAGAGGTAATGTTACAGAAATGTTGAAAAACTACTAGGTATTTGAGATAAAATTCGACTTTCTGCAATCTCGTGTAATAACTAACTGCACTTACTGTAAACCTTGTTTATGTTGTTTATGTTGCAATACAATACAACAAGGACAGCTCTTGTTAATGGAATTAGTTTTTTATAGCCGAAAGATATTCAAGTATTTGTTTTCTACTTGTTTATAGGTGATGCATGCAATTCCCCAGTCAGCTATGTTCATGGACGGCAGTATTGTGATTTAAAGGTTTGGTAAAACATGAGCATTACGAGATTTTCAATTAACTAATTAAGTAACATGTTAACATAAAATTGTACACTAACGTGGTCCAGAGACGACTATACACTGTAATTTATCGATCGTGATATAATGGATATGGCGATGGGCTCGGAGGGTACTAGACTCAAGCTCCCATACCTGACGCGAGACGTTTGAAACGTAGTACTTTAAAATTGGTATTTACTTTCCATGGCTCTTGAAAGTTGAATTATAACCTTAGCTCAAAATCCTTCAGCAACAACAAAGTAAACGGAAACTTAAATAAAAAAAAAAAAGATATAAAACACCATTTTTCTATCAAAAACTAAATTCAAATAAAAATCCGCTTAAAAGAAAGACTTGAACAATTCAAATTTAACATAATGTGCAAGTTCAAATAGGAATATGTTAAAAGAAAATGAATTTAACAAAAGAGAACGTGCAAACAACAGCTGCGTTAATTTAATCCATAAATACTTGAGAAAGTCATGCTGCAGTTACTGTGATAAGTCTTTGATAACTTGAAAGTGTCTGGCCCAGCGAGAATATGTTCCTGGCCAGATCAAAGCAATACCTACATGTTTGAGGTTGAAGCAAAGGAGTATGTGCTACGTATATAATTAGAAGCTGTTAATGGATTCCAAAATAACATTAATGAAAAATAGTACACCCTCTTGATGAACCATTGCTATATGAAAGGACGTATTTTACAAATCAGTTGTAGAGTTTAACAATTCACAAAACTTTAGTCGACTATTTGATATGCCCTACACAGGTTAAGCAGCCTGGGCAGTCTCCACAGGGGTTTATGTGAAATTGCACAGTAGGAATAACTCTGGGATATTGTCTTCCTTTATTATTTGACATGTCATTAGAAGCTGAATCCTCGGGGCAGTATATACTTCATTTTGTATCGCTGGCTTTGGTGTTTCTGGCCCTTTTTATTGTTTTGTCTTCTTAAATTTGATAATTAACTTTGTGGCATACAATTCTATGTTTCGATCTTTATAACGTCATCGTTTTCTTATCGTAAAACACTTAAGTTGTCTAAGCGTTAAATATGTATACATATTGGACACATTCTACATAGTTAGTTGTATTTATTATTATGTTGCTTGTTTTGCTCGTATATTGTGTTTTTGTTTAACTGTCCTTGGTGGTTTTCCTTTATTGATACTATTGGTCTATGAGAAAATACTTTATGAAGTCTTGGATTGGAGACTCCCGTAAACCAGGTTAAAGCTGGATAAGTAGTTCCTCTTTCAGACTTACCAACCAGGACGGTAGCTTTTGATTTTCGTTTCATGTTCAATATCCCGTATTTGTTTTATTGTTACTTTTATAATAACATTTGTGTGTGCCAAAGTCATTTGATTGTTCAAATTTAATATATGCGGTAATTTTAAAAGGACCTGATTTGGTGACGCAATCGGTAGAGCGTCGGCTTCAGGTACGGGAGGCCCCGGGTTCAATCCAGGGCCGCGACATAACAATGTCGTTAAAATTGTAGTGGTATAGCTCACTTGCAAATGCTCAGGCAAATATAAGGGTACTTCCACGACTGGTTGGATCAGTGTCAGGATAATGTGACTGGGTGTGGTATCATGTCAGGTGTTCACGGCATGCTATGCACAGTGAATACATCATTATATCTGCTTCAAGTAGAAGCCGTCTCCAGGTAACTGAAATATTGTTGGTGGGACGATAAACCAAAAATACAAACAATTTTAAAGGACCTTCTCAGCTTAAAATTTGCAGGTGACCTGTTTGAAGTTTTTGCAAATAAACGAATTTATATAACTTAATTTAGGTAGTTGATTTATTATTTGATTGATCCTGCCTGAGGCTAAGGCTCAAGCAAATATATGAAGACACTTAATTAATAACATTAATATTATATGGTGTTATTTAAAGCTATTAGATTTATTATTTGACCAATCTTTTAAGCCATGGAAATCATATGCAAGTACCCAATTTTATCGAAGATGAAATCTTTTCTTTCTCGCTTAATTATGCAATTTTGCCTACCATTGCTGCGCCTAAGGTATCTTCTGACATTGCATTTACTGAAACGGAAGTATATACATCTACTCGTCATTCCTGGAAAGAGATATTGCGTGTACAGAAAGTGTGGAAGAAGATTAAACGCGTCAAATGAGTCAAGGCAAGCTTAAATATTTTTACAGTAATATTGTAAACTGTTTCAACTAGAATATTTCAGGTGATCATATTGTATAATAAACAATGCCGCGCTTAAGGATCTCTTAGTGACTAGTGGAAAGGGTCGAAACGTGGAGAGAGCTGTTATAAGAACGAGGTACAACTGACTATGCATTAAATACTAGACTGAGATATTTGCGATATCCCGCACAGGGTCTCACTGCCTATTGCGGTTCTTCACTGAGCTGTGGATGACAGAGGGAAATCGTTTCATCTAAGCACCTCAGTCCACAATAACCTCACGCGTGCCGAAAAGAATAGCTTACTCGTCTTATTTAGATCAGAGGGGTGTAGTGTTGACGAAATAATAACTGACAGTTAATGTTAGTGTCAGTGTATTTTGGTCGCAGCCGGTTTCATTTTTTGAGCACTTATTTTAAACCAAAGTTAAAGTTGAAATGCAATTTTTTAGAAATACCGAATCTTTAATAAAATAGTTTATATTATCGAAAGTTAGTGACTATGTGGTAACTTTTGTCCCAATATAGTATCTGTATATTTGGAATCGGTATTTTTGCAGCTGAAGACTTGCCTACTTTCTAATGCATTGTTATTTTTTTGTACCACGGAATAATTTTGACCATTATTTGCACATTCAATTCGCTTACAGGATTCAACTTACACCATAAAATCAGCGCTTTTAGCGCTTTGATTTTCTATTTTACTTTTCGAAGTTCGTGTTCCCGACTTTATATTTACTATAACATTACGAAACGCTTTCTACCTGAATCGAAATAAGATGGTTTGCTTAATGTAGTCTTTCACTGAAAAGTGGTAGCAAAATTAGCTAATTTCTTGATACATTTGATATTTCAACGTAATTATAACAGTTGATTATTTGCTGTTTTTGAGGCGCAAGGTGGGCATTTACAGTTTTGGTATCTCATAATTACAGAAATAATTTAAATGGCCTTGCTTGCATCGCGAATGTTTGGTTATCATTACCCAAAAGTCTTAAGGCCATTCTTGTATGGCGGTCACCTAAACCGGCTATTGTGTTTACATTACTATGTGCTATGTTTTTATGCGAAGAATAAGATATTTTTTAAAAATAGAATCTTTAGTATGCCTCCAAAATGGCAATTGCGTTTTGATCTTTGTGTAGCGAAAATTCACATAATTATTGTTGTCATGTATCTACAAACTATATTCATATACAGGGTGTATCAATTTATACACACACTAAAAATTATTCAGGGTGACTGGTCTTATAATGAATATTATGGGAAATATTATGTGAAGATGAACGGCAGCCTCCGCTTGGAAATAATGCAAACCTATGTTTAATATATAGCTGAGGAACTGAGAATTGGTAATCGAAATCATTCCTTAATAGACTGCGCACTCAGAGTAAGAAAAAGCCAATGCTAGCTAAAATTCTTTTTGTGTTTTTTTCTAATTGAAACACTGTCAGAATCTACAATTACTTTCGCTACAAACATTAATGTACCTACACGCCATCAAAAGACTATTCAGTTATAAAAATAACTAATAGACTATAAGTGTATCAAATATGAGAGCAATTACATCAAATACAACTACATATAACCTTATCTACTACAATGAATAACTGATCTGAAATTTTTGTTGCATACTTTTTTTTTCTTAACCATACTTTCTTCCAGAAAGACAGAAAACAGCGTTTTTACCACTCGATTCGTTAGTGGCAATGTCATATCAATTTACGAAATGTTAAATGGAAAATACAGACGTACTGGTAATTCTTTTCTCATTGGCATTTCTTCGGTCTACATTGAGGAAGGTAAGGTTTCGTGTGGTTTGTTTTTGAAGCCTTGCAACGCCACTCAACGCACTGATAATTGCACCAACAAACAATTTGTCGGAGTTTCCACAATAACACTCTTCTAAGGATTTCCAGTTTTTTCGAATGAGTTTATAAGTGAATTCAGTGGATTTTGCTAATCATGCATAATATAGAAAAAACTTAAGTGTAGAAGAATCCCATTAAAAATAACATAAGACATTAGACGGATGTCTGAGTAGAAACACTGGCAGTCTGGTGGTAAGATCTCTCAGAATTTAATGATCTTTCTGATCGTGACTCTAACCTAGACAGTGAACTGCTTAACGAGGGTCGCCCACGACTGGGAAGGTGGCTCTAGATTCGTTTAAGCAAATCAGCACTATGTGCCTCGTTTTGTTTCCAGCAACGCCTACGTTCAGGAAGACCATTTATGGTAGGGCAGCCAGGCGTAGAACATTTTCTGTACCAATGTTTTGTGATGACTGGTCTGGAGTCGGCTAGATGGTCTCGCATGTTCCAGGCCAGTACAAAGACAAACACTTATAAACCAAATGGCTTTCGATGTGATGTTTAGTTGTTTACACAAGGTCCACCAGTTTCTTATTAGAAGATGGTCATGCTGTTGTTTGGAAAAAGAAGTAGCCCAGCGGATGACAGTTTATAAGACAATACAACACATGATTGAAGAAATCATCGTAAAGAGACTAGATAGAGTTTGTGAAATTTGCATTATTTTACATTTCTTTACAATGGAAAAATGTGGCAAATCACAATGAATAATGAACTAAAATATAACATATGACCAGTTGATTTGTTGTTCTTAAAAACTGGTTGTCTCTAAGTTGGTAAAAATAAATGCTTCTCGACTTGTTTTTTACTTCTTAATTTATTTAACTTATCGACTTTGCATATCATTGAAACACGCAACAAATATACGACATGAGAATAAGAAAATACGATAATGTGTAGATCATTTTCAAATAATTTCTGTATAAAATAGTAAAATGATAACATCGTATTGTACTCAGCGTTAAGACCATCAAATAAACCTATCCGAAAGTAAAATGGAATGATATATGGGTGCAATGGTAATTATTTGCTTATTTAAGTCGTGTGCCTCCTCAAAAATATTCTTATGTTCAAACCAAAGAGCTTTTCGGTAAAACAATATAATTAAAAATATAATTTATTATGTTTGACGAAATTTGAATATGTTAGGAGAATTCTAGAAAGGTACTCCACTGTTAGTGCCACCATTGATATGCAAGTAGACCTCTGGGTGCAGTTTAAAAATGTTTTTTATTTGAAATACATATACAAGTCAAGAAAGGAACTACTGATAAAATGGTATATAAGCTACGAGCTCAATAACATAGATATTCCATTAATGGAATGTTGAACGTATATATGTAGTCAATTTCTACGATTTATCAAATATATTGATTCTTCAAATGCCAAAATGTTGTTAATTTCAAAGAATAGAATATTCGCTCTTTCTATATTTGAGAATACAAATGGACTCATGTCTACTGCCACAATTACTTTTTAAATCAATGAAAAAATATATACACAGGTGCATACGCGCAATTGGAATTTTGTTGATGGTAAACAAAGCATTTATTTTTAATTAAAAAGAATTGGATTCAAGCCCACAAAACGCAGAGAAAGTATATATGTGTGTGTGTGTGTGTGTGCGCGCGCGCGCGCGTGTGTGTGTGTGTGTGTGTGTGTTTGAGAGAGAAAAAGAGAGAGAGAGAGAGAGAGACAGACAGACAGACAGACAGACAGACAGACAAACAGACAGATAGACAGACAGATAGACAGACAGACAGACAGACGGACAAAGACAGAGAGAAAATGTTATATATATGGATATAGTTATAGTTAGAAGAATAATAGTATATAGTCATACTTAGTTTTACTTACAATGTCAGTAATTTAACGTGTATCAGGTGCTAATTAGCTTTTCTTACTGTCGTCAATGCCAGATACATTCCACACTTAAATGTCATACCAATGCTTGCAAGTTTCACCACGGATACAACCAAAAATTGTTGCTGTTGTTGAATTGAATACAATTCTATAAGAACATATCGTTTTCTTGATTCTACATCTCTTCTGCGAATACTTTTTATTTCCTGATCAAACCACGTTTTGGTACAAGGGGATCCCGTGGTCGAGCTGTAAGGGTTATCGAAACAGCTCCTAAGCTCGTTACAGTGTAGGTTCCAGTCCCGAGCTTGGCAAAGATTTCATGTAGGGAGGTTTTCCATCTCATATGCAGTGCGTCAGAGATTCTGTCCAGACATTTATCTGCAGTCTTAATCCACGAATAGTTAGCTGGATGTCTGCAATGACAACTATCGTGTCGGTACCATGTATATGGTGATTATATACTGTACAATTTGATATTGGTTCAATAACAGCATTTAACATCTGAAACTTAGGAAAAATAATTCTGGATAAAGAAATATATAATGTTCCACATAGTGTTAGAGAACCCATGTAGTGAAGATATAATTTCGCTTAAATCAACCATAGACAACAGAAAATGTACATGTAGTAAAATAAACATCAAAGTTATTAACCTAAAGAAGCTTCATAGACATGAGCATTCGCCCATTTATAAAGTGTTTATTGGCTGTAAGTAACAATGTTTTATGTCAGAAACATTCCATTCCTATATGGCTGGCATTTCCGCTGGAATCATACAATATATCAAGTTTCAATGAAACCAGTTCACTAATCCATAATTTTCATAGGTCAGAAAGAAAATTCAAATATCACAGGTATACTGTTAAACATACTTTCTAACTAAGACCCGTCTGAACAGGGTTATCCTATAGCTTAACAAGTTATCAATTAGAAATCTTTTTGACCAATTCAAATGTAGAGATGCTTATTCGGGCTTTTCCTTATATCAGTATATCGAAGATGAACGAAAATGGGGTTCCCAGCTATACCCCCAAAACTTAATGACATTATCAAAACTAGTAAATAACAATTTTCATAACAAGTAAAAAAGAAGAAGCTGAGCTAAAACTTCAGACATGTGATAAACCATTTTTCTATCTGATTCTCAGAATCTTATTAGCGAGGTTAGCTGATTTATTTTTGTCAATGCCTGTTTAACTCATCAACGCGCTGATAATTGCACCAATGAACGAAACTGTCTCAGTTTCTGGAGTTTATGTATCTTCCTTGCGTCATCGCCTCAGAAAATTTCCATGAGAGTCAGAAAAATATCATTCTGTTGCTAAAGCAAAAACAAATAACCAGTAATCGTGGGATCTGAGCATGGATTTGCACCAAGTGGTTAATGCGAGTACTTGCATTTCTTTGCACTAGATTTGCACGACTTTACATGATGCTTTTCTGATGTAAGCAACGTGGTTAAGAATAATGTCATTTTTATGACTGGTCTTACTGGGACGACATTAAAAATCGTTACGTTACTGTCAAATTTTAGATAAAGCACAAACAATAATAACACACTGGCGTAGTGCCCCCTTTGTTGTGTCATCATTTCATTTCACAACACACGCTTCTGGTTCTGTTTAGGAGTTTTTACTCACCGGAAGTTTTTGTCGTACTTTGTATTAGTAAAATCTTATCATATAAAACATGTCAGTTTTAACTGATTTTGCTTTTTCTGCTGCATGTGGTGCCGACCATCTGGTTTCCTAATATTTCTATGTTATTTTATATCTTATATTCATACATCTCCAGTTTATGGCCAGGCTTGAAATTCTGTCTATTAATTGTGTTGCCTCTGTTGTTCTTCTCCCATATATGTTGTTCGTCCCCCATATATTATGCCAGAACCATTTTATTTCAGATCTTATTCTTATTTAGTTTTCTCAATGACATAATGTTTTTGGTTTCGCAAGGTGTTTTTTGTCATATCCTATCATCTCATAACTAGGTTTTAGAACCTGGGGACCAAGATATAAGCATTTCATTCAATGTCAACTGTATTTCAGTTTTATTTTTGTTTGTTTTTTCAAGAAAATATTAAAAGGTCATTACTTTTATTCCAGGTTTTGCCCAAGTGTGTTCTTTTACCTTCTGAGTGTCGTCCCCGCCATCTGGTTTCTGGAGCTACATGCTATTGACGAGCGCATTAAGGAGCGGGAGTTGAAGACCAAGAACATTACCAACGTATCCATACATCGCAACCTGACAGAGGAGAATCTTAACCTGAACGTCGAAGAAATTGGTGTACGTAATAAATATGTTGTAATTGTTTGAACTGTGTTATGAAATAATTTGACAAGCCAATGGTAGAAATTGTAAAGAATTTTTTGTAAGTTTTATATGTGCATTTAGTTCTTTGTTTAACGCTTTACGGCTTATATATAATATAAATGATATATTTAGTTGCACCAATGGCTTGAATCTTATTGTGAAGTGAAGGTATTTGGTTCTTCTGTTACATTTACACATGAGCAGGATGTACAATCAATTGCACTTTTTCTTTGGTAATATTTTCTTGATTGAAAAATTTGATTTCACTAACAATAAACAATTTTGTGTAGTTCTTCTAATAGAAATACGACTTCTTTCGTTTAAATGCCATGCGGGAATTATTTTCCAATCATACACTACTTTCTTTTAACGACGTCATAACTTTTCTAAGAAAACGTCAACGCTTGGACATTTTTATTCAAATAGATCGGGTTTCCGTCCATTTACCGACTGACCGCTCCAAGGCGGTAACTGTTGCGTTTCATTTTGTTCTTTTATGACTCACAGATCTGTTCTTACTTTACATTTTGCTTGCATATGGCTACCTTTGTCCTCGGCCGTTTGAAATGTTGGTATATATTGTAATGCTGATAGGACTTTATCATATTTCCTTATTAATGAACAACCGCGACGTCAAGCCATTGTAAATAAAAACCCTGTTTTTAGTCCTATCCTATCAATTCACTATAAGTTGATTGAAGTTTATAAATCGACACATAAAGTAACAAAATAATACTTAAACATAAAAAGGACACAACAGACGCACAATTCAAAAGTCTATTCACTATATATCCCACTTCAGCTTAGCATTACCATCGACATCCCCTTCGACTCTGAGCTATGGCTGCGGGTACTAGAACAATTCCTGCTGCTGATGCTGATTGTGGGACGATGGATCCTGCCAAAAGGTTCGATCTCGCACGACCAACTGTCCCAGCTGTTGCTTGTGTATGTGGGAACAGCCGCAGATATTGTTGAGTTTTATGAGGCCTTCAGTGAGGAACAGGTACCTGAAGACGTTATGTTTTTTACATATTCTTCGTTGCTTTGTCTTTCATCTGGTTGCTTATTTTTTATTTATTAAAATAAAACCGTAACAAACTTGACTTTGAAAGATTTGTATTAAGAGGTCTCTAATGAAGAGTGGCTATATATAATCATATATTAAACATTAAATTTGCTTTGTTACTTTTTAACCATGTTGTCTTTTAGTTTAATTAGATGCGTATTACAAGATCAACAGTTCATACTTTATACTAATTTTTAAAACGTTTTTAATGAGGTAAATGTCTTTTGGCTTCTAAATAGCTTGCCTTTTACTAAAAGTCGCATTTCCATTTATTAGTTTGTTTTGTACGCTCTGTTGTGCTGAATTTAAGCCGAATAATATGATAAATGTTACGATGCTTTTATTTCTGTATATGTACACACATAGTCATTGCTTCTTATAAACTATCAGTTG
Organism: Sinonovacula constricta; assembly: GCA_007844125.1. Taxonomy (NCBI): domain Eukaryota; kingdom Metazoa; phylum Mollusca; class Bivalvia; order Cardiida; family Solecurtidae; genus Sinonovacula; species Sinonovacula constricta. Next base: position 19,204,144 of record CM017566.1, on the reverse strand, counting down.
GGTTGGTTCTGTTGCAATTTAGTTTGTTTAATCGTTGTGTTTTGTCTGGATTTGAATAGTTAGATAGAAGATAATTGTCACAACCCAGACATTTGTACAAGTTTACGAGGCCTTTAGTGACTACATTCCTATAAAATTGCTACGCGTTTGTATTTTACACAATAGTAAACTGCTTTGTTCTCTCAATAATGTTGTGCTGGAATTTGGTCACATGCATCATAACAGTATATGTTAAAACTTAGCCAGACCGTTAGTGAGATCCCTTTCTTTACAATCGTTGACTGTTGTTGCTTAGTCATGAAGGAATTGCCTTGTTTTAATGTAGTCTTGTTGCTGCGCTAGTTTAGACTCGTTCGCAAAAAGCCAGACTATTTTAGAATTGTACAGGGCTTTTCTTACGGAATAAGTCTATAAACATTGCTATTCGTACTTATGTCTGGCAAAAGCACCGTTTGGTTTCTTTTGAATCATTTATTTGATAGAGTCTTTAAAATCAGTCTTAAGTAGAATTTTTGAGGCCATCTTTTTGTCTTGAATGAAAGTCGCTTAAATGGAAAGATTCAAATTTAGGAGGCCTTAATTTAGGGCATGTATCTTAAAGCTTGATTTTAGTTTTCTTTACAAATGGTCGGTTTACTATCTCTTTATTTTGAGTTGCTTGAGTCAGGTCTTTAGAAACATGGTTATAAGAAACTGGAACTAGGAGAGTTTTACAACTGCAATAGTTTTAGAGTATTATCAATCCATCTGAGCTTGATGTATTGGACATATAATGGCAAAGAAAACACAAGGAGGAGCAAGATATTCCAATAGTTGTGAACTACTCTTGATCACGGGTCCAGTCGCTCGTACCTAGGTCTGGTTGCCGCTAATTTTCTTGAGCAATAAATATAACTTAAATGGTTCTACTCTACCAAGGTGTATCAATGTGTACTTGTGTGGATTATTTGTGTCATTAATACGGCCCAGCCCCATTGACGTATATACTCAACCAGGAGTTATGTATAAATTTCCCATAACAGTTAATAGCAACAGTTTTAAAGAAGACTATAACTTGACATTACCTAGCATATTAAGACACGCCATTATCATAATATCAGCTTGTATGAATATGACGATCATTAGATTTGTTGTTTATTTTACATTTCTTCTTCAATATTTTCAGTAAATGAGCCAACGAAGTTGACGAGTATTTGACACGTTTTGCATAACCGACAATTACCGCAAGGAAATGACTAGTGAAGACGTCAGGAAATGATCACGGAAATGAAACTAATCGATTCTTGACTCGCCTTGTCAGGCTGTTATATCGAAATGTTGAACTAACCAATAAGGATCGGAAAAGTTTCTAAAAACAAAACAAATATTCATTCAGCGAATGCTCTAGTCAATGATATGTCGTTACATTCATTCAGCTCATAACTTGTTTCTTCATTGATGATTTTCTTCTTAATGAAACATGTTAAATACATGTCTCACGTTTTCTTATAATGACAAAAATCTGATCAATTTATTTAAAATTGTCTTTATAAAAACAATAGCATTTTGCCAAGAAAATGGTTTTATACCGGACCGTTTCGGTCGAATCTGAGTATTGTTCTAATCTGAGTACAACCTCAATTAACACCCACACACAAAATATATCAATTATGTGTCTATGTATTTATATATAAGGATTTAATTCTTCGCAGCAGCCATTCATTTTAATCTCAAGTAGGTTGCATGTCTCCGTTTTTTCAGTGCAGTACAACGATTAATTTGGTTTATTAATATAGACAAAATACTATCCTTAAACTAAATGATTACTGAAAAACTTCGATTCCTCAAAATCACAGACACTGAAATGAAATGCTGGTGAGTCGTGGGTGTTTAATAAATCTTTTCATCGATTCATTAAATACAGACACTATTAATTGATTTCGGTATTAAATTGACAATTTAATGCGGTCAAATGATACAGGCACCCTGTGGTCACAAAATTGGAAGTACAGCTATACAAAGGATAGTGCTGACCTGAAATTAAAAATGTAAAAAATTAAAAGATTGCACTGTGTCAACTGTTTATATACGACACTTCGGACCATTACACTATTCAAACAAGTATTACCGACCATTCGCCTTCAAGATCACAATTTTACTTGCAAAGTGTGGCGGTCGTAAAAATCCGCTCCAACCTCGTCATTATTACCTATATTGTCATTTTATTCATCATATATTCTATATATAAACATGGACAGTCTACTGCAATAATTGACAAGTCCCCTATGGTGCTTTTTGCTCCAAGTAAAATATCAATATTTCGATCAAGATCATCGCTATCATTTGGCCTATTTGTATCAAATTGATCCGGGTTTTTTTTCTCAATGTGATTTCTTTATAAATCACACAGGAAGAACTAAGTTAGAGCTCTGTAAACTGATTTAATCATCCCAGTGAGCATTTGCCGACTGAACGGTCTAATGCGGTAATTGTTGGGTTTGCTCCACTTCAGGCAACTTCTCGGCCATTTCCCATTTTCACAATAAACCTGCATGAGAAAACCGTTGACTTTTACAATTATAAAATAAATTTAGAATCTTGTCATATGATCGTATTTAAATTTACTAAATTTTCATTACTTTTCTGGCCGTTTTATTGTGATACGAGAAGTACATAGACTGCTGCTTATGCATACTTTTGAGTGATACAGAAGTGCCTGTTTATTATATCTCATGCACCAGCAACTATGTGTTGCCAGAGGGACGTCTGTTGTGCTACGCTTGCTTAGAACCATTCATTTCACAAACATTTTCTTTCTGCGTTTCAGGTAAAGTACAACAAATTCCTCTGTTATATCATATTGGGGATATGGACATTGAGCCTTCTGCAGTTTACCTTGGTTTTGACGGCCACAAAGGCTCGACGAGACCAAGTTGGACTTCCCATGCAGGCTATGGAATTTTCAGACACCGGATCTTGCTGCAATCCGGAACTTTACGGCATCCTTACATCAATTATTCTCCAAGACCTTCCCTTCCTGTGCGTAAGATTGACCCTCATTTTCTGGTTCCATGTCGTGTCTTATACAAACATGTTCTTCACATCAAAGAACTCGTTAGTGATCATTTTACTTATCTATAGACTAATAATTGTGCAACACGAAGCACGAAAGAAGCGACAAAAACATCGACGAATGTCACAGTTGCCAATGACGAATTTGATAGAATTGTCGACGAGTAACGGTGGACATAAAAACGGAAAGAGGCCTCAAGGTGATAGAAAACGCAGGAAAAGCGCGCCACAGCCGCATCTTGGAAAGAGCGCCGATACTTTAGGGCGACGAAGGAAAGGACGTTCCCCACATCCACCGTCATCCGCTGTTAGTTTACCGGGTACGTTACGCGATGCTGTGTCAGCACCACATCTGAACATACACGTACCACAGTCGCTACCAGCGGGTCTTCAACGGCCGGATTCTTACGTTAACATGCAGAGAGGAGCGTCAACACCGCCGGTGATCAACGCCAGCAACAATTCAGCGGCAAATCTTGTCAATGCCAAGGAGGGGCCATCGGTAGATTTGCTAGATACTGTGTCACACATAAGTAATCCGGCTTTTGATAGATATCAATGATCGATGATTAAAACTATATTTTATAAAGATGGTAACAGTAAAAGAAAAGAAAAGGGTGAAGGGAGACTGAAATCACGAAACACTTGTATAAGTTGATGTCCAAATACTGTTTGCTGTATCTAGTGGCTAACTTGTTGCCAACGACATATTTTATATCAATTTGTGGGTAATCACAAAAAAGTCGTGTGATAAGCGTAGTCCAAAGACGTTGGCTTGAGTATGTTGGGAATGATATGTAATTATAAATAAATTACAGGCGACAAAAGGAATATATAGAGAAAGATGCTACTAGCATTGTTAAAGTAATCGAAGGTTATTTTGTTGTTCAACATAAGTCAAATACTGTGTAACAGTAACGTAACTGGCAAAGTAGTGGCGTACTGAGCTTAATTTGAAGCAGTTTAGTGGAATTCGGTCACTGACAAATTGTCCAAGACTGCATGTCAAATTTAAGACACAGTATCATATTGCCGTAGTACAAAACGTTGAGTGGCTTTTGGTTTTTGAATAGTAGTCATGGACAACTTACATGTCAACTTTGGGACATAACTGGTAAAGTGCTGCTGTAATTAACATTGAAGGCGCTCTGGAGCATATACTTACTGCATTGGCGTCTAAGGGAGATTACAGATTACATTTGGGACGTAACTGGGAAGATGTTAATATACTTGGCGTTGTCAAACTTTGTTATGTCCTGCTTGTGCTGGATTTGTAAGGTGATTTAAAGCGATTGATCGAAAGTTAGTTGTTAAAGGTGAACTTAGGAAACGATATTTAAAAAAAATCGGAGAAGTTTGAACTTAAGACCATATGTTGGAGTCTAAATGATTCGACGTGTTGTAGTTGCTTCGTGTTACAAGTACCCGCTTATACCATTGATACAGCGAAACAACTTGAGTATTGTTAACGGCAACTTGTATGTTTGTTATGTTTAGGGCAACTGTTGCCTTTCACTAAAGTAAAAACGTCTTTATACGTGTCCTGGACTGTGCTTAAATCACTACAATACTGGCGGTTTTACGAAGGATACATTATACGATTGAACAGTTTATGTATTGATGTTAACTAAAAGTCTTTTATTTCTAATCTTACTTCACAGTGTTCACATTTCTGTGTATGCCTAAACTTCTAAACTTTTACATTGAATACAGTGTTTGTACATATTTAATTTTTACCAATCCCTTTCTTATCTAGTGCATATGTAGTGTATATAATTAAAATGAGGGTGCATAATGTGCTTATTAAAATTTAATTTATGTAATTTGTTGTGCATATGTTGATATTTTGTAGTTGTTTATACGTGAAATATGTTGAGCTTTCCATCAGTTATTTATAATATTATATTATATCAGGTGTTGTCTTTTTATTACAGGAATTCTTGATAAGGTAACCATGAATCTTAATACGGGCGTTTTAAAACAGTCCTAAATTACTTTCTTAATCATAACGTGCAGGGTATAGTTTTTACCTGGAAACTTCGAAAAGGTCTAAAAACTACTTATACCTCAGTGTATACTAATTCTTTTCAATATTACATGAGTGACTAAAAGGTGTCAATACCGCTTGTAACCAGTTACCGGTGCATCTATAAATAATTTCCGTAATAAAAATATATGTGACAACGTTGATTTGTTGAATAGGAAAATTGTGTTGTTTTTTTTTGTACTTTTGCCGGGACAGACAAAATACTTTGCCTTTAATTTAAAAGAACACATTCACAAACACAACAAAAACGAGGACTTAAATCAAAATTTAATATGTAAATACTTTTTCAGAAATTACACATTTTAAAAACTTTTTAACAGTTTTTTTCGAAACATTGTTTCCATTATAAGTTTAATGACTTGCAGGGAGTTTGGGAACATAGTATGCAAAATCCGTCTCAAAAAGTCGACGTTAGAGATATTCTGAATTTACTGATACCAGGTGTTATTTGCATACATCAATTACTGGGTCAATCAAAGTCCCATTGGCATTTTATTGAATACGGTTTTAGGCTATATAATCTTGTACTGAGAGTGTTTTTTAATGCGCGAAACAAGTAAAATATAACGTTTATTCTCCTCATCAACCAAATATATATCTATATACTAAAACGTTACTTTCACCTTCGTCGCCATAGTCAATCAAAGACGATAATTTTACCGGGCATATCCGTTAAACACGCCGAAAGTAAACGGTGTCGTCGATATTTTTCCGACCCGGGGTGAATTCTAGATTTCTGCTGTTCCATCCTATGAGTTAATGATCTTTTTCTTTTCAAATAAAACAAAACCGGCATTCCTCTCTGTCGAGTTGGGCTTCCTTCGTCCGCCATTGTTATTTACGAATTAAGGGTCCTGGACGAAAGTAAATGCGGGTCACGGGATAATACGAAAACTAACGTTACTGATCGGAACATTTCGGGATTCTACCGAAGTAATTTAAAGTCTTTTATGACACCCCAGTGCCAAAAGATTTTATAAATGGTATGTCTGTTTTGTTTCTAAATTAACTAACTTAAAATAATGTTAACAACTAAGGACAAACAACCATTATATATGTCATATAATGTATCAGAAACGTTATTTGCACCAAATTTAATAACAAAATTCCAAACCATATATAAGTTTAATTCTATGTTTTGTAAATTTACATCTTTATTTAGTCGTCCCAGTAAGACCCTATATCAAATATACAAAAAAAAAAATAAAAAAAAAAATTACAAAGTACATACTGAACGTGTTTTTGAATTAGTGTTCTTACATTGTATTGGGTTGCATTGTTATCAGATCATGTTTGTTACAAGTTTCATTGATCTCATTTCATCATCCACGACCATTTTCTGCCATATATTTAAATCGGATCTTTTCGGTCATAGCAGTTTAAATGTGTCTTAGATTGACGTAATTTACCGATAAGGTCTGAATTTTTATTTCCTAGTTCATGCTGTTTGACCTTGTCGTTAACTTTTCAAATAGATCCTGATGAATAGCGCCCATTTTTCATTTAATTTTGATTGAGAGTCTTACAGTGTGGAAGATTTATTAGCATACTGCTGCTAAACTTAAATTTTTAAAACGACACACGTTTATATTCTATATGAAGACCGTTTAAGCTCGAATCGAGGTAAAACAACAACGTCTTTCACGCGCCATTACCTCAGACAGATTGGACTTGATAATCACCATTGCAGGACATTCTCGTCATAGTTGTAATGGCTTATCCGAAGTAATTGCATAACTTCGGTATAACAAAAAATAAGGTAATTTTATAAAAAGAAAATTAAAAAGAATAAAGAATACAAACGAAAATATGACAGGGTCTCATGAGAATTACGTATAATCATAAGATCGGGATAGGAAGGTTGCATATAAAGAACAGTTACCGCCTTGGAATGGCAAAAATCGGTTAACAAAGCTCATACCTCACGCACTTCCGGTTTGCCTTCTCAAAAGCATACAGTGCAACATGTGGCCAATATTTTGCAAAACGTTCGGATTTTTACATAAAGAATATTCCATATTTAACCATGACAGTCAGTCCTTTCAGACGTTTTTCATCCTCCCTATTTGAAGACAGGAAAATGTCCTATTGGAATACAGGTTTCCACATAAACATGAATTCAGGGATGCAATGTTAACCCAACGGTTATTATGGTGAACAAATGTTCGCCTAAGTGCGCAAGGTTACAAACACTAGACGTGCTGTTTTGTGTAGTTTGAATCCATCCTGTAAGAGGTTGATTGACATAAAACACCTCTCAGAAACAGACGTTGATTTAAGACCTTACTACCTGTTAACTTATAATAGTGGATATATTTATAAAACATGTTATCTACAATGTGTGTTAACTGTACCTGTCTGCAAAATGTTTACAATCAACAACGTGATGTCTAATCCAGACTTTGTTACGTTTGTCAATAAATATTTTCCTTCTCGATTATTTCTTGCTGTTTCTTTTCATGCGTTAGTTATTGTTAATCTAATATACACAAGCTTTACAGCTGTATCAAAACTGAACAAAATTGGCAACATTACCTACTACATTCGCCTACTAAACATTTCTCTCCTAAATGTTGATAATGACAAATAAAATATACTATATTATCTGAAGTTTTCTTTCTTTATTCGTACTTATATAAGTTCATTTTTTTCTGACAAACTTAACTATATAGACATTCTTCCTGTGCACAGATATGTGTGAGATTAAAACCTACATTTCCTTTCGTCACTTAACAATGTCAAGAGTAACTGGAGTCGACAACGTAACGCATCCAGCATATGGTAAGAAACTGATAACGTCAACGTCGATGTTGACGTAGGCTTGTTCCACAATTTGAAAAACCGCAAGTGTTTTTTTTCTTATAATCTTAACTGATAATCGTCAGTCTGAGATGCAGCATAATTTCTATTTATTTAGGTGTATAACGGATACAGGTAGTAGAGAAACATATGCGTGAAGATCACTGTTTTGTTCTAATGGGATTAACAGAAGTCAAGTAACGCATTGCTGGAAACATGCCATTATGACGAAAAAGGAAAGTGTCGACCACTTCCGGGAGGTCTGAAGTTTTGGCCGAGACGCCTCAACGTCTTACTTGTGAATTTGTTGGGTTTCCTTCACACACAAAAAAGTGTCGTGATATTTTCATCGGACGGCGTTCAGTACTGGATTTATGTCATATCGTACCGTTAACACCTGATATGAAAATACAATCCGCCATATTAAATTGGTTTCTGGCTATCAGTCTCATAACTACCCCTGTAGGAAGTACATACGAAAGCGATATTTCCATCAACTACCGTTAAAACAACTTTGTTATGCCTAAGATCTATGGTCTATCCTCCGATTTCCACCGACCCTTAACACACAAGGTGCGGTCTTTCAGAAAGCGTTTTCTAAAACCTTTTTACATGTACTCAAACTATTATTTTAAACAACCAGATATTTTCCTCTCATATACATATACTTTTTTAAAACACTTGCGTGAATCCTTTTTTCTATTTTTGTGTGAACCATTTCCTAAGATTTGCCACTACGCTTTTTATCAGAGTGAAGACAATACAACATTGCAGGTGTCGTGTGTGTTAATTTCTAATAACCTAGCCACTGAATTGGCACGTTAACAAAATTACAAAGAAACAACTAAAACGACTAACTGAAAAACATTCCAACTTGACGCAACATCAAGAGAGGCGGGGAAAATCCGACACACACTTCATTTCTGCTGATAGACTACATTTTTCCTCTCTGTTGATTCCATGAAAGATACGCTTCAAGTGAATAACCATTTGATGTGCAAAGATTCAATAGCTGTACAGATCTCTTGCTGCATTTCTTTCGTCACATGATTAATCGCTGAGTAACGATGATGACGACTGTGCATTTTTTTATTCTTTTCTTTCTATGTCTGCCGAAATGGAAGCTACGGTGTACTGAAATGTTTTTTTCTTTTATCGAGGCACTCAAAGTAGGTTCAGAATGTAAAATTCGTAAATATACTTTGCTGTGGAACAAATAACCAGGATGGTTCAAACGAAAATTCAATGTTAATTGGTTTTGGTATATAAGTATTATTACAAACCCTGACTTGTCTTGCTTAAAGTAATACAATTAAATACTGGACAACAATTGACCCAACGGCTATGGATTTATTTACATGTTCTGTCTTATTTATATCTGTGTCATAATAATATATTTACATTAATGTGGTCATCACATATAGCTAGGAAAACTCAAAAAATAGCTTTACCAGTATTAAAAACGGGTAAATGAAGTTATTACATTGAAGCAGCGACGAGCAATACTCAGCCGGGACGAGAAACATAATTACCTTTCAGCGTAAAACACGATTCTTGTGTCACGTGACTTAGCTTATTTCGCGTGACACATAGTGTACGAACATCAACAAGCTGGTGAAGACTATGGGAAACAGTCGAAATATTTTAAGAATTCAAATATGTTCTGCATTATTCAAATATGTTCTGTCTTATTCAAATATGTTCTGTCTTATTCAAATATGTTCTACGTTAATGGATACAATTCTCAGCAAAATGAAAGCTTAATGACTTACAAAGGGCAAAATAATTCAAGAACGACAACTGTGACAAATAGTTTGAAGTGACTCTGTAACGGTAATCGCCCTGGATGTTTTACAAATTGTGCAATAAATGATAATCCTTTTAAATTATTGTTCTTGTTGCTGAAATTGTAAATGTTTGTTACTGGTGATTCTGTTGCTTATTTTTTACTTCCTTAAGGTATTTTCTAAGATAAAGTCGAGGTATATCTAATTTAATCAGAAAATTGTTCCATGCATTGAATGTAAATACACAGCATTTTGAAGTTGACTTTCAGCATATTTGTAAAATGTTTCTAAAATTGTTTCAATTCTGGTGTTTAATTATATATGTAAACGTTTGAAAACATTTTTTTTCAATATTAATTCACCTGAGTTGTGATACCGCTTACAACGAAAGACAACTCTTCTAAAATTTATTCGGGTGTTGTAAGAGTTGTCTTTCCTGTGTAAGATGGCCCATCAAAAGGTTCGCATCTTCCTCGACCATTCCTTCAGAATCTGCATATTGCGGATGCTTCTACCTTTGTGTGAACAATCCAGAAACAATTGCAATAGAATACAACTATATAATAAAAATACAACTATATAATAAAATTATATATCTCTATATAACAAAAACAAGAACACGTTTTTTAAAACAATTCAGTCATTTTTTTCAGTTCACTACAGGAAAAAAAGTAAATCTTGTAGCTTTTATAAAGTATGGAAAACACCTTGCTAGATATATCTACCGATGACCCGTCAAATAATTAACGCTGCTTAGAATAATGAAATTATTTTACTTTTAATCTTTATTTTAGAATTTAATATTTTATCTTGAAAGACTTACCGTTACTTTACATATTTATTTAAAAGTAACTAGATTATAACCAAGTAACGGTGTTAACAATAATCCTTCCAACAGATTTGCTGTAAACACTTAAATAATTCTCAATTATTTCTGTACTCTAGTTTATCTTTGTGATAAAATATTAATATCAAATTCATAAATTCTGCTTACAAGGTGAAAACACGCCAAATACATATACTTCCATTATGCATTGTCAGCAATAAGAATAAAGCTTAGTTCCTTCGTATTTCCTTAGTGATAATACCTTATCGAAAAATAAATAATCAAGCACTAAAATGCTTTCGAAATGTGTGGGGTGGGGATGGGGGTGGGGTGGGTAGGACAGGGGTGTTAAACGCTTTAGACAAAATACGAAATATGACATTGTAAAAAATACAAACAACTTCGTTAACTTGAAATGTCCCGATTAAAGATGATTGTTGATGTTATAATTTTGTGAAGTAGCTGTCATACCACTACAAGAACAATTCTGTAGGAAGGGTCCTATCTTTGTACGGATATTCAGTGTAAGTGTTTTTAGAACGACCCACCTCGAGTTTGGCAAATGAATGGATAAAGTAACATTACTATCCGGGTCATTCCAGAAGTAAACTATGTTGATGTACCAATACCAATTAATAGTTTACTTTTCATGCCTCCCGATTTGGCAGTTTATTGTCAATGGATGTTTTATAACCATTTATTTACCTGGAACAATAATAGTACATTTTTTGCTTAATGAAATGAGAGGGGACCTGAACTGGGATTCGAACCGCAAGCTCCATGCTCCGGAGTCGCGCTTTCTATCATTGAAATATCCCGTTCCTAGATATTAATGTATAACTATTATTCGGTCGTGAAGTTTTGTCGTGGATTGAATAGATAGTTTCCATGTGATGTCATCGACACTGACAAGACAGTTTAAGGCAGTCATCTTTGTGGGTAGAAGCTAATGCAGGCTGAAATCAGGAAATATGTGCTGTATTAAACTCACCACTGTGTTTTTATTTTTTAGTCTATTTTACTGAATTTTACACCAAATTTAACAGCTTTTATAAAGTATTTTAAATATCAAAACTATATTTTGATAGTTTAAAAGATTAAAGAAATTCAACCGAAAAGGATACACTGTTCATTTTGTTTTAAGTATGAGCCAATAGTTTTACTTATTTCTGTGTATAAATTCTGTGTGCATTTATCAATTGTAAAAATATTGTATTCTAAAAATATGAATAAATCCTGTGTGCATGTATCAAATGTAAAAATATTGTATTCTAAAAATATGAATTTCAAGAGCTTTCCAGGAGTGTATAGCTTTTAATTATCGGACCACAAATGAAGAAATTACAAGAAAATAAAATTTACCCTTCTATACAATTCATATAAAAATCCCTTAAAGTTATCATCAAAGATGGCTGCCAAGATTAGGGATTTTCACTGATGTTGAAACTATCTATACGTAAAGATAAATCTAACGTCTAAATTTGAGTTATGAAACATCAAAAGGGTTATTCACATTTTAATCACTTTAACTCTAGTGAGAATAGATTTATCTAAAATACTGCTTCATTTGCCCGTAGTCGTTTCCAAATTAAATACACAGAGACAACGTTATGTTATTGCTGCATGCATTTGCTTTAGGCGAATCGTTCAGTACAACATTTTAAGACGCACCGAATGAGCAAATTTGGAAAATAGATTTTGTAATAAAACTTGCAGAAATGTTTTTGTTGTTGTTGTGTTTTTTTTAAAAGTTTTTTTACGTTTTTTAGCGGTTCTTTTTCATTACAAAAGAACCGTGACCTTCCATTCTTTCGGCACCGTCTGACCTATATAAAGTGTCGGTGTGCCGTAAAACCCCCCAAAAAAACTTCCATTCAATATAATTTTCATCTTGTTCATTGCGAGATGCAAATGTTTTATTCCGCATAATGGTCTCTACGTAGCCAGTCTATGGAAATTGCTGAAATCCCTTTAGCACTTTAACGTATGGTCGTATGGTAGAGTTCGTCAGCATCGTACAGATGCCTCTTTCTAACCTCACCTCCATCGTAGAACAGCCTGGAATTTACTCATCACGTCTGCGCCGCATTCTGCAGACGAAATTAATGTCTTTCACTCGGAACATCTCGACAAGTTCTGCAAAATAGAACTGTATGGATACCGCCGAGTAGTTTTATGTGTATGTTGTCTTAGGGACAAAGTTCCAGGTACAAAACGATAAGGGTCTCTCTTGATATAGGGATTCCTGTTTAGTTTACTGGTTTGGATTCTGCGACTGAGATATCCTGGATTAAAGTAGGCTTAGGACGTAGATTTTTGTGTTGGGTTGAAAGTGGATATCTTTGAAAAAGTAGGAGTATACTTGTTTGTCAGTGTGTTTGGGGGTTTAAAACGTTAAATCTTAGATCAAACAATTAAAAGAAAGGATGTAAGGAAGTGGCAGATTTCTTGACAGAACAGACAAAGAACTTGAGAAAACTGCATTGTTTGATTGTGTAAGTGTGCATTGCGGAAGTTTTAACAAATATGGCAGGTGAGTATGAACAAATACATGTATATACATCTGATTTGTTTGTTTTTGTCGAATGTTGGTTCATCTTAGAATTATATTGCAGTAAAATACACACATAGACTATTTAGCAAGATAATACCCTTTTTTGCCTTTTTTCTCTACCCGGTATCATTACGGTTCTTAAAGTTACTGCCAAATATATACGTTTCATAGTACCATTTAAAAAAACATACACTATGAAACCGTTATTGGTCTTTTTAAAGTAAGTTTGTTACTATCGCTTTAATAGTAATGTGCATTTTGCTGAATTCTTGTGCTGCAGTTGTAAAAGAAAATAAGCGACGAAACACTATAAGTACACAATAATAATATGCATATTTTACTTGGGAATAAGGTTCAGCGTTCAGAATCTTTGTAGGATAGATAAAACGTACAAATCAAAGTAAAACCATGCTCTTTTCGGTTCAGAATTTAAGCATATAAAGTTTCCCGATGTAGTCCGCACCGTGCGGTTACAGACGCACCTTTTGGTTATTATTTCTAATTCCGTTTCTGCGCAAACCGCTTGTACAAGATTGACCTTTAAACGTTCAAGTTATGCACGTTTTTACGTGCATATGAACACGCAATGGAAGCATACAAAAGGACAAGAGACAATTATCTCTATATTCACTACACAATACTTATACAGGCAGCGGAGTGGTGCCCGTGGCGTAGTGGTATAGTGGCCGATTTGTAACTTCGTTAACTGCTAAGCCTCTCACCGCGTGGGTTCGAGTCCCGTTCGGGGCGAGAACTTAATGTGGAAAGGTCTTTCAGCTGACTTGCGATGGTTCTACCCAGGCATTTGTCTGGGGTCTTCCTCCACCAAATAGCTGGGCGACGCTATTTCGATCATAAATGGTCGCTGCGATGTATTTCAAAAACAAACAAGCAGCAGAATTCTGATACACCTAGGGCAGCATTGACTGTTTTCTGGCCCATTTATATAAAAGGCAGCTTCAACATTGAACGTTTCGCTTCGTCGACTTATAAACCATCAGCCCACATCTTCATCGGCACGAATTCGTGTCCCATTGGAGAGAGTCAGTATCCATCCAGGTTCTGCACCCGAACCTTTGTTTATGGTCGTCCTCCACTAACGATACAGCAAACTTCGACATACATTACCAGTCATTGATAACTAAAACGAACACAAAAACTTATGACTTGCCAGCCCCAATGCCTTACAAGTATTATAAAGGCGATAATTTACAGAAAATGTTCTGGCTGCATTTGTTATTTTTGCTGTGCATACATTGCAGAGATAAACCTACTGTAATTGCTGAGACTGGTATACAGTGATCCGCACTATTCACTGTCGAGCCAGTCGCTGTATGTTTACTTACCAGGTGCATCACGCTTTGTAAGTGTTATTAAGATTTGACAACATTTCAACACATATGTCAAGTAAGCGGTATGTTACGGGATATATAAACGATCCGCTGGCACTGCAAATGATCTAATTAAAAACAGATAATCTAACCAAAATGTGCCTTCTAAAATGCTACATTCACTTTTTGTGGTACGGGATGACGTCATTAATATGCAATGTAATCGCATGAGAAATATCTTGATCGTTGTTTCTGGAATAAAGTAAACATTTTTTAAGAAGCACGATATATGTTACCATGGTAACGAGAGTACACCGAATGCCGATCGTGAGGTACGTTTAGCCGGCGAACAGACGAGTTGCGTATCGAATGCATGATGGGATACGCAGAAGGGGTTTAACTGATGATGTTTTCCTTTCTTAAAAAGTAATTGAAATATAACTTAAATGTCAAACCATTCTCGATGGAACTTATTTTTAGCTCTCGATGACCAACCCAAATCTAGAAAAAAACGGGACTAGTCACTACATGTAACATCTTCACTGCACATTGTTCAGTAGACTGCTATCTTTAGACCAGATACACGATAGAAACCAAGTCCATGTGTCAGACTATCAACTACACATTGCTTAATGTAGGTGCTCACTCGACACCCGACACAAGATGGAAGCTAAGTCCATGTGTCAGACTTTCAACTACACATTGCTTAATGTAGGTGCTCACTCGACACCCGACACAAGATGGAAGCTAAGTCCATGTGTCAGACTATAAGCTACACATTGCTCGAGACCCGACACAAGATGGAAGCTAAGTCCATGTGTCAGACTATCAACTACACATTGCTTAATGTAGGTGCTCACTCGACACCCGACACAAGATGGAAGCTAAGTCCATG
Source organism: Sinonovacula constricta (assembly GCA_007844125.1). Lineage (NCBI taxonomy): Eukaryota > Metazoa > Mollusca > Bivalvia > Cardiida > Solecurtidae > Sinonovacula > Sinonovacula constricta. The sequence continues at coordinate 19,188,854 of CM017566.1, read as the reverse complement.
TGTCAGACTATCAACTACACATTGCTTAATGTAGATGCTCACTCGACACCCGACACAAGATGGAAGCTAAGTCCATGTGTCAGACTATCAACTACACATTGCTTAATGTAGGTGCTCACTCGACACCCGACACAAGATGGAAGCTAAGTCCATGTGTCAGACTATCAACTACACATTACTTAATGTAGGTGCTCACTCGACACCCGACACAAGATGGAAGCTAAGTCCATGTGTCAGACTATAATCTACACATTGCTCGAGACCCGACACAAGATGGAAGCTAAGTCCATGTGTCAGACTATAATCTACACATTGCTCGAGACCCGACACAAGATGGAAGCTAAGTCCATGTGTCAGACTATCAACTACACATTGCTTAATGTAGGTGCTCACTCGACACCCGACACAAGATGGAAGCTAAGTCCATGTGTCAGACTATAATCTACACATTGCTCGAGACCCGACACAAGATGGAAGCTAAGTCCATGTGTCAGACTATCAACTACACATTGCTTAATGTAGGTGCTCACTCGACACCCGACACAAGATGGAAGCTAAGTCCATGTGTCAGACTAACAACTACACATTGCTCGAGACCCGACACAAGATGGAAGCTAAGTCCATGTGTCAGACTATAAGCTACACATTGCTCGAGACCCGACACAAGATGGAAGCTAAGTCCATGTGTCAGACTATAAGCTACACATTGCTCGAGACCCGACACAAGATGGAAGCTAAGTCCATGTGTCAGACTATCAACTACACATTGCTTAATGTAGGTGCTCAATCGACACCCGACACAAGATGGAAGCTAAGTCCATGTGTCAGACTATAAGCTACACATTTCTCGAGACCCGACACAAGATGGAAGCTAAGTCCATGTGTCAGACTATAAGCTACACATTGCTCGAGACCCGACACAAGATGGAAGCTAAGTCCATGTGTCAGTCTATCAACTACACATTGCTTAATGTAGGTGCTCACTCGACACCCGACACAAGATGGAAGCTAAGTCCATGTGTCAGACTATAAGCTACACATTGCTCGAGACCCGACACAAGATGGAAGCTAAGTCCATGTGTCAGACTATAAGCTACACATTGCTCGAGACCCGACAAAAGATGGAAGCTAAGTCCATGTGTCAGACTATCAACTACACATTACTCAATATAGTTCCTAACTCGAGACCCGACACAAGATGGAAGCTAAGTCCATGTGTCAGACTATAAGCTACACATTGCTCGAGACCCGACACAAGATGGAAGATAAGTCCATGTGTCAGACTATCACCTACACATTGCTCGAGACCCGACACAAGATGGAAGCTAAGTCCATGTGTCAGACTATCACCTACACATTGCTCGAGACCCGACACAAGATGGAAGCTAAGTCCATGTGTCAGACTATCACCTAGACATTGCTCGAGACCCGACACAAGATGGAAGCTAAGTTCATGTGTCAGACTATCAACTACACATTGCTTAATGTAGGTGCTCACTCGACACCCGACACAAGATGGAAGCTAAGTCCATGTGTCAGACTATCAACTACACATTGCTCGAGACCTGACACAAGATGGAAGCTAAGTCCATGTGTCAGACTATCACCTACACATTGCTCGAGACCCGACACAAGATGGAAGCTAAGTCCATGTGTCAGACTATAAGCTACACATTGCTCGAGACCCGACACAAGATGGAAGCTAAGTCCATGTGTCAGACTATCAACTACACATTGCTCGAGACCCGACACAAGATGGAAGCTAAGTCCATGTGTCAGACTATAAGCTACACATTGCTCGAGACCCGACACAAGATGGAAGCTAAGTCCATGTGTCAGACTATAAGCTACACATTGCTCGAGACCCGACACAAGATGGAAGCTAAGTCCATGTGTCAGACTATAAGCTACACATTGCTCGAGACCCGACACAAGATGGAAGCTAAGTCCATGTGTCAGACTATAAGCTACACATTGCTCGAGACCCGACACAAGATGGAAGCTAAGTCCATGTGTCAGACTATCAACTACACATTGCTCGAGACCCGACACAAGATGGAAGCTAAGTCCATGTGTCAGACTATCAACTACACATTGCTTAATGTAGATGCTCACTCGACACCCGACACAAGATGGAAGCTAAGTCCATGTGTCAGACTATCAACTACACATTGCTTAATGTAGGTGCTCACTCGACACCCGACACAAGATGGAAGCTAAGTCCATGTGTCAGACTATCAACTACACATTACTTAATGTAGGTGCTCACTCGACACCCGACACAAGATGGAAGCTAAGTCCATGTGTCAGACTATAATCTACACATTGCTCGAGACCCGACACAAGATGGAAGCTAAGTCCATGTGTCAGACTATAATCTACACATTGCTCGAGACCCGACACAAGATGGAAGCTAAGTCCATGTGTCAGACTATCAACTACACATTGCTTAATGTAGGTGCTCACTCGACACCCGACACAAGATGGAAGCTAAGTCCATGTGTCAGACTATAATCTACACATTGCTCGAGACCCGACACAAGATGGAAGCTAAGTCCATGTGTCAGACTATCAACTACACATTGCTTAATGTAGGTGCTCACTCGACACCCGACACAAGATGGAAGCTAAGTCCATGTGTCAGACTAACAACTACACATTGCTCGAGACCCGACACAAGATGGAAGCTAAGTCCATGTGTCAGACTATAAGCTACACATTGCTCGAGACCCGACACAAGATGGAAGCTAAGTCCATGTGTCAGACTATAAGCTACACATTGCTCGAGACCCGACACAAGATGGAAGCTAAGTCCATGTGTCAGACTATCAACTACACATTGCTTAATGTAGGTGCTCAATCGACACCCGACACAAGATGGAAGCTAAGTCCATGTGTCAGACTATAAGCTACACATTTCTCGAGACCCGACACAAGATGGAAGCTAAGTCCATGTGTCAGACTATAAGCTACACATTGCTCGAGACCCGACACAAGATGGAAGCTAAGTCCATGTGTCAGTCTATCAACTACACATTGCTTAATGTAGGTGCTCACTCGACACCCGACACAAGATGGAAGCTAAGTCCATGTGTCAGACTATAAGCTACACATTGCTCGAGACCCGACACAAGATGGAAGCTAAGTCCATGTGTCAGACTATAAGCTACACATTGCTCGAGACCCGACAAAAGATGGAAGCTAAGTCCATGTGTCAGACTATCAACTACACATTACTCAATATAGTTCCTAACTCGAGACCCGACACAAGATGGAAGCTAAGTCCATGTGTCAGACTATAAGCTACACATTGCTCGAGACCCGACACAAGATGGAAGCTAAGTCCATGTGTCAGACTATCACCTACACATTGCTCGAGACCCGACACAAGATGGAAGCTAAGTCCATGTGTCAGACTATCACCTACACATTGCTCGAGACCCGACACAAGATGGAAGCTAAGTCCATGTGTCAGACTATCACCTAGACATTGCTCGAGACCCGACACAAGATGGAAGCTAAGTTCATGTGTCAGACTATCAACTACACATTGCTTAATGTAGGTGCTCACTCGACACCCGACACAAGATGGAAGCTAAGTCCATGTGTCAGACTATCAACTACACATTGCTCGAGACCTGACACAAGATGGAAGCTAAGTCCATGTGTCAGACTATCACCTACACATTGCTCGAGACCCGACACAAGATGGAAGCTAAGTCCATGTGTCAGACTATAAGCTACACATTGCTCGAGACCCGACACAAGATGGAAGCTAAGTCCATGTGTCAGACTATCAACTACACATTGCTCGAGACCCGACACAAGATGGAAGCTAAGTCCATGTGTCAGACTATAAGCTACACATTGCTCGAGACCCGACACAAGATGGAAGCTAAGTCCATGTGTCAGACTATAAGCTACACATTGCTCGAGACCCGACACAAGATGGAAGCTAAGTCCATGTGTCAGACTATAAGCTACACATTGCTCGAGACCCGACACAAGATGGAAGCTAAGTCCATGTGTCAGACTATAAGCTACACATTGCTCGAGACCCGACACAAGATGGAAGCTAAGTCCATGTGTCAGACTATCAACTACACATTGCTCGAGACCCGACACAAGATGGAAGCTAAGTCCATGTGTCAGACTATAAGCTACACATTGCTCGAGACCCGACACAAGATGGAAGCTAAGTCCATGTGTCAGACTATCAACTACACATTGCTTAATGAAGGTGCTCACTCGACACCCGACACAAGATGGAAGCTAAGTCCATGTGTCAGACTATCAACTACACATTGCTTAATGTAGGTGCTCACTCGACACCCGACACAAGATGGAAGCTAAGTCCATGTGTCAGACTATCAACTACACATTGCTTAATGTAGGTGCTCACTCGACACCCGACACAAGATGGAAGCTAAGTCCATGTGTCAGACTATCAACTACACATTGCTTAATGTAGGTGCTCACTCGACACCCGACACAAGATGGAAGCTAAGTCCATGTGTCAGACTATAAGCTACACATTTCTCGAGACCCGACACAAGATGGAAGCTAAGTCCATGTGTCAGACTATCAACTACACATTGCTCAAGACCCGACACAAGATGGAAGCTAAGTCCATGTGTCAGACTATAAGCTACACATTTCTCGAGACCCGACACAAGATGGAAGCTAAGTCCATGTGTCAGACTATCAACTACACATTGCTTAATGAAGGTGCTCACTCGACACCCGACACAAGATGGAAGCTAAGTCCATGTGTCAGACTATAAGCTACACATTTCTCGAGACCCGACACAAGATGGAAGCTAAGTCCATGTGTCAGACTATCAAGTACACATTGCTCGAGACCCGACACAAGATGGAAGCTAAGTCCATGTGTCAGACTATCAACTACACATTGCTCAAGACCCGACACAACATGGAAGCTAAGTCCATGTGTCAGACTATAAGCTACACATTTCTCGAGACCCGACACAAGATGGAAGCTAAGTCCATGTGTCAGACTATCAACTACACATTGCTCAAGACCCGACACAAGATGGAAGCTAAGTCCATGTGTCAGACTATAAGCTACACATTTCTCGAGACCCGACACAAGATGGAAGCTAAGTCCATGTGTCAGACTATCAACTACACATTGCTTAATGAAGGTGCTCACTCGACACCCGACACAAGATGGAAGCTAAGTCCATGTGTCAGACTATCAACTACACATTGCTTAATGTAGGTGCTCACTCGACACCCGACACAAGATGGAAGCTAAGTCCATGTGTCAGACTATCAACTACACATTGCTTAATGTAGGTGCTCACTCGACACCCGACACAAGATGGAAGCTAAGTCCATGTGTCAGACTATCAACTACACATTGCTTAATGTAGGTGCTCACTCGACACCCGACACAATATGGAAGCTAAGTCCATGTGTCAGACTATCAACTACACATTGCTTAATGTAGGTGCTCACTCGACACCCGACACAAGATGGAAGCTAAGTCCATGTGTCAGACTATCAACTACACATTGCTTAATGTAGGTGCTCACTCGACACCCGACACAAGATGGAAGCTAAGTCCATGTGTCAGACTATCAACTACACATTGCTTAATGTAGGTGCTCACTCGACACCCGACACAAGATGGAAGCTAAGTCCATGTGTCAGACTATCAACTACACATTGCTTAATGTAGGTGCTCACTCGACACCCGACACAAGATGGAAGCTAAGTCCATGTGTCAGACTATCAACTACACATTGCTTAATGTAGGTGCTCACTCGACACCCGACACAAGATGGAAGCTAAGTCCATGTGTCAGACTATCAACTACACATTGCTTAATGTAGGTGCTCACTCGACACCCGACACAAGATGGAAGCTAAGTCCATGTGTCAGACTATCAACTACACATTGCTTAATGTAGGTGCTCACTCGACACCCGACACAATATGGAAGCTAAGTCCATGTGTCAGACTATCAACTACACATTGCTCGAGACCCGACACAAGATGGAAGCTAAGTCCATGTGTCAGACTATCAACTACACATTGCTCGAGACCCGACACAAGATGGAAGCTAAGTCCATGTGTCAGACTATAAGCTACACATTGCTCGAGACCCGACACAAGATGGAAGCTAAGTCCATGTGTCAGACTATCAACTACACATTGCTTAATGTAGGTGCTCACTCGACACCCGACACAAGATGGAAGCTAAGTCCATGTGTCAGACTATAAGCTACACATTGCTCGAGACCCGACACAAGATGGAAGCTAAGACCATGTGTCAGACTATCAACTACACATTGCTCAAGACCCGACACAAGATGGAAGCTAAGTCCATGTGTCAGACTATAAGCTACACATTGCTCGAGACCCGACACAAGATGGAAGCTAAGTCCATGTGTCAGACTATCAACTACACATTGCTCAAGACCCGACACAAGATGGAAGCTAAGTCCATGTGTCAGACTATCAACTACACATTGCTCGAGACCCGACACAAGATGGAAGCTAAGTCCATGTGTCAGACTATCAACTACACATTGCTCGAGACCCGACACAAGATGGAAGCTAAGTCCATGTGTCAGACTATCAACTACACATTGCTCAATATAGTTGCTAACTCGAGACCCGACACAAGTTGAAAGCTAAGTCCATGTGTCAGACTATAAACTACACATTGCTCGAGACCCGACACAAGATGGAAGCTAAGTCCATGTGTCAGACTATAAGCTACACATTGCTCAATATAGTTGCTAATTCGAGACCCGAGACATGGTGCAAACGTAGTCCATGTGCAAGACTATAAGCTACACATTGCTCAATATAGTTGCTAATTCGAGACCTGAGACATGATGGAAACTTGGTCTATGTGCCATACTATTGACAACACATTGCTAAATATATTTGCTGACTCGAGATCAGAGAGAAGATGGAAACTTAATCAATTTGCTAGACTATCAACTACACATTGCTAAATATATTTGCGAACTCGAGACCCGACACAGATTGAAACTTAGTCCATGTGCAAGACTATAAGCTACATATTCCTCAATGTAGTTGCTAACTCGAGACCCAAGAGAAAATGGAAACTTAGTCCATGTGCCAGACTATTAACTACATATTGCTAAATATAGTTGCTAACTCAAGACCCGAGAGAAGATGGAGACTTAGTCCATGTGTCAGACTATTAACTACAATTGCTAAATATAGTTGCTAACTCGAGACCCGAGAGAAAATGGAGACTTAGTCCATGTGTCAGACTATTAACTACAATTGCTAAATATAGTTGCTAACTCGAGACCCGAGAGAAAATGGAGACTTAGTCCATGTGTCAGACTATTAACTACAATTGCTAAATATAGTTGCTAACTCGAGACCCGAGAGAAGATGGAGACTTAGTCCATGTGTCAGACTTTTAACTACACATTGCTAAATATAGTTGCTAACTCGAGATCCGAGAGAAGATGGAAACTTAGTCCATGTGCCAGACTTTTAACTACACATTGCTAAATGTAGTTGCTAACTCGAGACCCAAGAGAAGATGGAAACTTAGTCCATGTGTCAGACTATTAACTACATATTGCTAAATATAGTTGCTAACTCGAGATCCGAGAGAAGATGGAAACTTAGTCCATGTGCCAGACTTTTAACTACACATTGCTAAATGTAGTTGCTAACTCGAGACCCAAGAGAAGATGGAGACTTAGTCCATGTGTCAGACTATTAACTACATATTGCTAAATATAGTTGCTAACTCGAGACCCGAGAGAAGATGGAGACTTAGTCCATGTGTCAGACTATTAACTACAATTGCTAAATATAGTTGCTAACTCGAGACCCGAGAGAAGATGGAGACTTAGTCCATGTGTCAGACTATTAACTACATATTGCTAAATATAGTTGCTAACTCGAGACCCGAGAGAAGATGGAGACTTAGTCCATGTGTCAGACTATTAACTACATATTGCTAAATATAGTTGCTAACTCGAGACCCGAGAGAAGATGGAGACTTAGTCCATGTGTCAGACTATTAACTACAATGGCTAAATATAGTTGCTAACTCGAGACCCGAGAGAAGATGGAGACTTAGTCCATGTGTCAGACTATTAACTACATATTGCTAAATATAGTTGCTAACTCGAGACCCGAGAGAAGATGGAGACTTAGTCCATGTGTCAGACTATTAACTACATATTGCTAAATATAGTTGCTAACTCGAGACCCAAGAGAAGATGGAGACTTAGTCCATGTGTCAGACTATTAACTACATATTGCTAAATATAGTTGCTAACTCGAGACCCGAGAGAAGATGGAGACTTAGTCCATGTGTCAGACTATTAACTACACATTGCTAAATATAGTTGCTAACTCGAGACCCAAGAGAAGATGGAGACTTAGTCCATGTGTCAGACTATTAACTACATATTGCTAAATATAGTTGCTAACTCGAGACCCGAGAGAAGATGGAGACTTAGTCCATGTGTCAGACTATTAACTACATATTGCTAAATATAGTTGCTAACTCGAGACCCGAGAGAAGATGGAGACTTAGTCCATGTGTCAGACTATTAACTACAATTGCTAAATATAGTTGCTAACTCAAGACCCGAGAGAAGATGGAGACTTAGTCCATGTGCAAGACTGTTAACTACACATTGCTCAATGTAGTTGCTAACTCGAGACCCGACACAAGAAGGAAACATAGTCCATGTCCCAGACTATTTACTACACAATGGTCCAGCGGAGTAGAAGGAAAACAAGAAGCACATGGAAAGAGCTTGTTTCATTATCGACTTAAAACATATTAGACTGAATGAGGAATGTTTAGTAAATTAATCGACGTCTAACAGACTTGCATGGAATGAGAGCTATCAAAAGTCCCTCAATTCCTTTTATAATGCCATCCACAGCAACCGATGGAAAACCTTGGTTATCTAATTATCCTTCCACTTCGCTCAAAACGGCCCATCGCAATGAAACAACACAAAACTCATAATACTTTATTGCTTTAGCACGATGGGATGGTGAGATAAGACCAGGTAATATTAGTTATTATCTAGATTAAAAAATGAACACGATCAGTTTTAACGACATCCACAAGCTCCAAGGCAATACAGTATTTTATACCTGTAAAATAAAAGATCCTATGACCATTTAAACGTATAATATTTATATTGTAAGTGTGAGACATGGCAGACCAATAACGCATCAATTAATCTTATTGATAATAAGTTGAGAAATCTCGGGGGTACAGCATTTACAATAGTGTTTTGGTAGTTGTTGATGCTATAGCTGCTGCTGCTGCAGTTTGATGATGGTGTGGGTGTTTCTGTTATGTATGAATAAAACAATACTACTATAATCTTGGTGAACCATCAATAAAGAAACTACCTAGCCGCTCGTTGCCATGATATTTCCAAAAACTCCACCCACCTTACATTTTCCTGGCAACCGATGCTAATGTAACATAACAGGAGCGACGCAAATGTGCTTCCCATCATATCCTCGTGCTGATAGCGCACCCTTGGAACACGTGTTTTTGTGTAAGATTGCTGATAGGTCTAACATCAACAGGTCTAGCGTTTCTCTTTACGCGCGTGTAAATTACACTGAGCCTCGTATAATTATATAACAACCGTGTCCAATTAATTCATGGCATGATAATTTCTTAATGAACTTTACATTCTGAATTGATTGCTAACAATTACTTGCATTAGTAACAAGGGACACCTTACTAGAGGCTAGACAGTAAATCGTGCACGGGTAGACAGCTATAGGGGGGAGGGGGGGGGGGGGACAGAACACGATGTAGAGGATGGGAGAGGTCCACTGATTGAACTGGATTGAACTGGACCTACACCATTCGCCTTGACCTGAACTACTATGTGCTGTTCATGAGCTCATGTAGTCAGCCAGATAGTAAACATACGTGATGTGTAAGCAGAAGATTAACATGGCAATGAGACTCGTTAAGGTTAGTAGCTGACAGTTTGGAACAATTTCTACGTCTTAAACAACCCAATAAATTATTGTTACAATGAAAAGTATCGCAAAATGCAGTTAATTGATATACTACATCTATGTGAAAAGTGAATTAGAGCTTTCCACTTGTCATTACAAAGGGGCGCTTCCTGTCTGAGCTGCTGTGCACACTTATTTGGGAAAATAAGGAAACCACTTACCAATATTCGGCTAAGACCACGTTATGTCATCATCCGGATTATCTGCTCTGACATCAGTTTAAAGGGATGGTTACACTAAATACACAAATGGTGCAATT